>OW240913.1:226874465-226912537 GCA_933207985.1 Pelobates cultripes
TGGTATCCTACTTTAATCCCCTTTTCCTCCCAGCTGAATCATTGAATCCAATGACATTTCTAAACCTTGCACTCCTGTTACTAGATCACCACCAGCTCTTAACTCAAATGTTTCAAGTAATTGGCATTATGAGCCAACCTCTCCCTTTGGGACAATTTAGCAGTCAATGAATGTTTGCTAATGATGGGAAGAAAGGAAAAATATGTTACTTTATGAGAAGTCTTCCCAAATACATGAGCAGGCTGCTGTTTCCTCAAAACATCAGTCAAATACATTTTTATGCTGTATTCATTTGTGAACATGGTTTTACCATGGCGTACTAAAATGTCGTTTTCAGGTATCCGTCATAAAGTATATTTACACTTTCATAATTACTCAGAAATAGCAAAGAGGCTTCCTAGGTTTTTAGTTAACCATTCACTTGAAGGAAATCTAGAAGTTTTAAAGTAAATAAATAAACAAACGAGCTAACAATGTTAGCAACGTAAAAAGTTAAACTATACTACAGAACACTGAATAGGGGTATTCACTGCAGCGAGAATTGCCAGGAATTTAATGTTAATTCAAAGTGATTGAATTCTACTAGGCTCCCTTACCTTTTTTTCTGAATGTGTATTTATATACGGTAAGTATGTATCTCACCTGTTATGGTAGCTCACTGATCAGTGGTGAATAAAAGCCCATTTCATAAAGTGCATTTATTAGAAAAAAATAATTAATCTATCTTCGCATCACTTCAGCTTTTAGTTGCCCTGAGTAGTCATCCTGCTCCCTGCTGTTGTTTCAACTAATCTGATAAAAGATGGGTACATTTTACTAGTTGAAGTGATCAAAATACTGATTATAGCAGAGTTGTTCACATTTTTGTAGCATTAGGATTTGCAATGTGGTTGCATTGCCCTTTCACCATGCAATTATCATGATTGTACTAAAACACACCACTTCCACTTATTGGGTAGTCACAAGGCCTTGTGATAAATACGTGCCAGGATGGAAATGCTTTTCACTTTTTAAATGACAAAATTCTATTTAATAACTGGAGTATCGATGCTGTGCTTGCCAGAGAAAAACAACATTAAGGGAAGTATCATTTTCAGAGTGGTCTCAATCACTAAAAGTGTTCCAATCACCAGTGGAACCAGCAAGTACTTTTTAGTAATGCCTTACTTCTCTACTTTTGAATTTTTGCACCACTTTTTAGGAGAAAACAAAACTTGGCTAAATTTCCCCTATATACTTATACTATACTATACAATTTACTACAGAATATGTTTCCATTGCAATATGTGGTACCATGTCTTTTTGCCATTCTCTTGCCTTTTTATCTTTCCTGACTAGGTTTTTGCTCCTGACTTCTCTTGTCTTCTCCTAATTATTACATTTATCCCCCAGTGGCCATTCGGTCCATTCATTGTTCTGAGTCTCTTCTGTGGTTCTTCTGACCTTCATGTTATCTCCCATGTCTTTCTTGTGGTCCTTTTCTCCATCTTCCTCCCTACACCTTGTGGTCAATTTGCTGTTTAACCATGCTTATTGGGGCTCTGCTGTCCAACTTGTGTCCCCACCTTTGTGACCCACCTACCTTTATTGTAAGGATAACAAAATAATTCTTTACTTCTATTGCCTGCTTCGCCCCTTGCAGAAAGGATCATAGTGATTTACAGTAAGTTACACAATATCACTATTACCCAGCAGTGTCCCAGCAGTAGTGTTATCCCAGTAATAACATAAATATCATGTTATCCAATAATGCAGGTAATAACTATCTCCTTTAATTTTTTTCCTAAAATTGAAACACACTGTAATGACACTGTACTTTACTGCATTCCATGAAGCCTTTAACTTTCACAGAAGTTTTCTTGTCCTGTGACAATCATCTGGGCCTTTCATTGCCCATCTGGCATGTCTTTGTAGCCAAGAGCTCTCTCTGCTTTTGGTATCACAATTCTATGAGACTCTGTAAGACAAAACATCCTAGCAACCTTCACATTTTCAGACAAAATGACAGTCATATACTGCCAAGTGCATATGCTTATTTCAAGGTTAAGGGAAGGGTTATCTCAGAATTATTGACCATTGTTTTCAGAAGCCCGGGCTTGCCTAGACTTAAGTGTTTTAACATAATTTCATTTGGAGACCTTGAGTTGAACTCCAAGCAACAGTCCCAATTGTTAAAGGCCAATATATTATCCACTAAGCCACCAAGCCTACTGGAAAATTTTAATGCAGAAGGAAAACACAAATTAAGCTGCTCCAGGAGCATTGCCAAGAAAAAAACAGTACATTTTCAGCAGGGTAGAGAACCACACCACTCTTCAGTGACAATTAATGAAAAAAATGGTCTGATATTTACAAGCAATGTACTATTGGCACTAACCCCAAAGCTGACAGATCAGTGAACTTTTTTTTTTTCCCGGAAGAGGTGTTCAGAACTATCATAATTACTTATGATTTATTTGTGTATGAAGTTCTCTTCCTTCAGTTGCTAGAGTAATATTATATAATTCTTTATATATGCAATTATTTTACAAGCACGTTTAGGGAAATATATTATTTCCTTTTAATTTATTACTAACATAGGGCAAATGTGTTGTTAGTTAAGAATAGCAGCCATAGTTTGCTTGAAAGGAAGCAACATAAATTCTTCACAAACAAAGTTTTAAGTTACAGTCAGAATAATGAAGCTGTATAAATTAATTATAGTATATCAGCAGGTCATAATAACCCATATTAGTTAAATATTACATTTTGTAGTAAAATAAACCTTAGAGTACCTTTTTAAAAATTGCAAAAAAAAATAATTTTTAAAGAATGTTAGGTTATGCCCAGGACAAAATAGATTTCTTCAGATTACTCTTTGCAAAAGGTGCATTAATAAGCAGTAATATGTTTTGTTTAATAGCAGCAACAATTTAACTTAAGTTCTGTCTTAGTACATGTTTCTCGTGCTAAGCTAAATACACGAATAAAACGTATTGAAAGAAAAAATGAAGTGCTGTTTCTGGTTTGGAGTGTCTGTTAAGCTTTACAGCTGCCATTCACACAAAAATACACAGAAGCCCTGAAGATTCGTTTCAATTGAAACTGCAGTTCGGCCAAATTCAGGCCAATCAGGTGATCAGTAGAAATTTTCAATTTCCGAGTTGCAGTAAGCCAGAATCTGGGGGAACCGACTAGCTCCAGCCCGAACATGGATGGAATGGAGATAAGGCTATTTTTTTTTTTTTTGTGGAGGCACAAAAGCATCTTAGTGTCCCATGATGGACAAGAGGTCTACTCAAGCATGTAGTCTGGATTTCCAGTCCAATCAAGAGGTAGAAAAAAAGATTGATAGTTAGGGGTAAATGTTGATTTTACTCTCAGATCAAGTGACACCTGACCAATAGAGGAAAAATGTGCAGCAATAAATAAAAAAAATAAAAAATAAAAAAATAGCCTCATATATACTTGCAAACATAATTTTTCCAGATACTTTGACTTCAGCTACTGAGGGCTACAGATCAGTAGTGATACAGTGTATTTTGCTATTGCCTGTTCCTGTGTGGGAGCTGGGGGCATCTAGCAAGCCACTTGCAGGGGCAGCTGAAACAACTTTGAATAGGAAATAGGAGATTTACATTATTTCATTGTTCCTAGTGTGAGACTAGGTTACCAATATACAGCTGTTAAAGGACCACTGTCCTCCCTCCACCAAATGTGTTTTCCTGGCACTATAAGGTCTTTAGGTCCCCCCCACCCTCAGGGTCCCCCTCCCGCCATGCTGAAGGGGGAGGAAGGGGTTAATCACTTACTTTTCTCCAGCACCGTGCTCCCTCTGCGCTGGGGAAATCACCTCCCTCTTCCGACGTCAGCGCTGAATGCAGTGAGAAGCGCGGAAGCGCCTCAAGAGGCTGTCAATGAGACAGCCACTAGAGGCTGGATTAACCCTAATGTAAACATAGAAGTTTCTCTGAAACTGCTATGTTTACAGCTGCAGAGTTAACCCTAGATGGACCTGGCACCCAGATCACTTCATTGAGCTGAAGTGGTCTGGGTGCCTATAGTGGTCCTTTTTGTTTGTTATTTTTTTCTGTTGTTGTTAACTGTTTGATAGATGAAAATCTTTCTTTTGGAGAGTGTGATGTGTCCAGTTACACACAAAACAAACTAATAATTTCACATTTGGGTTATTGTTTCTAGTTTGAGGCTGGGCTTAAAGGGACACTATAGTCACCAAGGCAACTTTTCCTTAATGAAGCAATGGTTTATATATTATGCCCCTATACTGCACATTTCTCTGCAATTTAGAAGTTAAAGCACTATTTCTATGCAGTCCTCATTGCATGTGACTTACATAGCCTTCCTAAACACTTACTGTAAAGAATCATCCAATGTTTACCCCTCCTTTATTGCAAATTCTGTTCCATTTAGAATTTCTTATCTCCTGCTATGTGAATAGCTTGCTAGAGTGGGGGGATGGACAGGGACTGTTGTTGAGGTTTAGGGGCTGTAATTAGGGGCTTAGGAAATGTAGTGGGGGATAGGGGCTGTAGTAGGGAGGTTAGGCGCTGAAGTAGGTTGATGGCTGCAATTGGGGAAAGGGGCTGTAGTCGGGAGGGCATGGGAATATAATGGAGGGGTAAGGACTGTAGTGGGGGTAAGGTCTGTAGTAAGGGAATATGGGCAGCAATTGGGGGAGAGGGGCTGTAGTCGGGAGGGCATGGGAATGTAATGGAGGGGTAAGGACTGTAGTGGGGGTAAGGTCTGTAGTAAGGGAATATGGGCTGTAGTGGAGTTATGGGGTGTAAAAGGGTGGTTAGGGACTGCATGTGGGGGATTAGAGGCTGTAATGGAAAGGGATATGAAGTTGGGGAGTTAGGGACTATGGTGGAGGGCACAGGGGCAATATGGTAGGGAGACATATGAGCAGTATGGTGGGGGCACAAGGGCTGTAGAGAGGGACATGGGCTGTAGAGGAGCAGACAGAGAAAATATGTTGAGGCAAAGGGGCAGTACAGGGGGCCACACGGACTTTAGAGGGGGGACAAGGGCTAAAGAGGGGAACGGGGGCAGAATAGGAAGGCACAGGGGCAGCAGAGGGTGGGCACAGGGGCTGTAGAGGGGCACACAGAGAAAATATTTGGGGGCAAAGGGGGCACTACAGGGGGCAACACAGGCTTTAGAAGAGGAACAGGGGCAGTAGAGGGAGGCAGGGGCTGTAGAGGGGGCACGGGGCAGAATAGGAAGGCACAGGGGCAGTAAAAGGGGGCACATGGGAAGTATGGTGGGGGCACAGGATCTATAGTGGGGCAGGGGCTGTAGGGGGGAGCAGGGGCTGTTGAGGGAGGGAAAGTTCCTGTATTGTGGGGGTGCAGAGGCAATAGAGGGGTACATGGGCTGTAGAAGGAGGAACTGGGGCAGTAGAGGGAAAGATAGGGGCAGTAGAGGGGGGCACTGGGGCAGTAGAAGGGGCCACAGGGGCTGTAGAGGGAGGGACAGGGGCAGTAGAAAGGGGGACAGGGGCTGTTGATGGAGGGACGGGTGCAGTATGGTGGAGGCAGAGGCTGTAGAAAGTGGCTGCAAAAAAAAAAGTTTTCATTTAAAAAACAAAACTTAAAAGGTTTTTACCTATCCTTTTCATGCAGCAACAACTTGTGCTGCTGCTTCCACTGGCACTGCATCTCCTTCTACCACAGTGCTAGGACACCGTTTAGTAGATGAAGCCCACAATGCAGAAAAGGGCTGATTATCACAAAATCAAGTTTGCAGTACATATGTGTTTAAACATAGAATAGTCAACAAATCCAAAGATCAGGTCAGGTGGCACAGAATTGTTAATGGGAATTCAGGTAAGGGTCAAATACTAGGAGAATAACAGAGCCATCACTGAATGTGTATACACAATAGGGGTGATCAATGAGTCTCAGGAGCATTGCAGTTTCAATAGGAAAAAGAGGCTTGTCTTACTGACATCATATCCGCCTTCTGCACACTCCCCTCAATCAAGCCTGCCCCTTCTCCACTTGAGAGGGTGTCATTGCAATATGCATGCGCCTAGGAAAATTGGTCCCTCCTGTTGGTCGAGCCATCCGCCATATGAAAGTAGAGCGAGTCGCTTCAGATCTACAGGGATGCAGCATTGCTCAATGCCTGGGTACAAGCAGCCAGCCTGTGGCTTAGAACAAGTCAGTCATGGACAAAAGGAGGGCACGCTTCAGGACAGCAGTGCCTCAGTGAAGAGGGATGAAGACACTATTGGGAGTGTGAGTTAAGGAGGCCGGAGAGTGAACAGCTAGTTCACGCATTATAACTTCTTGGAGCCCCCTAAGAGTACGCTAGGAAGCAAATAAAGGAGAGAGATGCAGAAACTACTGTGGAGGGTCATCATCCATCCTTTAGTGAGGACTTTGCACACAGAACCAAAATAGTGTATGTTGTTGGCAGTAGTGATGATTAATCCGATAATGTGAATTCTGTTGCCAGTACCACTGTAAACTTAGCACTTTTATCTCTGGCCCAGGTGCTACACAACTATGAGTATGATGAGCCAGAGGTATTAGAAGAAAATAATGTGGAGAGGATAGAAAGCTGCCCAGCATTTTATCTGGTAGCTAGTGGGCACTTGCTTCCTGCATCTTCTCCATCATCTTTCATCTATATATATGCTATGCAATCACCTCATCCAACAGAGATATTTGTGACACCAGGTGCACCTGGTACCACTGGCACAAGTAGTGCATCCACTGTCATAGTTACCATGACCGCCACTACCACAATATCACCACCATCAACATCACCTGTACTGGCACCAAGAAATATCAAGTAGGAGTGAAGCAGAGCTGGAGGAGAGAGCAAAGCACTGTCCCATAGGAGAGAGCAGGAGACAGGTATGTAAGGCACTAGTATCTTCAGAAAACACAAGGCAAAGGGTGAGGGCTGGTGTATCCAACCAATGAAGCAATGTTTGAGTTCACTATGAAAAGAAAAAGAAGTCCAACTTGCAAAGTGAAAATTGTGCTGCAAGGAAGTGAGAAGGGGTGAGTGAAGGATCATCTTATTAGTGGTGGTATGAAGTAGCATCTGCAAAGATACCAAAAGTCTGTATTGCTAAGGAAGAAGCTAAACAAAAACTACTAGTGCAGGCAATGGTCCACTGGTGCGGTACCTGACTTTGCACAATTGTTATCACCTACTACCAACTATTGGGTACAACCTTTGCTACCTAGGCAGAGCAAGGGGGTGGTGAGGATAGTTCAAGTAGGCAACAGAGGAAGGTAGGACAGGAACTGTCACACCCCAGTGAATCATCCAGAGAATTAAAAAAGAAAAAAGAGATACTGAAAAGAAATTATTTTAATCCACTTATATAATAATTAAATTTTAGCACCTTAAAATTGCCATTGCAAAAGTATTAACATGATGTCTTAACATTATGCACATGCCCATGATCAAATTAAGTACTTGTATTCTGTATATGTATGTATATTGCCCTGTTCAACTAATAATGTTGTTGCATCAGTAATGTTGAACCATGAGTGTCATGTTACATGATATTGTTTTATTATAATGTACTGTTTCTTTAATGTTCATCTTAAGTTTGTCCCTTGGGCCACTCCATAGTTTGCATGCTGCTCCAGGTACTCCCCTCCCCTTTTTTCTGTTCTAGTGCATTCTATGCTGTACATTCATATGTGACTTGTTTCTCTGCTATCCTGTATGGAAGAATTGTTCTTTTACCTGTCATAACTGCACATTCTACAGATCATATGACGAATAAACACCGCCAGATCTTCTTACATGTGAGTTGTGACTGAGTAAACTATCTGGGAAGGTGATTTGGTATGGATAATCTCATCAGGGCAATGAGCGCCATGTGCTCCTGAAAAACACATTCATAGCCTCTGCAGCCGGTCCAGAATAGTAAAAGAACATATCCGGCAGCTTGTACAGAGATTGCTGTGTCACAGGACAGATCATAGTGAAGTGTAACTGTGTGTAACTGTGTGTATTGTAGGAGAAATCTGCATACAACTCCAGCACAGCTTGTTACAGCCCCACACAGTATACAGACACACTTCACTGCTACAGCCAAGCCTGTGGACCTCAGGCCATCATGAGTGGAAAAGGCTCAGTATGTGATGAAACACCACAGCATGCACCACATGGAGAAAGCCAGGATGAGTGAAGTGTAACTGTGTGTATTGTATGAGAAGTCTGCATACACCCCCAGCACAGCTTGTTACAGCCCCACACAGTATACAGACACTCTTCACTGCTACAGCCAAGCCTGTGGACCTCAGGTCATCATGAGTGGAAAAGGCTCAGTATGTGAAACACCACAGCATGCACCACATGGAGAAAGCCAGGATGAGGACCCAGAGCCCAGTGCATTAGCTAAACGCTCTGTGAAACCCACATGGAAGGTTAAAGAGAACTATGAATCCATGAAAACTGAACTAGCAACCAGTTTGAAGCAGATTTGGGATAAAATCCTCACCTACATTGATGTGATTTCATGTCCCAGCCATGAGGTACTGCAACTACAGGGCGCCATAAAACATCTCTCTGCTTCATATGAACTGTACCAGACTACAAGCAATAAATATATAACTATTCTGCAAAACATTAACACTGAGGAATCATTAGAGCAACTTAACAATGTCCAGCTTCTTAACATGGAAAGAGAAAGCTTTATCCTGCTAACTAAAGCAAAGGCAGAAGCAAAATTAACGCAGCCACAGGACACTGTATCTCACAGATCCGTATCCACCAGACATTCTAAAAGTTCCTCTAGATCCCGAAGTTCAAGGCACTCAACGCTTAGTGAACAGCTTATAAATGCCCGTGCCGAAGCAGAGGCTAGCAAAGTACTGGCTGCATATGCTAAAAAGAGAGCAGAAATGGAAGCTGAGGCAGCACGTCAAAGGGCAACAATTGAAGCTTTAAAGGAACAGAGCAACTACGAGGCAGCTGAAGCAAGACTAAAGATTTTGGAACAAGCTATCGGTGCAGATGAAAATGCTAGTGAAAGGGTCAGCGTCAAGGCAGATGTGGAAGATCCATTCGAATGCACTAAGAACTATGTTCTAAACCACAGCAGCGAGCACTCAATTGCCTCCATTCTGCACGACAACGCAAGGACTTCACCACACCTACATGCAAAACCACCCCAGTGCAGCGCCTGACTGTCATGCTGATTCTGCATATGTCACAGAATTGCACGCCAATCTGCAAGCAAGTCACCAACCTCCTGCTAATAGTACCGTTCCAGACTTTAACCCAACAACTCAGCTGAACCCCCTTGTTGCACCATATCTTCCGAAGTCTTTTCACAACAATACCATAAGCAACGCAATCCGCAACATTCAACCAGTGACCTCCTACGTAAAGTCAGAGGCAACTGATACAGCAGAGTTCGTAAAGTATATACTTCGACGAGAGCTCACCAAGTCAGGCCTAGTAAGCTTCGATGACCATCCCGAAAATTACAGAAGCTGGAAAGCTGCCTTTAAAACTACTATAGGTGATCTTGGTATTACTGCTGCTGAGGAGCTGGATCTGCTGATCAGGTGGCTTGGTCCACAATCTACAGATGTCACGATTCGGGGAACCAAACACGCCAACACACACACACACACACAAAGTGCCGTACCGGACCTTAGAGTGGCCGGGCTAAGCACACAAAGAATAGTCAGGAAACAAGCCGAGTAAGGGGAACCAGAAGACAGAATAACGTGAAACAAGCCGAGGTCAAAGGGTAGGAGAAAGTCACAAAGTCGGATAACAAGCCAGAGAGTACGTAACCAGAAGCACAAGTTCAGAATCAATACTAACAAGCAAAGACCACAACAGGGCAAGGAGGAACAGGAAAGGTAAGTATTTAAACCATCAGGTTAATTCTGATTGGATGATTTCCAATCAGAATTAACAATCACACGTGGGAGATATTTAGACCTCCCACTGTGATTGTGGCACTTTGCCTTTAACGCCGGGTCAGGTGACTGAACCCGGCGTGTATAACCCTGGGCGGTCTCCCAGCGTGCAGCGTCATGCATGCTGCCGCTGGGGGACGTGGAGGGAACGGCGGGCGGCATCCGAGGCTGGAAGGATGCCGCTCGCCGTACCCACGAGGTGGAGGGGACCGCGGACGGCTGGAGGGTGAGTACTGCGAGCGGAGTGCAGCCTCCCCTCGCAGCCGTCCGCGGGAGCCTGACAACAGAACGTGTCAAGAGCCTCAGGTCAGTCTACATCGACAATCCAACTGCACGTCTCACCGCTGCATGGGAGCGTCTAGAACAGAGTTATGGTAGTCCTGAAGCCATAGAGAATGCATTGCTCAAACGATTGGAAAATTTCCCAACGATATCCGGTAAGGACAATAAAGAGTTCCAGAGACTCAGTGACCTTCTTCTCGAAGTCCAGCTTGCCAAAACTGACCCTAAACTACCGGGCCTCAGTTACCTGGACACTGCTCGAGGAGTTAACCCTATCATTTACAAGCTTCCGTATGGCCTACGAGAAAAGTGGATCCAAATTGGGTCAAAATACAAACGGGAAAACAAGGTTTCATTTCCCCCTTTCTCCTACTTCTGCGAATTTGTCAGGAACATTGCTGACACCAAGAACGATCCTAGTTTTGCATTTGGTGAGTTCAGTACTCCCTCACTGAAAGGTGACAAGCTACATATCAGCTACAGGAACCATAGAGGTCCCATGTCTGTTAAGAAGACAGACATTATTCCCGCTCCCACCTCAGCTCCCGCCTCAAACAAGAGCGGCAAGATCGAAAACCCAAACCGATTATGTCCTATCCACAAGAAGCCACATCCCCTCAAAAAATTTAACGGCTTTAGGAAGAAGCCCCTACAAGAATGAAAGGAACTCCTAAAGACCTTTGGGGTATGTTATAGGTGCTGTGCTTCCACTGATCACTTTGCCAAGGAATGTAAAATCCCTATCAAGTGCATAGAGTGCGGTTCCGAGGACCACGTGCAAGCTCTCCATCCACTTGAGTCCAATCCTTCACTACTTGCAAACCTTTCTCCCAGGCCAAATCACGACGGGAAAATTACAGATCAGGTGGCTAATCCCACCATGATATTTTCTTCATGCACGGAAGTGTGTGGGGAAGACCACCGTGACAAGTCTTGTGCTAAAATATGCCTAGTGAATGTTCACCACAAGGATCAACCAGAAAAGACTTTAAAGGTGTATGCTATCTTAGATGATCAAAGCAATTGATCACTTGCCCGATCTGAACTGTTTGATCTATTTTGCATAAGAGGAGAGGTTCACCCTTACACCTTAGGCACTTGTAGCGGCACTACAGAGGTCTTTGGAAGAAGGGCACATGGATTTATTGTGTCCTCTCTAGGAGATAACTTACAATTACCCTTACCTACACTTGTAGAGTGCAACCAGATACCAGCCAACAAAGAAGAAATACAAGAACAGAGAAATATGCAGACCGTCTCAATTATATGAATGAAACTTACTGCATTGACTGGAAAAAATATATCTATGTATAGCGCGATGTTCCAAATATAGAACCTGGCTATTAGAAATAATATGGTCAGAGACCCTAATTAAACAAAGTATATACAAATGAACTTACAATCCTATGCCAGCCCAGGGTGGTATAGATCAAGAGGTAGTAAAAAAGATAACCTCACTCCCCCTTATAATTAAGCTTTATTGTGATCTGCTATAGGGATAGGAGTATACAGTAGCTAAGTCTCTATAATCCATGCATCCTAGGAAGTATCCTGGTCACACTAGAAACATATTAAGAAAAACAGAGAGAGATAAGGACTGAAAATAGAAGTAAAAAAATCAGTCAAAACCAGACTGATAATTAGCATTAATAAAGCCTCTCTCCCTGTAAAGCTAGCTAGATAGGCATAGGAAAGAAAAGAAGACAACGATATAAAATAAAGTTAAATTAGATGGTGATCATGGTGCTCCAAACACCAGTGCCCAGTGCAGAAAAAACGCCCAACGTACGTTTCGGTGCAGAGAGATGCACCTTCGTCAGGGGAAAACAGATAACTGAAGAGAAACCTCTTAAATACCCCAATTGCCAGGAAGCATGATTACCTTGTAGCCAATGGAGTGTGGGGGTGTATACCTCCCCAGCTGCCTCTAATATCCTGGCTATTCCTCTGTGATTGCTAATGCTCATTCATCTGTATGAAGGGGAAATCCCTCAGCCGGTCACGTGACCTGTGATGTCATGCGTCATGTGACGTATCTGGCATTCTCCTAATGGGGCGTGTCTCATTCATCATAGTGCTGCAGTACCGCCCATCCGAGCCTCTCCTGTCCATCATCCTCACATGGGTTGATCCCCTGTGACAGATGGGCGGAGCTAGGTATTCTCTGTGTATGGAGAAACCGAAATTGTCCAAATTAAGGCTCAAATTGATAAGCTGCATATTGATAATGTATCATTCCAAAGTACCAATGTGTACTATATAGGATGTACTGAATCAGCTGAAAATATAAGGCAGTGCTGATTACATATTATTCTAATATTGAATCTATTAGAGATGTAGTAAAGAATATGAGAGGACACCCCAATAATAAGAGAAAAATTGAATGATAAGGGGTCCTGGGATGTTGTTAACTCCCACTCCCCCATCCCAGGCAAGGATATAAGATAATAAATATATTTAGTGTTCATAGGACCCATGCTAGGATGCAAACTTAACATGGTACATCCTGCCGCTATATCCTGTACACTGAGTCACTTGACAATATGGCCCTCTGAATGACCAGATATGACTTAGTCCGTGAAATAAAAATAATAATAATAAGGCTAGCATTCTTTTTGTAAAGAGGTCTTTAAACTTATGGCACCTGAGGTTCCTAGTTGGTCTCCCATACAAGTACTAACCAGGCCCAAGTCTGGATGGCTTCTGAGATCTGACGAGATCAGGCATTTTCAGACTGGTATGGCCATTGATATTTTCATTCAAGTGCTCAGCAAGCTTGGTCTAGGAACATTATTGGTATTATAATCATTATATAGCTATTTCCTTGGGAAAATTCAAGCATTAGCAATTTAGTGGTCCTCATCCGGTAATCATGAGAATAAATTTATATGATAAAAAATAATATAAAAAATAATAATAAATAGAAAAGAATAGTGATAATAGTAGTAATAGTAATAAGCAAAGGATATACCCATTGTGGAACAAACCGCGCTATATTTACAAATTTACAAGTGTATCAGGCCATAAGGCTCACTCAGAATAGATTAGTGCAGAGATCACCCGCCGAGTACCACTGCCCGTATATAGGTCTGAGTCCCACACCTGGTATCAGTGATTTGCAATAAATGGTGTATATGAGAAACCTTTGTTAAGTCCCAAGGGTGACAGGGTTTTGAGCTTATAGATCCAGAAGCTCTCCCTTTGGAGTAGCTTCTTGTCTAAATCCCCCCCTCTTGGTCCCAAGGTAACCCTTTCAATACCACTAAATCTGATTCCTTCAGATGAGCCCCCATGATGTAGTTTCAAATGTTTAGAGATAGGGGTGTCGATTTGTCTTGTGGGGTTTACCGAATTGACATGTTCCCGTATCCTAAGTTTAAACATCCTAAAGGTTTTTCCCACATACAGTTTTTTTGCACGAACAGGAAAGTAAGTAGATAAGCCCTTTGAACTGACAGTTAAAGAAATTCTTTACTTTGAATTCCTGTGTGCCGAGGGAGTCTGGGAATGTTTTGGAGGGTCTACGTATAAACCTACATGCCTTACATTTCCCACATTGATAGGTCCCTAAGACTGGGGACTTCAGCCATGATGTTTTCTGGGGTGTAGTCTTGAGATGGCTAGGGACCAACATGTCCTTGATGTTGCGTCCCCTTCTTGCTGTTACTGAAGCCTTATGTGTGATTACCTTCCGTAAGTGTGGGTCTTGTTGTAGAAGGGGCCAGAATCTGTCCAAGATTTGCATCATTTGATGCCAGCCAGCATCAAAATTCCCTATACATCTTATGACTGCCTGTGATGGCTCTGGGTTATGTTCGATTAGAAGGTCTTTCCGATCTGACAGTAAGGCCCGTTTATAAGCGTGCTTTAAGCATCTATTCGGGTACCCCTTTTGTTTGAATTGGAGTTGTAAGGTCTTAGCCTTTAGTTTAAAATCATCCAATGTAGAGCAATTGCGTCTAAGGCGCAAGTATTGTCCAGTTGGAATCCCTTTCTTTAGGGAAGGGGGATGATGGCTAGACCAATTCAGCAAGTTATTAGTTGCCGTTGGTTTACGGAACAGAGTTGAAATGAGGCACCCTTCTTCTGTCAGCGAGATGGTGAGGTCCAGAAAATTAATTCTATTGCCACCAATTTCACTAGTCAGTTTGAGATTAATATTGTTGGAGTTGAGAGTGTGGACGAAGTCCAAAAACAGTTCCGAGGTATCTGTCCAAATGATAAACACGTCATCGATGTATCTTTTCCAGATTTTTATATGCTTTGTATATTTTACCATATGATCCGTGAATACCATTTGAGACTCCCACCACCCCAGGTGAAGGTTGGCATATGATGGGGCACAAGCCGTCCCCATCGCAGTCCCTCTCACCTGGTGATAATACTTTCCCTGAAAGGTAAAGTGATTGTGTGTTAAGATAAATTGCATCAGATCTTGGACGAATTTATTGTGTCTTAGTGATATTACTGGTTTACTGTCCAAGCTAGCTTTCAGATGTTCTAGTCCAACTTCATGTGGAATCGAGCTGTACAGGCTCTCCACATCAAGGCTACATAAAATAGCGTGACCACTAATTTTTGTTCCTTCGATGATACTTAATGTGTGTTTCGTGTCTTTAAGATATGAAGGAAGTTGAGTGACTAGTTTCCTCAGGATCTGATCCACGTAGAGACTGATGTTTTGAGTCAGATTACCTCTACCAGAGACTATGGGTCTCCCATTTAGTACCGGTTGTTGTTTGTGTACCTTTGGGAGTGCATAGAAGGTGGCAGTGACGGGATTCTCGACAAACATAAAATTATATTCATCCCTGGAAATTAGAAGTTGAGATAAAGCTGTATCAAGGATTATTTTCAACTCTGCCAAGTATTTTTTAGTGGGGTCACCCTTTAGAACTTCATACGTATTACTATCCCCAATTAGTCTTTGTACCATTGAGACATAATCAGGTTTGTTTAGAATGACTGTATTGCCCCCTTTATCGGAGGGTTTAAAAATAACCTCATCCAGTTCTTTAAGTTTTTTAAGAGAGATATTTTCTTGAGGAGAGATGTTGCTATTAGGTTGGATTGGAAGGTCTTTTAAGTTGATTTTTTCAATTTCATTGCATGTCATCTCCACAAATAGGTCTATATATTTAAAATCCACTAAGTGTGGAGTGAACATGCTTTTCTTTTTTAGATGTGTAAAGGGGGGATATCTTACTTCAGATTCGTCATTCGCAATAAGGAGGTCAACCAGCGTATCAAGTGCACCCATATCTGAGACTTGTAAACCAAGATCTTTTGCCCTTTTTTCCTCTTTCATATAATGAAATTTATGCAGAGCCAGTTTTCTAGCAAACAGGTGTATGTCCTTTGTCCAGCTAAACTTATCAAAGTCTGAGACTGGGACAAAGGACATACCCCGCTGTAAAACCTGCAACTCTGCTTGAGTCGGAGTGTATGAGGACAAATTGATGATCTGGTTATTTACAGTTGTCTTATCTAATATCTTTTTCTTCCCCTGAAGTGTTGGGGTGGTCTGCCTCTGTACCTTGTCCGTGGGGCTGTACTTTCTTCCATGTTGGGTTGGCCTAACAAAGAAGAAATACCTACACCAGAAGTTGCCTTCTTCCACCCTCACCTAAAGTCAATAGCAAGTGAAATCCCACCACTTGACAAAGATGCTAAAATCCTTCTTCTGCTGGGAAGAGATATTCTAAGGGTCCACAAGGTGCACAGGCAGGTCAGATTTCTTCATTCAAGACAAACGTATTGCCGAATGGTCGTAATACTCACTTTGAGCCATGCCCACATCACTACTGGGTAAAGGAGAAGGTAACTAGCTGCAAGTTGCAACATGACAACACAAACCTTTCCCGCACATACGATGACAGGTTTGGCTCTACACAGTTTTCAATACATGCAGTGAAGACAACATGTTAGCTCCTTCAGTAGAAGACAAAGAATTCCTTAAAGTAATGGACAACGAGTTCTTTCAGGATGATTCCAACAGTTGGGTAGCACCCCTACCCTTTCGCCTCCCGAGAGAGAAGCTACCGAACAATCTACATCAAGCCATTAAAAGATTCTCCTCCTTAAAGCGTACTTTAAGCAGGAAACCAGAGATGGAAAGACATTTTGTAGACTTTATCCCAAATATCTTTGATAGAGGTCATGCTGAACCCGCATATCCACTGAAAGAAGGAGAAGAGTGCTGGTACCGCCCTTCCTTCGGTGTGTATCACCCACGAAAGCCAGACCAAATCAGAGTTGTCTTTGACTCCAGTGCCCAACATGAAGGTATCTCACTTAACAACATGCTCCTCACAGGGCCCAACTTGAACAACAGCCTGATTGGAGTCCTAATTCGTTTTAGACAAGAACCTGTTGCAGTGATGGCGGACATTCAACAAATGTTCCACTGCTTCATCGTCAAGGAAGACAACAGAAACTACCTTAGGTTCCTATGGCACAAGGACAATGACCTCAACAGAGAGGTAATTGATTACCGAATGAGGGTGCATGTCTTTGGGAACAGCCCTTCCCCAGCTGTAGCAATCTATGGACTAAAAAGGACAGCCCAGCTTGGAGAAGCTGAGTATGGATCCGACGCTCGTCAATTTGTCGAAAGAAACTGTAACGGATCACGTGGCACCCCGACTGGGTACCTCCGTTGAAGGATGCTCCTAGCGCTTCCTGAGGACTCCAAGCACTGCAGCAGACACCACAACCACCGAACTGGAGAAGCATATGAATCCTCTCAAGCATATGAATGCTGTAGACAGTTGAATAGGAACCATACGAATAGGTTTACTCTCCTAGCAGTCAAACTGGAACAGCATACAATAAATCCTTCCCCCAATAATGAGACGACACTTCACTTTGAGGGTTAAGCAGGAACTCCCTGTACTGTCACATACAGTCTCTTTTATTCCCAATCCACAAACATAGTACAGCCCACAGGGCGTTACAAAACAACCAATCAATCCGTACAATACACCCAGACACTCCCACACAAAATCCTCCCCTCTGTCTGTGATATGATTACTGAACACAATGGGTAATCTCATTATCACCGGCAGAGGAATACAGTTTTTACACAATATTTATAACTTCTAAAATATACATGTCACAAACATAAAACATACATTTTCATAATCAATCCATTCAGGGGAACAACATATTAAAAAATGGCACGAATCAGACCAGGGGTTCAAAAGTTAAGGGAAAGTCCTTTGTGACTAAATGAAGCATGGCTTTCCGGCCCAAACCAGTTTCAGAGTCTTCTATCCTGGAGACTGAATTGAGAAGTAATTCAATTATCTCCCAGGACAGACACAAGACTCCATTATGCACATGGTGAGCACAAAGCATTAAAATATTATAAAATACACAAAGTCACATTTTATACATAAAACACAGACATGTCACATATCCCCAGACAGCTGGGATCCGAGCGCACAAAACTACCGAATAGTGCTCAGATCCCATTCACACAGTTCAATTGCCATGGAGCCGAAGTCTTCAACTACACGAATGGGCTCCATGGCATAGCCATCTGGGTTAACACATTCACACAAAGTCTGGTCCATAGTCCAAAGGCAAGAGGCGGGCAAGCAGCCCCCTCCAAGGACACGTGGCGAGGCCGGTTTCGCCACAGAAACTTTTACGTAGACGACGGGCTCAAATCCTTTCCTACTGCTAAAGAAGCAGTTGATCTTCTCACCCGAACAAAGGAGATGGTATCCGTAGCAAACTTGAGACTCCAAAAGATTATATCCAACAGTCAAGAGCTAATGAATGCATTTCACTCTGAGGAATATGCTGCCAGCGTGAAAGACCTTGACCTTGGGTCAGACACGCCTCCTTTGCAGAGAAGTCTAGGTCTGCTGTGGAATATCAAAGAAGACACATTCACCTTTCAAGTGTCAACCTGTGACAAACCTTTTACCAAGAGAGGAGTCTTGTCCATGGTGAATAGCATCTACGAACCACTGGGATTTATAGCCCCAGTCACCACCCAAGGTAAGATGCTTCTAAGACAGCTTACTAACATAGATTGGGTCACTCCGTTACCCATGGAGAAACAACAAAGATGGGAGAAATGGAGAGGTTCTCTGAAGCCACTAGAACAGCTCCAAATTCCACGTTGCTATGCCCCAGTCTCCATTTCAGCCGCTAAACAGAGGGAAATCCATATTTTCTCAGACACATCAGTTGAAGCTATAGCTGCAGTGGCCTATTTGAAGACCTCAGGGATCAATCGAGCCATACATTGCAATTTTGTTCTAGGCAAGGCAAAGCTAACACCAAAACCTGCACATACCATACCCAGTCTTGAACTTTGTGCAGCCGTGCTAGCCGTGGAAATAGCCGAAGTCATAAAGAGTGAAATGGACATTAAAATCGATTCCTTCACATTTTACACAGACGGTAAGATAGTGCTTGGATACATCTACAACCAAACCAAACAATTTTACGTGTACGTCAGTAATCGAGTAGAATGTATCAGAAGGTTCTTTCTGCCAAAGCAATGGCATTATATTCCCACTGACCTTAATCCTGCTGATTATGGGACAAGACCTATATCCCCAGCAGCTCTCCATGGCTGCTTGTGGCTGACGCCTCCAAGGTTTCTTCACGAAAACCCCTACTCAATTTCTACTGACGTTACCTAAGAATTGGTACTTCTCCCAAGTGAGTGACTTATGCAAGAGTACCAGGCGGTACGGTGCTATAGCGGGGAGAACGCCACTATAACTGTTAACTATGCCACTGTTGAAGCTCCACTGCTATAAACTGCAGACTATAGGACTTTAGCCATCTGTTATTGGACTTCATGTTTTATTGTTCATTTACTGCATACCTTCTTTGTTTTGCAGGTATCTCGTAATTATGGTCTACACACCAGTATTATTTCCAATGTTTTCTTCACTTACAGGTTCAAGTTGGACTTTTAGACATTTGGACTTATCTTTATATACATATATATAGGCTTTGAAATCTAAAGATTTCAGGCGGGGAGTGTCATGTTACATGATATTGTTTTATTATAATGTACTGTTTCTTTAATGTTCATCTTAAGTTTGTCCCTTGGGCCACTCCATAGTTTGCATGCTGCTCCAGGTACTCCCCTCCCCTTTTTTCTGTTCTAGTGCATTCTATGCTGTACATTCATATGTGACTTGTTTCTCTGCTATCCTGTATGGAAGAATTGTTCTTTTACCTGTCATAACTGCACATTCTACAGATCATATGACGAATAAACACCGCCAGATCTTCTTACATGTGAGTTGTGACTGAGTAAACTATCTGGGAAGGTGATTTGGTATGGATAGTCTCATCAGGGCTCCTGAAAAAACACATTCATAGCCTCTGCAGCTGGTCCAGAATAATGAGCAATGCAGTCACTGTGGAGGTAGTATGATATTATTCGCATGCAACAGCAAAGGCACCATGAAGATTTGCTAAGGGTCAGATTTTCTGAAAACTAACTGAGGAGACAAAATAATTGTCAGCATCATTAACATTTTAGCTAGAACAATATATCACTACAGATAGAGAAAGGGTGTTTGTGAGACTGTCATGAAGATAGGCGTTTTATGACAAAAGAGGTATTCTGATTTTCTCACAGTGTCTCGCCGTGTGTTTCACAGTGAATAAGCAGAGTTTCTAAAGCAGAGAATTTTATTTTTTTTTAAGAGTTAAATCCTAAAAAGTTTTTATTTTTTCAGGCATCAATTTGTTGGCAGTACTGCTGACTTAAGATCAGTGTGACAGATCCATCTATCACCCTCTGCTGAGAGCATGTTGCCATATCCACCATGCTTTCAGAGACATGCATAATTTCTTCATTTTGATAGGCAGGATATGAACACGCTCTGTTGTATGTACACTGATCAGCCACAACATAAAACCACTGACAGGGTGAAGTGAATAACATTGATTATATTGTTTCAATGGCACCTGTCAAAGGGTGGGATGTGTTAGGTAGCAAGTGAACAGTCAGTTTTTGAATTTCATGCTTAGCAAGCAGGCAAAATTGTCAGGTGAAAAGATCTGAGTGACTTTGACAAGGGCCAAATAATGATTGCTGGGTCAGAGCATCTCCATAACTGCAATTCTTGTGGAGTGTTTCTAATATACAGTTGTACATATGTACCAAAAGTGGTGCAAGGAAGGACAGCCAGTGAGCCAGCATTAGGGTCATGAGCACCCAAGGCTCACTCTGGCATGAGGGGAGCAAGGGCTAGCCCATCTGTTCCGATCACACAGAAACCTTAATGCTGGTCATAATAGAAAGGATGACACAGGCTATACAGACGAGGCTACGCTTTGCGTAGCCACAGGCTGATTAAGTGCTTATGATAACCACCTGTCCGCGTATAAAGCACCTTCAATGGGGATATGAGCATCAGAACTGGACCGTGGAACAACGGAAGAAGGTTGGCTTGTCTGATGAATAATGTTTTCTTTTAGATCAGGTGGATGACCGATTGCATGTGCATCATTTACCTGAGCTGGCAGCAGGAGGCACTATAGGAAGAAGGCAGGCCGGTGGAGTCAGTGTTATCCATTGGGCAATGTTCTTCTTGGACACCTTGATTCCTGATATTCATGTGAATGTTACTTTGTCATGTAGCACGTTCCTAGAGATTGTTGCAGACCATGCACACCTCTTCATGGCAATGGAGCTCCCTGATGTCAGTGGCCTCTTTCAGCAGGATAGTGCACCATGCCACAATAATTGTTCAAGAATGGTTTGAAGAACATGGCAAAAAGTTTGAGGTGTTGCCTTGGCTTCCAAAGTTACATAGAAACATAAAATGTGACGGCATTCGGCCCATCTAGTCTGCCCAATTTTTAAAAATACTTTCATTAGTCCCTGGCCTTATCTTATAGTTAGGATAGCCTTATGCCTATCCCACGCATGCTTAAACTCCTTTACTGTGTTAACCTCTACCACTTCAGCTGGAAGGCTATTCCATGCATCCACTACCCTCTCAGTAAAGTAATACTTCCTGATATTATTTTTAAACCTTTGTCCCTCTAATTTAAGACTATGTCCTCTTGTTGTGGTAGTTTTTCTTCTTTTAAATATAGTCTCCTCCTTTACTGTGTTGATTCCCTTTATATATTTAAATGTTTCTATCAAATCCCCCCTGTCTCGTCTTTCTTCCAAGCTATACATGTTAAGATCCTTTAACCTTTCCTGGCAAGTTTTACGCCGCAATCCTTTAACCAGTTTAGTAGCCCTTCTCCGAACCCTCTCTGAGGTATCAATATCCTTCTGAAGATACGGTCTCCACTACTGTGTACAATACTCCAAGTGAGGTCTCACCAGTGTAAGGTGGCTCGGGAATCTCCTGGTCCCCTTTCTGTCAGTGCATGTGATTTCGTTGTGGATATGTAATTTGTGTTTTGCTGTTCAGTCCCCTCTAATCATTGCCATGACGTCCCTTCTTTATCTTTGTATCCCCTTCCTCCCCCTTGTTGACCTTGGTGCTCGCTGAGGTACGTTCTCCATCTATGCCCCCTTTGACTCGTGTGCTTCCGCCGCCCTATGTGCTTGTCTGCCATCAGCTCATATTTCCAGTTGAGAGATGTTTGGGTTATTAGGGCTTCCCTAGTGGGTGTCTGTGTTGATTTCCATGCCCTTGCTATAATGGTCACTGCTGATACAAGTAGGTGAAATACCAATATCTCTTCTGTTTTACCTAGTGTTGTTGGTATCATAAATAGTATACCTTGTTCTATGTTTATAGGCCAAGTTCTACCCAACACCTCCGTCGCCACCTTCTCCACCTCTCTCCAGAATGGTTTTATATTCTTACATGACCACCATGTGTGGCCCTCGAGCCTTCCCTCCCTCTACATCTCCAGCATTCAATTGGTGTTCCTTTGTATATCGCAGCTAGTTTCTCTGGTACCATGTACCATCTGTATTGTAGCTGGTATCTAGGTGGGTTGTGCATAGTGTATTCCTCTTGTGTATTGTGAATGCCCTTTGCCATGCTTCTGCCTCAATATTGTAGCCCAGTTCTGTGTGTCATGCTGTTTGGAAATTCATGGCTGTCCCTGTGTCTAGTGTCAGTAGGGAAGTGTACATTGTCGACAGTGCTTTTTTCTGGGGGTCTACCCGTCAGGCACATTTTTTCGATGTTGTTCGTATGTGTAGTCTCCTGGCTCTGTATTATCGCGCCTGTGAGGAGCGACTTCGTTTGTAGATATGTGAACAGTGCTCTGTTGGGTATGTTATATAGTGTTTGGAGTTCTGGAAAGGGCAACAGTTTGTTGTCCTTATATAGATGTTTAATCATGGTGCAGCCCTGCTCTTCCCATGGCTTCATGTCTAGGGATGGGATGCCCACCGTGAGGCATGTGATTGGCGCGTTCTGTCGTATTGTTTTGTTCCTTCCTTTTGTGGTCAGTAGGGGGTATATGTGTTGTGAGCGCATAGATTTCGGGAGCCAAAAGATGTCTCTTAGGTCCTGTTTATTGATCCAATCGGCCTCTATTTGGGTCCACTGTGGTGTTTCCCCCTCTGCTGTGGCTGCTTTGATTATCGCTAGCTGTGCTACTTTGTAATAGTCTTTTATGCTTGGTAGGCCTAGTCCCCCCTCTTGGTGGGTTGTTGCAGTATACCAGATGCCACCCTCGGCTTTTTGTTAGCCCACACGAATCAGGTAATTAATTTCTGTATTGTGGCTAGGTGTGTGTTTGTTAGTGCTATAGGTAGGGTGTGTAGCAGGTATTGGAATTTTGGGAGTAGCATCATTTTCACTGCTGCTATCCTCCCCACCCATGATAAATATTTCCCTTCCCATGATCTCAGTGTTGTGGCCATGACTTTTGTGAGTGCGGTGTAGTTTTTCTCCAGTAAGTTGGGTGGGATTTTGATACCTAAGAAGGTTAAGTGGACTGTTCACCATTCTAAGGGGAAGGCTGCTTTGAGTCTCTCTAGCATGTTTGTTTGGATCCCCATTCCCATGGCTTGCATCTTGGTGACATTTAGTTTATAATATGATTGTTTCCCATATTCGGCAATGGTTGCCATTAGGTTTGGTAATGATATGTGTGGCTGTGTTAGGGTCAGTAATACATCGTCTGCGAATACGTTTGCTTTATATTCTCTGTCTCCTATTTTCACTCCATGGATTGATGTGTTTTGTCTTATGGCTGCTGCCAGCGGTTCAAGGGCCATCACGAATAGCAATGGTGAGAGGGGGCACCTCTGTCTTGATCCATTCGTTATCTTGAGAGGGTCTGAGACGAATCCTGCATTTAGGACCCTTCCTGTGGGTGAGTTGTATAATGCCCTGACCTCTGAGATGGAGAGTGATGATGTGGGCCATCAGAGTTTCATTAAACTTCTTATAATAGCAGTTAGCAAAGCCGTCTGGGCCCGGAGATTTACCTATTGGTAGGTTCAGGATAGCTTCCTTCACTTCTTTGTGTGTTATAGGGGCGGTGAGTTCCTGCTGTTGCAGCTGTGTGAGGGTCGGTAGTGGTATCTTGTTTAAGTAGTCTTGGGAGCGTGGTTGGTGCGTTTGTGTGGCATTGGCTAGGTTTTATAACTACGTGTAATACTTCACAAAAATGTTGCTTATACATTTGGGTGCTGTGACTTTGCGTCCCGCTTCTGTGTAAAGGTATGCAATATTTTGTTTGGTTTGTTTGGCTTTGAGGTGTTGGGCTACCAGTTTACCCGCCCTGGGAGTATTGAGTCGCTTTAACTCTATGTAGTTGGTGTCCCAGTTTTTCTAGGACCTGCTTATGTATATCTTGGGTGATTTTTATTATGCGGTTTTTCAGCTCCTGTGTTGGGGCCCGTTGGTTTTGAGCCATTAGGTCCTGGAGTTCTTTTTGCCACTCCCTCATTTGTGCCTGTGTTTGCCTTTTTAGATGAGCTGCTGTCTGTATCAGCATACCCATAACTACTGATTTGTGCGCTTGCCATATGGTGTTGTGTGGCATGCGGTCTGTAGCAATCTCAGTGAAATAGTGCTCAAGTTCTGTTTCTACCGATTTTACGAATGTTGGGTCTGTGAGCAAGGAGTCATTTAGTCTCCACGGACTCCTGTGTGTGGATTCATATAGGTCGGCTAGGGTTGCCACCACTGGGGCGTGGTCTGACCAGGTAATCTGTTCTATGGTGCATCCCTTAACCTGTTCTAGGTGCTGGCCAGTTATTAGTATACCATCTATCCTAGAGTATGAGTTAAATGCGGTGGAGAAGAAAGTGTATCCTCTCTCCCACACATGTGTTCCTCGCCATGCATCGTAATAATGGTGTTCATGTAGTAGTTTGTTTATCGCTTTGCTCTGTCTCTTGAGCGGTCTCATTCTAGCGACGGAGTGCACTGTTGAGGTGTCTATCGTGGGATCTAGTACGTGGTTCAAATCCCCACATATAATTCCTATTCCCTTTTATACAGACTATTTTCTTGAGTATTTGATGTAGGAAGTTCCTTTGTTCCGCGTTGGGGGCATATACATTTGTAATAGTGTATTCAACATCATTAAAGGTTCCTCCCACTATGACATATCTCCCCTCCTTGTCTATATCTAGGTGCGAGAGGTTAAACGCTATGTCTTTGGATTTGCTTGTGTTGGTGGCGTGTAGTTGGCTGCTCAGTTGGCTCCTCAATGACTTGTTTTAGAAACAATCCCAGTAGGGAGTTTAGAATATGTGTGCTCCTGGCACAAGCAGCTATTTTGGTTTTCCAATTCACATCAGGAAGATTAAAGTCACCCATGATGATAACTTCTCCCTTTATTGTCATTTCACCTATTTCCTCAACTAGTAGATTATCTAACTCTTCTATTTGTCCTGGAAGCCTATAAATCACACCTACACGAGTTGCTGTGTGATTACCAAATTCTAACGTTACCCAAACGGACTCTATTTTGGCCTCACTAACTTTTATTAGGCTAGATTTTATGCTATCCTTCACATACATGGCCACCCCTCCCCCTTTCTTGCCTTCCCTGTCTTTTCTATATAAAGAGTACCCTGGTATTGCTATGTCCCAGTCATTTTTCTCATTATACCATGTCACAGTAACAGTGACTAAATCTACATTATCAGTTGCCATTATTGTCACAAGTTCATGGATCTTATTCCCTAAGCTGTGAGCATTTGTAGACATGACTCTAAAGTTTTCATTTTTACCACACTTGCTACAGGCACCTTCTTTCCTTGTTTTGGGGGGCAATTGGATTGATATTTTATCACCCTTTTGCCCCCCTCCCCCCTCCTAGTTTAAATACATCCTAGCAAAACCTCTGACCTGCTCACTGAGAACATTTGTTCCCTTTTGAAAAAGATGCAAATCATCTTTTTTTGTACAGTTTATTTCCATTCCAAACAGGGCTACCATGAGAAATAAAGCCAAATCCTTGCTCCTTACACCATTCACCAAGCCACAAGTTAAAGTCCCTAATACGCATCCGCCTGTCGTTCTGAGTGTTACTTCACTAAAAAACACTAAAAACCTTACTTTACCTCTGAAACCTCATTGCAAGCCAAGAACACAAGTACATCCAATTCCCCTTCCTGCTTTGCTCGCTTAACAATATTACAAATGCGTCTCCTGTCTCTGCGAGCAGTAACTCAGGGAAGACATCTCACAAGGCCGCCATTGTCCATCTCCACACCTCTTATGATAGAATTCCCCAACAACAACAGCTTTCAATTAGGCCTCGCCATAGTCTCCAAGCTTGTCTCCACAACACCACTACCCTCAGTATCTGAGCCTGTCTCCACAACACCACTACCCTCAGTGCCTGAGCCTGTCTCCACAACACCACTACCCTCAATGCCTGATCCTGTCTCCACAACACCACTACCCTCAATGCCTGATCCTGTCTCCACAACACCACTACCCTCAATGCCTGAGCCTGTCTCCACAACACCACTACCTTCAATGCCTGAGCCTGTTTCCACAACACCACTACCTTCAATGCCTGAGCCTGTCTCCACAACACCACTACCTTCAATGCCTGAGCCTGTCTCCACAACACCACTACCTTCAATGCCTGAGCCTGTCTCCACAACACCACTACCTTCAATGCCTGAGCCTGTCTCCACAACACCACTACCTTCAATGCCTGAGCCTTTCTCCTCACACCACTACCCTCAGTGCCTGAGCATGTCTCCACAACACCACTACCCTCAGTACCTGAGCCTGTCTCCATAACACCATTACACTCTGAAAGTGCAGAAAATTAATAATGTAGAGCAACAGACTGTGCAATATGCCTTTTATCCACAACTCTAAGTCTACCAGATCCTACAGTAATCCATCTGCCATTCCTAGTATGTCTCTGCAGCAGTGGCTTTGTAGCAGTTCCAGCCTAAATTTGTTTACCAGATAATTTACAAATCTCAGACTTCAAAAATACAATCTCCTGCCGCAATATAGAGAACTGTCTAGAGATTAGACAACATCCAAACCTCCAAAAAGTGGAACGTGAAACAAATGCATAACAACTATTACACTGAACTAAGTTAGCCAATTTAATCAGGTGAAGAATTTAAACCAAACAAATCAATTTTTTTTCTCCTCCTGAATATCTCAGATTACCTCCAGTTTATCTCCAGAATATCTCCAATCACACACTTTGTAGCAGCACTTAGAAGGAGCTGCCAAGCTCTGTTAGCCAAGCTAATATCTACAACCCTTATATACACTCCTAAAGGCACCACCCACTAGGAATGTTTAACACCTGGGTAGGCATATGCTTATTTGCAAACAATAGCTAATTAACCAACAATCAATAGCTAATCAAATGAAATGCCTTACCTAGCTAATCAAATGAAATGCCTTACCAATTACCAACAGTAAATCAAACCTTGTGCAATCAGTAACCTTTTCCTACAGATGAATCTTACCTGTAACAGTAAAAAAGAAAACTCTTAGCAAAATCTTAGACAATTGAAGATTCTGTAAACCTCTCCAACGCAGCAGCACTTAGAAGGAGCTGCCAGGTTTCCCAGATCTCCTGATTGAGCACCTGTTGGATGTGCTGGAACAACAAGCCCGATCCATGGAAGCCCCAACTCTTATCATGCATAACTAAAAGGATCTGCTGCTAATGTCTTGGTGCCAGATAACAGAGGACATGTTCAGAGGTGTTGTGGCAATCTGATATTAGGAAGGTGGTTTTAATGTTCTTCAATATTCTTCAATGATTAATGGCTTGATTGCTTTTATTATTTGAAACATTTTATTGGAGCTTTGTGAGTTGACATTGTAGAAGTAGGTGGTATGGCAAAATAGTACAAAATTAAAATAACGTAAAATATGTGAGATGAATGCTGTTGTCCATCAAGCTAAAATGCAGTTCGAAAGTAAAATGAGACATTTTACAAATACGTTGTCAATCCCATGTGAGACTAATAAGTGGAATAGGTAAAGGGATCCAATTTCAAAATAGAAGTAAATAAATAATTATAACATGTAAGTAGCCTCTAGCCTCAGAATGTTATACACTCAGCAGGTTAACAAGTGGGTCAGCATGGCAAGTCTCTACAGACAGGAGCACCTGGTGTAGGTACCGGTGTGCCAGTTTATATATATATATATATTTTGAAATTTTGATTACTTGTAAATACTGCAAAACTGCTACTTTGTTTTTGAACAACAGTTTGGACTATCAACATAGTTTAATATATGCTATAATAATGTATAATGCAGTGATAAATTGTAAATTTTAAGGACATATTTTTTAATAATGATAAACCTAGCTATTTAACTTACCTACAGAGTCTGCCCTCCTTGCTATATGATTTTTGCTATTATGCAAATGTATAGTATACCCAGGGCCAGCTCATCCATAGGTCCCAGTGGGACAATGGTTCCAGGTGGCACTGTGACAGGGGCAGCATTTTGCTGCCCCTGTCATTATTTAAAGGGACACTATAGTCACCTGACCAACTTCAGCTTAATGAGGTTGTTCAGATGAGAACTATAGCTCTTTCTGAGAAAATACAGTGTTTACATTGAAAGCTAGGAACACCTCCAGTCGCAGTCACTCAGAGTGAACCAGAGGGACTTCTAAGTTGATGGAGGCATAATATGCCTTCATCCACTCAGATCTGCTGTGCACACGCATCCTGTGATTCAGTATCTCCTCCCACTGCATGCAGACACTGAACTTTCCTCATAGAGATTCATTAATTCAGTTCATCTCTATGAGGAGATGCTGATTGGCCAGGGCTGTGTTTGAATCATGCTGGCTCTGCCCCTGATCTGCCTCCTTGTCAGTCTCAGCCAATCCTATGGGGAAGCACTGTGATTGGATCAGGCTATCACATGTCAGCAGACTGCTTGTTTTTCCTGAGTCTAACAGCATGCAGATTTACAGCTTCTGGCTTGAATACAGTAAGATTTTAACTATATTTATGGAGGCATGAGAGGCCCAGGGGGGCTAGATGGTCGTGTTAACACTATAGGGTCAGGAATACATGTAGTTGCACTGGTGACTATAGTGTCCCTTTAATATGATATCTATTTGGAGAAAGCCATCAGCTCCTCTGCCGGGGCAGACTGTGAGGCCACCAAAAAGGTTTTTAAAAATCAGGGTTGTTTGGAGATGGAGGCTGACCTGTGCTGGCCGTGTATTCTGTCATATAAATGTTCAGCACTGAAGTTCTGGTGCTTGCATGTGCAGTGCAATCCCGAACTTCACTGCTCAGTTTACTTTGCAGCAGGGCTGCTCGTCCTGCTCTTGTTGCTTTCAGCTGACTTGAGGTAGGAGTGGAAGGACATTGAGCCCTCTGATGCAGGAGCCGGCAGACAGGAATCAGCAGCAGCGGTATCGACGTGAAGAGCAGAGCTGTGGATACAAAGGTAAGTGCCTGTGCCTGTCATCTTTACTCACCAACTCCTTCCTAACCTGACATGTACCCTTGGCAAACTACCTACCAAACTATCTCCTACCCTCCCCAATCCCTCTCCAAACTGCAATCTAGACGTCATAATTTCTACAAAATCTGACACACAACTTCCCTATTATTTTTTCAGATTTCTACCTAACCTCCCTAGCCTCTTTAGAAACTGCCTTCTCATCTCCCCAATGCTTCCCCAGTCTGCCACCTCAACTGCCTAATTCATTTCCAGATTGCCACCTAACCTACATAATCCTTCTTTAGACTAAAACATAATCTCACCCCAGCCTATTCTCTCTCTTCTCTCTCTCTCTGCCATCCACACATTATTGGCTGTAGTGCACACACATGGTAAGCCAATCCCCAGCACACACACACACACATACACACATATTACCCCCAGCACACACACAGACACACATATCAGCCCCAGCACACACACAGACACAAACTTCACCCCCAGCACACACACAGACACACACTTCACCCCCAGCACACACACAGACACAGACTTAAGCCCCAGTGCACAAACACACACTTAACCCTCAGTGCACAAACATACACTTAACCCCCAGTGTACACACACACTTGAGCTACATTGGGAAGTCTGTGATTGGACAGACACAGAAAGTCTGTGCGGGGTTAGAATAGGAGGGCTTGTCGTAGCTGCAGATACTAGATCTGCAGCTATTGTGAGACAAATATTTCATATTTCTCCAATAAATACATGCATAACAAATGCCATGCATGTTTTCTTTGGGCAGATATCTACTAAATCGTTCTGTTTTGTGTTTTTTGCTAGAGTGTTCCTTTAAACAGGCAAATTGCTGCAGATTTTATGGTAATTCTTGTGATTTATCAGCAGACCGAAAATACCTCAAATAAATTTTGCACAAATGGAGACAGCTGAATCTGTTTATACTTTGCCTTTAGTAAATAGCTCAATTAGATTTTTTCTATCTACTTTCGAGATTTGACACAACGTTTGTGATCCATTGGAATCTATTGGAATGACTGTATTAAAGGACCACTATAGTGCCAGGAAAACATACTAGTTTTCCTGGCACTATAGTGCCCTGAGGGTGCCACCACCCTCAGGGTCTCCCTCCCACCAGGCTCTAGGGGGTGGAAGGGGTTAAATGTACCTCTTTCTCCAGCGGACGGGGGAATCTTCTCCTCCTCTCCTTCCTCTTCTTCCGTCATAGGCTGAATGCGCATGCGCGGCATGAGTCGCACGCGCATTCAGCCAGTCCATAGGAAAGCATTCTCAATTTTTTCCTATGGACGCTGGCGTCTTCTCACTGTGAAAATCACAGTGAGAAGCGCGGAAGCACCTCTAGCGGCTGTCAATGAGACAGCCACTAGAGGCTGGATTCACCCTACTATAAATATAGCAATTTCTCTGAAACTGCTATGTTTATAGAAGAAAGGGTTAATCCTAGCTGGACCTGGCACCCAGACCACTTCATTAAGCTGAAGTGGTCTGGGTGCCTATAGTGGTCCTTTTAATATATCTAGTTTTCATGTGTATCCTTCTAATCGTATAGAGCACAAATGTTACCATTTTAACATGTGGCCTATCTATTATAAACCAGCAGTAATTGCAGTAGGTTTAGAATATAGTAAACTTTTTGGGGAATGTATTATAACGAAAACATATATTATAAAAAAAACATACAATATCTGATCAAGAGAAAGCCCTACCGGGGGAGTGGCCAACAGCTGGCAGGAATGGTCGCATAAATCTTGTGCTCCTACCCGAACGGCACAACGCAACAATAAAAGCGACTAAAACAGCGGAATAGCAAGGTACTCAAGCCTTCTTCTGTGAGCTGACAAGATGCTGGAACAGATGGCGTTTAAAAATAAAACAAAAGCAGACAAGGCTGCCTTCTTCACGCAAAAAGCCTCCAGGTCCAAAAGACCGCCTGACAGTGAATGAGATGGCGCCGAAGTGGGGGCTGGGGCTCTGCTCTCAGACCTGGAGTATGAAGCTCAGATGGGAGCTGAAGGTCCAATCACAGAATCCAATCAGGATGAAGTCCCTGCTGGAAGCATTTAATAACTCCCTGATGCATCAATTCAGAGAGACAGTGGCTACCCTCACCAAAGATGTGGCTGATCTGGGTGAGCGCACATCACACATAGAGAATAAAGTGGCAGAGCATGCAGAGGCCCACAATAGCATGGCTGATGCAATGCAACACATAGAACACAGATTGAAAACCTCCAAAGACAAGCTGACTGACTTAGAAGATCATTCCAGGAGGAATAATGTGATAATAAGGGGCATAGCAGAGTCCATAGAAACCAGACAATTGCACTAATATGTTACAACCTTCTTTGCTAGACTGGCGCCAGAAGTAGACCCAGAGCTCGTCATCATAGACTGCATTCACAGGGTGGGGAGGCCCGAAACACATACCTGACTCATCGCCGAGGGATGTGCTTATGCGGATCCATTACTTCCAGATTAAAAATCAAATCATGAAAGCCAGCCGCAAGAATGGACCGCTAGCAGAATACAAAACTCTACACCTCTATGCAGACCTCTCCCTGGAAACACTGTTCCAGAGAAGGGAACACTCGCAAATCACATCATCTCTTTGGGCTCAAAACGTGCCGAACACATGGGGATTCCCAACCAAACTACTGGTAATGAAGAATGGGACTTTACACACGATCAAGACGATGGAAGAAGGACGCAAGATCTTGCAGGACTGGGACATACCTATTCAGCCCCCTCAAAAACCACTCGCATCCTGCCCAAGGAGACGGTTCCCTGAATGGCAAAAGGTCCAGTGAAGGAACTGATTCTCTGAAGCACGTGCTGTTTGAGGCCGAATTGGGCGACCCCTTTCGGTAACGTAGAGTTGTCCCACATGTCTATACTTGTTGATTCTGTTATTAGCATGTAAGGCTAAGCTGATATTTTTACTCTATAGGCAAGAAGCCATAGAGGAACTCTTCCCTTATTATTCCAATGGGCTATCACAGGCCTGGACTCATACTAGGAGGCCCACACCTTGGAGATGTTACGCTTAGAGTTGTCACAAATTCTCAAAAAGAAAAAGTAAAAAAATAAAAAAGGGAAATTTTGTTTGTATAGAAGCAAGAGACTAGGCACCGAAAATATGGGTTAGCTACAGCCGCCCAAGTTTGTTAGTTATCAAGTAGTTAATGGGACCTAAGCATTATATTCAGTGAAAAGTACCAATGCCAGTGGGCTAACTACTTAGAACTGTCACGGTTCACTATTACCACAACCCCAGGTAGTTGCAAAGGCCCAGTTGATAGCAACTCCACCCCCTTGGGGGATAGTAAATGGGCTATTTTGTTTGTAAATAATTTGGTTGTTTTTGTATATAGTGTTTTATGGTTATGTACCCTTTCCTTCGCTACCCTCCCACTCCCCCACGGATCGGCACTACCAGCAATTCTGATAAGGCCAGAACAGACACTCCAGACACTCATAAGCACATACATCCGAGATCTATTTTATGAAAATAGTCACACACAACGTTAAGAGGTTGAATACCCAACGCAAACGTAACCGTCTATACAAAGATTTGTCCAAATGTCAGAGTGACATAGTGTGCCTCCAGGAGATGCACTTTAACCAACAGCCACCGCAATCCTTATACTCAAAACAATATAGCAGGCAATATCACTGCAGGGCCCACATGAAGGCAAGAGGGGTATCCATTTTGGTCAACAATAACATAACATTTACTCTCCTGTGCAAACTCTCAGATCCAATGGGTAGATTCCTGAATTGTAAATGAAATTACCTATACCATAACGAGCGCCTACTTCCCAAATTCCAATCAGGCTTATTTTGGAGGTGCTATGTAATAAAATTGACAGGGTCAAACAGGGCACCTTAGTGCTGTGCAGGGATTTTAGCTTCATAGTAGATCCAGCCCTGGATTCCTCAGCTCAGTTCACAAAATAGAGACTGAAGACGCTACAGGGCTCCTGCAAATCTTTACGGTCCCGTATTCAGTTTCACAACTTGCTGGATGTGTGACGTACATTACACGATAACGAAAGAGATTATACTTTCCACTCAGCGGTCCACAACTCTTACACGAGACTGGATCGCTTTTACATCTCCCCTGCGGACCTGACTCAAATAGACAAATGTGTGATAGGACAGATTACGTGGTCTGACCACCTGCCAGTCTTTTTACACATACAAGATGCTTACACCTACAAAGGGAAAGGATTCTGGAGGTTGAAGGAATCTCTACTCCAAGATGTAGACTTTGCTAAGAGCGTTAGGGTAGAACTATAAGACTATTTTACTAGGAATGACACAGGGGAGACTTCCTTAGACAATATATGGTTAGCTCACAAGGCTGTGATTACTAGAGGCATTTTCATAAGGAGGGCGACATACCAAAAACAGCTAAGGGAATCACAAATGTGAGACTGGCTCCTCCAATTAGAAGACCTAACAAAACAAAACAAATGAAAAGCGTCCAGCGAGCTGGCTAAAAAGATACAGGCACTAAAATCCCGAATTGAGGAGGCCAACCTAAAACGAACTTCCACCTACACAAACTCAAATCTAAATTTTACCCCCAGGGAAATAGGGCAGGCAAGTTATTGGCCAATATGCTCAAACACAGACAGGCGAAACAACGTATCTCCCACATACGTTCAAATATGAAAACAGTAAACAAACCTCAAGACATCAGTGAGGCTTTTGCAGCATTCTACAAGGCATTATACAACATACAGACCAACCACACATGACACTGTCTAAGGTACAGATCCAAGAATTCCTGACACGGGTATCCCTCCCCAAATTACCAATGACATAGCGGCATCACTGACAGCAAGTATATCGGCTGCAGAGATACTTAAGATGATTTCGGGACTTCCGCCCCACAAAGCCCCGGGGCTGGACAGCTTCACAAGCAAATATTACCAGGTCTTTCAGTCTTCTAGAGCCATACCTTACGAAGCTGTTTAACTCCACCAACCACGACAAAGGCTTACCACCAGATATGCTACTAGCTAATGTTATTAACTTGTCTAAGCCAGGGAAACCTAACGAATGCAAAAACTACTGGCCCATATTGCTGCTCAATGTAGACACCAAAATATATGCCAAATTGCTAGCAACTAGACTATCGTTTGTCTTACCAACCCTGATAGACGGGGACCAAGTGGGGTTTGTGACTAGACGCCAGGGGGCAGATAATTCATGCAGAGTTGTGGACTTGTTCTGTCACATGAGAGAGGCCAGGACCGAGGGCCTCCTGCTCTCTCTGGATGCAGAAAAAGCATTCAACCGGTTCGGCTGGGGGTTCTTGGTCTTGGCACTTGGAGAGTTTGGCATTCCGCAGCATTTTGTATCTCAGGTCATGGGCCTTTATAATAGACCAACGGCGGTGGTATCCAACGGTGGCTTCAACTCTGCTAGATTCATGCTAACTAACGGGACGATGCAGGGGTGCCCCCTATTGCCGCTTTTGTATATATTAGCTTTAGAACCTATGGCAGCTATGATACGATCCTCTCCCAATATCCATGGTATCAAAATAGGGGAGAAAGAACACAAGCTCAGTCTGTTTGCAGACAACATCCTGATCACTCTAACCCAGCCACTACTGTCTGTACTGGCGGTCCACAAAATCCTGATGGACTACAGGGCTGTGTCTTATTACAAATTAAACAAATCAAAATCCCAAGCTATGGGAATTAACCTTACACGAGTGGCCACCCAACTTCCTTGGTTGCAGTATAAATTTGATTGGTCAGACAAGCACATAAAGTCAGGCCTCTTGCTGTCGCAAAACCCTCGGGACCTCTTTATTGATAATTATGTCAGGGTCTGGAAAGAGAGAGAACTTCAAATGTGGGACTGGAGAGATAAATATATCTTATGGGTAGGCAGAGCAACTGCCTTTAAATTATGTTATTGTCTAAACCACACTATATTTTCCGCCTACTACCAATACTAGCACCCTTGTCTTTCTTTAAAAGGGCACAGAAGGATTTAACAAAGTTTGAATGGGCAGGAAAAAAGCCCAAAGTATCATTAAAACACCTATTTGGACACTGTGATGAGGGAGGCACTGGTGTCCCTGATCTCCTCCTATACCACAGGGCGGACCTTTGATGCAGACAACTGCAACTCAACACCACCCACAGTGGGTTTCAATTGAGGGTATTCCTCTGGCAACTGTGTTGGATCCCTAGAGGGCGGAGACCCAAAACCTCCTACATGCTGCCGACCACACAGACCCTACTGAGGACATAGGACAAGTACAAACCACACTTACTTGGGTCAGGAAAACTATCTGGAGCCACCCCATTGTCCGTCCTCCCTACATTATACCAAACTTTAACATAGCCAAATGGCAACAGGCGGGAATCCACTTCTTAAACTGCTTTTACAAGAAGGACACAAGCCTATTGTTTCAACAACTATCCTCAAAATACAACATCCAAAACACACTACACTATGCAAATAAAGCACTATTTAGACACGTACATGACAAATACTAACCTGAGGGGGCCAGAGAGCACCATGTCTTAATTCGAGAGTATGTGTGTGGGTGCAACACCCGTTAGGGGACAACTCTCAGTGTGCTTCCAGGCACTAAACAAACACCAACCTTTCGGGCAATGCCAAAATGCCACGGACTGGGCTCATGATTGTGGAGAGAACATCTCAGACTCTCAATGGGCCAATATCCTACAGGCACTAAAAGGGGTAACACACTGTGCATCACACAGGGAACTGCACAGAAAAATAGTACTCTGGTGGTACATGGTCCCAGCCAGATTAGCACTCATATTCCCAGATAGCTCCCGAAGTGCTGGAGATGTGGTAAGCAGAGGGGCACGAAGGTCCACATGTGGTGGTTATGTCCAGCTCTCACACACATGTGGATGGAGGTTCACTCTCTAGTAAGCGAGATTGCGAGGATGGACATACCGAAACAACCTCTATAACTCATACTATTGCAAATGCCAGCCCGGTTACACTGGGACAACAAAGTGGTGATCATACATGTACTTTTGGCTTTCCTCATAGCAAGACAATAGAAGTGGGTGACCCCACCGAAGGTGCAGGATATAATCTCCACTGTAGATAGAAATTAAAAAATATAAAATGGCACATTCTAAGATAGTAGGGATGAAACACAAGGTGTCTCTCATATGGCAAGGGTGGGACCAGTGTGTAGGGAAGCGCAAGGACAATAATGGCATGACTTCCTAGCATTGTGGGACGTACTGACCACCCCTGCCTACACTTACATACCTCTAATGCAGTAATGCAAACTTATCAGTACACAAACGACACAGGTACTCCCTCACCCACTTTTTTTTTACTCCCTTACCTTTTTAATTCTTATGTATTTAAGTTGTTTTGTTTATTGTTTGATTGACATGATGGGAACACACTATGCCATGCACTTAAGGATGTCACATTAACCAGCGAACTGTATAGCATCTCTATGTAAAAGTTACGTATGAATATGAACAGTGTAAAGCCATGTAATGCTGTGCACCATGTGCTTTTTAAAAGTGAAATTTGCTTGTTTCCCACCCCCTTTTCCTTTCTGTACTCTCTTGTTTCGATCTAAGGACAAAACATAAAAATTGAAGATTGAAAAAAAAAAGAGAAAGCCCTATATCGATTCATTAAAATAGAGAGCTCTAAATACGTCACACTTCGCAGTTTGACCGAGTCAAATTTGAAATAGAAGTAAGTCCAACTTCCAGGCTGGGATTGAGGGGAATGTATAAACACATCTTTCTGTTTGTGCAGCTGTGTGTAAGGAAGTCTGTAGTCATGTGTGTAGCTGTGTATGTGTTTGTATATGTACATGAAAGTGTGTATGTGTGTGTATGAGAGTTTTGTTTGCATGGGAGTGTGCCACTTTTTGTGTCTGACAATATGGATATGCAGCCCCCCATGCGAGAAGTTGACTTGGCTGGTGGACCCTAGTTGCATTGACTTTAAGACCCTGTTCTAAACAGTATAGAACATGCGTACATTTGCATACACCTCAATAAACAAGTAGCAAAAATAAGTTCTTGTCTTTAATTACAATTGCAATTATTTATATAGTGCCAATCTATTCTGCAGCACTGTACAGTGGCTAAAAGAAGACAAACAATGAATTCTAACAAACACATTTGACCTACGGGTACAGTAGGTGAAGAAGGCCAGTGCCCACATGCACTTGTAATCTAAAAAAGAGCCCTTGTATTCAAAGAGTTAAATTTACTAAAAAAAAACACAGAATCCTTCCTAAAATATCAAAGTGTGTAGTTTTAAGATACAATAGCATTAATAAACCTAGCTCACATTACTTTAATGTTCATTTTTCCATAAATATATTTAGCAAATAACAAACACTTAAAGCGAAAACAATAAAAATCAGAACAAGCAAATAAAAGTAAATTTTCTGCAAACTATTTGCTTACCGGCTCCAAGTGTTTGAATCAAACAGGGTGAGATAAGAAGATAGCATCTTAAACCAGTTCTCACTCTGCTTGTCATCCTGTGATATTATTATTATTATTATGATATTTATAGAGCGCCGTCAAACAGACATGTAGTTGTAACCAGACAAGTTGGACACACAGGAACAGAGGGGTTGAGGGCCCTGCTCAATGAGCTTACATGCTAGAGGGAGTGGGGTAAAATGACACAAAAAGGTAAGGATAGTATTAAACTAGTGCAGTGGCGTACTAAGGGGGGGGCGGAGGGGGCGGTCCACCCCGGGTGCCACCAGGGTGGAGGGTGCCATGACTAGCCCCGCCGCCCCCCCCCCATGCTGCAGCCGCCCGAGCGCTCTGTAGAGAGCCTCAGGCGGCTGCAGCTTTGCCCAGGCGGTGCGTCCATGAGGGCGGACCGCACCGCCCGGCCGTAGCCTGAGGAGAGGGGCTGACAGGAGGGAAGCGCTCAGCGCTCCCTCCTGTCACTCCCTCTGTAGTAGCGTGGCCGAGCCCTGCAGCATGATGGTCCG
>OW240913.1:226912637-226933381 GCA_933207985.1 Pelobates cultripes
ACACACAATGCACCCCTTACACACTCTCAGTGCATCCCTTACAGACGCACACACTGCATCCCATACATACACAAACTCACCTTGCAGCCCTTACACATACAAACACAGATTCACACAATGCATTCCTTACACACACCAGGACATCCCCCCCCCACACACACACCCCTGTGAACAAACTCATTGGTGGAACATAAAGGTGGACCCTGGGACCCAGACCTTGAGCTGTGTAAAGGGCCCTCAAAAAAATGGAGCTGCTTCCCGTTCTCCCAGAACATTGATTTTTGTGACTACAGTTACAAACCGCCTCCAGAGAGCCTGTTCTACACCAGACCAGTGGAGCCAGACGGCAGCTAGAGCCCATCATCATCCTCATCTGGTTGTAAGTAGGCAATCTAGTATATTATTCGTGGCACTAATCTCTAATTTACCTCACATTAAAGAAACACTATAGTCCCCAGAACCACTGCAGCTTAATGTAGTGGTTCTGGTGTCTATAGCCTGTCCCTGCAGGCCTTTAATGTAAACACGGCGGCACTGCAGCACTGGCGTTAGTTAACATGGCAAATCATATGGCTGGGGCATTGTGATGTCACATGGGGGGCGGCAAACTTTACTTTTGCCTTGGGCGGCAAAAATCCTTGTACCGGCCCTGGCTGGAGGGGCTGTGTGAGCTGTGGCCGCACAGTGTCCCATGGAAGTTAGGGTGCCGTGCGGCCAGTACAGCTCACTCAAGCAAACAGCTGATAAACTGGCCGCACGGAGGAAATGTGTATGTGTGACTGTCTGTCTGTAACTGAGTGTGTGACTGTCTGTCTGTAACTGAGTGTGTGACTGTCTGCCTGTAAATGTGTGTGTGGGGCTGCAGGGATTTTGTAGAAGGGGGCGGGGGTTTTGTATTGGGACAGGAGTCTTTATAAGGGGGGATAAGCAGGGGATTTGTGGAAGGGGGTTGCGGGGGTTTTGTAGACGGGGCAGTACAGGATTTGTAGAAGGGGCAGGACAGAGGTTTTGTAGGAGGGGCGGGGCAGGACAAGGGTTTTGTAGGAGGGGCTGACAGCAGTTTTGCAAAGTTTACAAATTGTAAAAAAAAAAGAAAGAAAACCTTTAACTTTTTTTTTTTGATGGGGTGGGGGGGAGGGGGGTGCCAAGCACAGGATCCGCCCCGGGTGCCAAATGCTCTAGGTACACCCCTGGACTAGTGACAGTTGCAGAAGAGGAATCAATCAGGAGCTATTAACAGTTTAATTGATACGCTTTTATGAAGTAGTGGGTTTTTAACGATTTTTTGAAGGAGTGGAGACTGGGTGAAGGGAAGCGAGTTCCACAGGAACGGTGCAGCCCTCAAGAAATCTTGAAGGCGAGCATCAGAGGTGGGAGTACGGACAGAAGATAGATGTAAGTCTTCAGCAGATCGTAAGGGCAGGGCCAGATTAACATAGGGGCTGATGAAGCTGCAGCTCCAGGCTCAGGCCCATGGAATAGGCCTATTGATTTAAAAAATATATATATATATATATATATTTTATTTTTTTTTATTATTTATTTATTTATTTTTCACACACTACTCTTAGGGATTCCACCTGCCTTTTATTTTATTGGCACAGCCAGTATTTGAGGCTGCCTGGCTGGTGCCAATATTGCAGTAATACTGGCAATATAAATGTTGGTATTTTTCTCAGTATAAATGGAGATTACTATGCAATACCAGCACTGGCCAGTAAGGGTCGCTGTATGTGGAGACAGGCAGGGATAGGAAGTTCCAGCATATCCCTCCCTGCCTATCTATACTCACTGATCTGCAGGGGTGCAGCTACAGAGAGTCGAGACAGCAACTCCCACCCTGCAGAGACAGCCTACAGCTCAGGGAAGTAAGGGATGGGGGGGAAAGGCTGCAAGGAGACATACACTGAGATACTAAAGGACACTGGGAGACATTATGGCACAGACACATGGGGACACAGTGTCCCCATGTCTCCCAGCCAGTGTCCCTGGTGTCTCAGTGCCCCCTAGTCTCCCAGTGACCCCTAGTCTCCCAGTGTCTCACTGTCCCCATGTCTCCTAGTGCCTCAAGTGTCACAATGTCCCCAAGCTAGTGTCCCTAGTGTCTGTGGCCCTGGTGTCTCAATGTCCCCATATCCCCCAGCCAGTGTCTCTAGTATCTTTGTCCCTGGTGTCTGTGTCACGATGTCTTACAGCATTTTTTCTTTTGTTACTCCTTGTGATTTACATCATGTGATGTCACCCACACATATTTAATTATGCAAATTAGTAAGGCCGGTATGTTTTTCCAAGAAAGTTGGCAACCCTAACTATTTTTCACATACTCTTACTTAAGCATGGAAAGTTAAGAGGGATGGATGGGAACAAAACGTGTGGGGACTGGCTGACAATGAATATAGTTAAAGGGACACTATAGTCACCAGAACAACTACAGCTTATTGAATTTGTTCTGGTGAGTAGAATCATTACCATCAGGCTTTTTGCTGTAAGCACGGTCTTTTCAGAGAAAATGCTGTGTTTACGTTACATCCTAGTGATAACTTCACTGGCCACTCCTTAGATGACTGTTTAGAGATCCTTCCTGGGTCACGGCTGCCTAAAATGCATCCAAACATTCAGTGTCTCCTCCCTCTGCATGCAGACACTGAACTTTCCTCATAGAGATTCATTAATTAAATTTGTCTATATAAGGAGATGCTGATTGGCCAGGGCTGTGTTTGAATCATGCTGGCTCTGCCCCTGATCTGCCTCCTTGTCAGTCTCAGCCAATCCTATGGGGAAGCACTGTGATTGGATCAGGCTATCACATGTCAGCAGACTGCTTGTTTTTCCTGAGTCTAACAGCATGCAGATTTACAGCTTCTGGCTTGAATACAGTAAGATTTTAACTATATTTATGGAGGCATGAGAGGCCCAGGGGGGCTAGATGGTGGTGTTAACACTAGAGGGTCATGAATTCATGTTTGTGTTCCTGACCCTATAGTGATCCTTTAAGGTAATGCTGACTTTGGTCTCTCTAACACTGTGGCATGTTCCCTTTCTTCTACACTCACTACATACAGCTTTTCTCTGTCCCAGACCATATACCAGGAGCTTCTGCCTGCTAGTAAGAAGGTAAGGAGACAAGTGGCCAGCGAGTGCTAAGGGACAGTCCTTAGTAAGCGTGGAGTGAGCGCATCATTAGATGCATTTATGCCAAGCTCAGGGTGCTGTCTGCATAGCATGCCCTTAGTTGGCCAGCTGCATGATTGGCAGGCAGCCTGACATGCATTCATGCCAGGCTGGCCTTCTAATTCTTTGAGCAGACATGTCCTCTTTTTGGGCATGTTCGCCCCTTTTGGCAGGTTACGTGATTTGTGTCAGTGGCACACCCTTTTACCATGCCCATTGACTTCCTGCTTGACTGGACACTGCTGTTAGGGGTTATGGATTTACTTGAAAGATAAAAACATAAATTAGAGAGAGATTAGCCTAGGGTATGTATTTTCTTATAGCTGCTGTTTTCTTTCTCTCCAGCACCATCTCCATCAGATACATGATGCTTGGGAGTGTTTTATTTTTTTTGGTCGATATGATTCTGTAATTAGGCCCATCATAATTGTCAGCACCAGGCCCACTGGGCTTTTAATCTGGCCCTGCGTAAGGACCTAGACGGGACATACTTGTTTGTAAGGGAGGATAGATAGGTGGGAGCAGCATTATGTAGAGATTTGAAAGCAAGAACCAGAATTTTAAATTGAGCTCTACAGGGAGTGCAGAATTATTAGGCAAATGAGTATTTTGACCACATCATCCTCTTTATGCATGTTGTCTTACTCCAAGCTGTATAGGCTCGAAAGCCTACTACCAATTAAGCATATTAGGTGATGTGCATCTCTGTAATGAGAAGGGGTGTGGTCTAATGACATCAACACCCTATATCAGGTGTGCATAATTATTAGGCAACTTCCTTTCCTTTGGCAAAATGGGTCAAAAGAAGGACTTGACAGGCTCAGAAAAGTCAAAAATAGTGAGATATCTTGCAGAGGGATGCAGCACTCTTAAAATTGCAAAGCTTCTGAAGCGTGATCATCGAACAATCAAGCGTTTCATTCACAATAGTCAACAGGGTCGCAAGAAGCGTGTGGAAAAACCAAGGCGCAAAATAACTGCCCATGAACTGAGAAAAGTCAAGCATGCAGCTGCCACGATGCCACTTGCCACCAGTTTGGCCATATTTCAGAGCTGCAACATCATTGGAGTGCCCAAAAGCACAAGGTGTGCAATACTCAGAGACATAGCCAAGGTAAGAAAGGCTGAAAGACGACCACCACTGAACAAGACACACAAGCTGAAGCGTCAAGACTGGGCCAAGAAATATCTCAAGACTGATTTTTCTAGGGTTTTATGGACTGATGAAATGAGAGTGAGTCTTGATGGGCCAGATGGATGGGCCCGTGGCTGGATTGGTAAAGGGCAGAGAGCTCCAGTCCGACTCAGGCGCCAGCAAGGTGGAGGTGGAGTACTGGTTTGGGCTGGTATCATCAAAGATGAGCTTGTAGGGCCTTTTCGGGTTGAGGATGGAGTCAAGCTCAACTCCCAGTCCTACTGCCAGTTCCTGGAAGACACCTTCTTCAAGCAGTGGTACAGGAAGAAGTCTGCATCCTTCAAGAAAAACATGATTTTCATACAGGACAATGCTCCATCACACGCGTCCAAGTACTCCACAGCGTGGCTGGCAAGAAAGGGTATAAAAAGAAAATCTAATGACATGGCCTCCTTGTTCACCTGATCTGAACCCCATTGAGAACCTGTGGTCCATCATCAAATGTGAGATTTACAAGGAGGGAAAACAGTACACCTCTCTGAACAGTGTCTGGGAGGCTGTGGTTGCTGCTGCACGCAATGTTGATGGTGAACAGATCAAAACACTGACAGAATCCATGGATGGCAGGCTTTTGAGTGTCCTTGCAAAGAAAGGTGGCTATATTGGTCACTGATTTGTTTTTGTTTTGTTTTTGAATGTCAGAAATGTATATTTGTGAATGTTGAGATGTTATATTGGTTTCACTGGTAATAATAAATAATTGAAATGGGTATATATTTGTTTTTTGTTAAGTTGCCTAATAATTATGCACAGTAATAGTCACCTGCACACACAGATATCCCCCTAACATAGCTAAAACTAAAAACAAACTAAAAACTACTTCCAAAAATATTCAGCTTTGATATTAATGAGTTTTTTGGGTTCATTGAGAACATGGTTGTTGTTCAATAATAAAATTAATCCTCAAAAATACAACTTGCCTAATAATTCTGTACTCCCTGTATATTTTATAGGAAGCCAGTGTAGGGACTGACAGAAGGGTGAGGCATGGGAGGTGCGGGCGGACAGGAAGATGAGCCTCGCCGCCGCATTCATTATGGACTGTAACAGCGCAAGTTGGGAGCACGTAAGACCACTGAGAAGCGGATTACAGTAGTCAAGGCGAGAAAGGACAGTGGAATGGACCAACACCTTAGTCGCGTCTGGCGTTAAGTAGGGGCGGACGCGCAATGTTTTGAGATGTAAATGACAGGATTTGGCGATGGATTGAACATGAGGCTTGAAGAAGAGGTCGGAGTCAAAGAGAACACCTAGGCAGCGAGCCTGCGTGGTGGAGCTGATGGTAGCACCGTTGACTTGGAGGGAGACAGACACAGGAGTAACAACACTTGAGGGAGGAAAGACTGGAATTTCAGTTTTGGTCAAGTTTAGTTTAAGGAAGTGGGCAGCCATCCAGTTAGAAACAGCAGAGAGGCAGTCAGAGACACTAGTCAAGAGGGGCGTGTAGAGATCAGGAGAGGACAGGTAGATTTGCGTGTCATCTGCATAGAAATGATATTGGAAGCCAAAGGAGCTAATGAGTTTACCAAGGGAGGCAGTATAGATGGAGAACAGTAGTGGACCAAGGACTGAACCTTGGGGGACACCAACAGAGAGAAGTTGGAGAGAAGAAGCAGAGCCAGAGAAAGAAACACTGAAAGAGTGCTGATAGAGGTAGGAGGAGCACCAGGAGAGAGCAATATCTTGTAGACCGAAATTGCGGTGGATGAGAAGAAGCTGTTGATGATCAACAGTGTCAAAAGCCACAGACAGGTCAAGGAGAATTAGGATAGAGTAGTGACCACGAGATTTTGCAGCAAGTAGATCATTGGATACTTTGGTCAGTGCCGTTTCCACAGAGTGCTTAGCGCGGAAACCAGACTGAAGCGGGTCTAGCAGAGAGTTGGACTCGAGGAAGTCTGTCAATCTTGCATACACAATTTTTTCAAGGATCTTGGATGCAAAAGGCAGTAGCGAGATAGGACAATAGTTGGATGGGGAGTTAGGGTCAAGATTGGGCTTCTTTAGAATTGGGGTGACAGTTGCATGTTTGAAGGGCAATGGAAATATACCAGAGGAGAGAGAAAGATTGAGAATTTTAGTGAGAGGTTGAGAAAGAGAAGAAGACAGAGTACGGAAGAGATGCGAGGGAATTGGATCTAGGGAGCAGGTGGTGAGGCGGGAGGACTGGAGCAGAGCAGAAACCTCTTCAACATAGAACAGCAGAGGGAGTGAAGTTAGGGGAAGTATTGTAAGGGGAAGAAGAAAGATGAGAGATCTCTTCTCTGATTGTAGAGATCTTGTCAGTGAAGTGAGTTGCAAAATCTGAGGCAGTCAAGTTGGTAGGTGGAGGAGGAACAGCAGGGCGAAGAAGAGAGTTAAATGTGTGAAATAGTCGTTTGGGTTCGCGGGAGAGTGTGGTTATGAGGGTATTGAAGTAATTAACTTCTGCAGAGGAAAGAGCCAAGCTGTATGAGCTCAGCATAAATTTATAGTGGAGAAAGTCAGATGCACAGTGAGACTTTCTCCAACAGCGTTCAGCAGTTCTGGAGCATTTTTGGAGGTATCGAGTGAGCTTGGTGTGCCAGGGTTGTTGTTGGGGGGGCCTGCGGCATTTAAATGTACAAGGTGCCATGATGTCTAGTTGAGAGGAGAGGGTGGAATTGTAGAAGGAGGTTGCAGAACTAGGACAGGTGAGGTTTGAGATAGGTAAAAGGAGAGCTTGGAGATTAGTGGAGAAATGCTCTAGGTCAAGACATTGGAGGTTTCTGTGAGAGTGATGTTCAGACGGTGGTGTCAATTGGGTCTTAGGTATGCCAATGTCAAAAGTCAGCAGATGGTGGTCAGATAGAGGAAAAGGAATATTGGAGAGATTAGAGGCAGTACAGAGGTTGGTGAAGGCAAGATCAAGAGTGTTTCCTGCTGTATGGGTTGCTAAATTGGACTATTGTGTAAGGCCAAAGGAGGAGGTTACAGAGAGCAGACGAGAGGCATCAGTGCAATTGGGGTTATTGATTGGGATATTGAAATCCCCAAGTATAAGGGAAGGAGTGTTAGATGAGAGGAAGTGGGGAAGCCAGGAATAAAAGTGGTCAATGAATAGTCTAGGAGGGGGTGGGGGTGGTAGATGATAGCAATTCTTAAAGGAGTGGGTTTAAATAGGCGGACAGTGTGAACTTCAAAAGAAGAAAAGGATAGGGCAGGGGGAGTTACATTGAGGAGAGAGAAGGATGCCTACGCCGCCTCCTTTGAAGTTGAGTCTGGGAGTGTGAGAGAATTGTAGCCCATCAAAACATAAAGAGGCAGGAGTAGCGCTATCAGAGGGTGACAGCCAGGTCTCTGTAAGTGCAAGCAGTGTGAGTGAGTTTGAGATGAAAAAGTTGTGTATGGCTGTTGATTTTAAATTACTACAGATGGAGCGGGCATTCCAGAGTGCACAATTCATTTTGGTAAGTGAGGGTAAAGGGCAGGGTATTGTGGTGAGGTTTGTGGGGTTTCTGGTTGTCTTAGTGTGTGTAGAGAAGGTGAAGGGCCCGGGATTGGGAGAGACTTCACCAGCTGCTAGAAGTAGGAGGAGAGAAAGTGACAGGAGGTGTGAATGGGTTTTGTATACATGGGGTCTAGGATGAGATCAATTGTGGGTTGGAGTGAGAGAGTAGATAAATGAGTGTAAAGCATGAGATGAGAGAAGGGGGGAGTGTTGCAGAGAAGGGCATATGTAAATGTGGATGGGGATGAGTGAAGTGGGTGTAAGGAGAGATTTTTATACTGAGGGAGACTGAGGAAATAAAGAGGAGGAGAAAACAGATCATTGCTAAACTGTGAAAAAAAATTGGAGAAAATTGGAATATCAAGAGCAGGTGAAGGAGTTTTATGGGTTAAGAAAGTGCAGGAGTGTACTAATAAGAGGCAGGTTTTTTTGTTTATTTTTAACCTAACTAAAATGTAGGTGTGACAGACAATCTATAAATGTAATAATGAGCATGGGGTGGGCATCAGGCTTGCTCACTGAAGGAATGGGCTTGCAAAGTTGGGGAATCAGGCTTTTGAATAAAGAGATGTGAGGGTCAGAGAGCTTGCAAGAAAGGTAAGGGAGGGAGAAATGTATCTAGGTACAGAGTTGAAGAGATGGATGTTCAAATAAAAACAAACATATCAATAAGAAAAGGGAGGGGTCAGAGGTCAGTCACAAATCAGAGGGGAAATAGAGGAATGCATATAGGTGAATAAAACAATTACATAGAGGGCTAGCAAAAATACACTTTAGCATAACAGACAAGATATAAATACAAGAAAATATACAATGTACACAGGATATATTAAATAAAATAAATGTACAGGGTGGTTAAGTTAAAAATAAATGAAGGTGTGCAGGATAGAGTCTTAGTGTGGTCTTCCAGAAGGCTGGCTACCTTTGCAGACGATCAGGCTTGCTCACTGAAGGAATGGGCTTGCAAAGTTGGGGAGTCAGGCTTTGCAGACGATCAGGCTTGCTCACTGAATGAATGGGCTTGCAAAGTTGGGGAATCAGGCTTTGCAGACGATCAGGCTTGCTCACTGAATGAATGGGCTTGCAAAGTTAATGATATGGTATGATATGGTATGATATGGTGATATGGTAACGTAGCAAACTGACCACTCGAGATATTGGGGAACGCACTCAGAGATGGTGCCGGACCAGAATTCTGGATCCTGTGAACATATTCCGAACTGGAGAATTCACAACTTTGTGGCCAAAGATGAAATGAGAATACCACGCCCAATTCTATGGATTATCTTTTAACTTACGACAGAAAAGATATTCATTAACTATGAGGATTACTTTGAGATATGTAAAAGATTCATTCATAAACCATGCTGTCATAGAAATAACGATAGATTTAAAACCCTTTAACAAAAATTTTTTTACAACTGTTAATATTTCTCATATATTAAGCAACCCAGTGCATAGGTTTACAATTTTATGTCAAAAAAGTGTCTATGTAATTGTGAAAAAAAAAAACTACCAGCATTTTGTGACACAGTTGTCTCATGTTTTCCATGTTTTGATAAAAGCCTGTAAATTAATTGGTGGCTCTCAACAACCACTTATGTTGCTTATATGGTAATGCCAATTTTGATGTCATGGTAGAGTCTACCAAAATCCAGAAGGATATAGGATTCTCCACCACAGGATGTGCAAAGAACAGAGTTAAACAGCGGGAGAGAAGATTTATGACCATCTCTGGATTTGCCATATCTTCTAGCAGTTAGGACCATTGTTTTCACCCAGGCAGCCTAATTTTATTATGGGAAGTTCCAGATTGTTTCCAGCACAACAAAATATGTTGGAGCTTTATAAATAGCAATAATAATAATAATAATGAGAGGTAAAGAAGAGGACTAAAAGTATATGTTAGTTCTGATAGGAAAAGACCACACCATAGAGCCATGTCTTCAATGTCTTCTAAATGTTGGGAAGTTCTTCATCATATTGTAGCAGATTGTCATATCACATTAAAATGTATTTAAGAGGGATTTAACAATTTTATCTACACTACATTCATGACACAAACTTTTATTAAACACAAAAAATAGACTTCTGTTGGTTGCGAAGGTATTCAACCCAGTTACTATGAAACCGTTAAAGGTATCTGAAGGATGAGAGACAAGAGACAAGAAGGAAGTCATTTTCACAAGGCCAGGAACCTGAAGGAGATACATCAGGAGAAAAAACTTAAATGTCAAAATCAATGGCACGGTTACTCACTAAAGTATGGATTATTGGAAGTTCAAATTCAAATGTTATGTCCAAAATACCCATGCTCAAAGCAGAGATTGCTTGGCAATGTATCTCTCTCCTAGTTCTTGTGGAATGAAACTATAATCTGTTTTGATTAAAATTACCAGAATAAAAGACCCATGAGGGCTCCCTTTTGTGAAGGATGTTAATTTACATGTGGCATTGCACCCAGGCAAAGATTTCTATTATGTACGTAGAGGATGAGCACAGGAAATATCAATATTATTCATCTTTTTTTTTTTTTTTTTGCAGTTTGTTAGTAGAGCCTAAAATGTAAAAATGACTTTGAATTGAAGTTGCGTTTCCAATAAATGACACTTTAGTGAAGAACAGTGCGAGCCAGGAACCCAAGGAAAGCTGGAGAAAACACAAGAAGGTCAATGTCACTAAGTGGACAAAAGACAGACAGAACATCTAACAAGAGGAATGAGATAGGAGACAAGAAATGTTGAAATGTTTCCAGCAAATGGGTGACTTGAACAACAGGACAAAATATGGCATGAGCTGATACTTATAGCAGCATCAAATTACATGAGCAATCTTACTCCGTTTAATGTAAATCCACAGAGATACGTATCTTCTCTGTGTCCCGTGTTCTCTGCCAGTGTCTTTTTTTTGGTGCATGGACCAGTAAATTGCTGCTGGCATATGCCGTAACACCAATGTCACTGGAAGGAAAAGGCAACACCAGCCATTGCGCAGTATGCAAGTGAAGAAAGTGTTTGAAGAAGAGCAGTGCAATCAGTAGGACATACACTAAATCACAAATTAATATATATTGCTAGCTGCTATCAGGAATACAGTAACACATCCACGGAGGCAGTCAGCAACATGTAAGATATAGTAATGCAGTCAGGTCCATAAATATTGGGACATCGACACGATTCTAATCTTTTTGGCTCTATACACCACCACAATGGATTTGAAATGAAATGAACAAGATGTGCTTTAACTGCAGACTTTCAGCTTTAATTTGAGGGTATTTACATCCAAATCAGGTGATTGGTGTAGGAATTACAACAGTTTGTATATGTGCCTCCCACTTTTCAAGGGACCAAAAGTAATGGGACAATTGGCTGCTCAGCTGTTCCATGGCCAGGTGTGTGTTATTCCCTCGTTATCCCATTTACAAGGAGCAGATAAAAGGTCCAGAGTTCATTTCAAGTGTGCTATTTGCATTTGGAATCTGTTGCTGTCAACTCTCAATATGAGATCCAAAGAGCTGTCACTATCAGTGAAGCAAGCCATCATTAGGCTGAAAAACAAAACAAACCCATCAGAGAGATAGCAAAAACATTAAGTGTGGCCAAATCAACTGTTTGGAACATCCTTAAAAAGAAAGAACGCACTGGTGAGCTCAGCAACACCAAAAGACCCTGAAGACCACGGAAAACAACTGTGGTGGATGACCAAATAATTATTTCCCTGGTGAAGAAAACACCCTTCAAAACAGTTGTCCAGATCACGAACACTCTCCAGGAGGTAGGTGTATGTGTGTCAAAGTCAACAATCAAGAGTGAATACAGAGGGTTCACCAAAAGATGTAAACCATTGGTGAGCCTCAAAAACAGGAAGGCCAGATTAGAGTTTGCCAAACATCTAAAAAAGCCTTCACAGTTCTGGAACAACATCCTATGGACAGATGAGGCCAAGATCAACTTGTACCAGAGTGATGGGAAGAGAAGAGTATGGAGAAGGAAAGGAACTGCTCATGATCTAAAGCATACCACCTCATCAGTGAAGCATGGTGGTGGTAGTGTCATGGCGTGGGCATGTATGGCTGCCAATGGATCTGGTTCTCTTGTATTTATTGATGATGTGACTGCTGACAAAAACAGCAGGATGAATTCTGAAGTGATTCGGGCAATATTATCTGCTCATATTCAGCCAAATACTTCAGAACTCATTGGACGGCGCTTCACAGTGCAGATGGACAATGACCCGAAGCATACTGCAAAAGCAACCAAAAAGTTTTTTAAGGGAAAGAAGTGGAATGTTATGCAATGGCCAAGTCAGTCACCTGACCTGAATCCGATTGAGCATGCATTTCACTTGATGAAGACAAAACTTTAGGGAAAATGCCCCAAGAACAAGCAGGAACTGAAGACAGTTGCAGTAGAGGCCTGGCAGGGCATCACCAGGGATGAAACCCAGCGTCTGGTAATGTCTATGCATTCCAGACTTCAGGCTGTAATTGACTGCAAAGGATTTGCAACCATGTATTAAAAAGTTAAAGTTTGATTTATGATTGTTAATCTGTCCCATTACTTTTGGTCCCTTAAAAAGTGGGAGGCACACATACAAACTGTTGTAAGTCCTACACCGTTCACCTTATTTGGATGTAAATACCCTCAAATTAAAGCTGAAAGTCTGCAGTTAAAGCACATCTTGTTTGTTTCATTTCAAACCCATTGTGTTGGTGTATAGAGCCAAAAAAATTAGAATTTTGTCGATGTCCCAATATTTATGGACCTGACTGTATATAGATATAGTTGTTATAGTACTATGTATATTACCAGCTGCTATCAGATATACAGTAACAGATGCACGGAGGCACATAGCAACGTGTAATATATAATAATATATAGATATATAATATTATACTATTAAATATATTACTAGCTGCTATCAGGAATACAGTAACCGACCCACAGAGGCACATAGCAATGTGTAATAGATAGTAATATATAGATATAGTACTATTGTATTATATATATTACTAGCTGCTATCAGGAATACAGTAACACACCCACAGAGGCACATTGCAACGTGTAATAAAATGTATAATTAATTACAACGTGAATCCGTTGTAAATTATATATACACATGTCTGTGTAACAGGTTGTGAGTACATTGATCTGATTATTACTGGCCTTCTTAGGCATGCGCATGGGGTGTGCCGGGTGTGCACACCCTAATCCCCACGGCCCGTGCTATGTGCCTCCATGGGCAGGGAGGGAGGCAGGAGAGGACCCGGAGAGCTCCAGCCAGCAGCTGCACCGGGTTCCTCTCACGAGGTCGGAGTGTTGCCGCGGCAACGCTCAGATCTTGTGAGAGTGAGCACTAGCCCCACAGGCTAGAGTTCACTCACCACTGGACCACCAGGAATGGCAGGTAAGGTAAGAAGGGAGGGGGGATATTTCCTAAACGGTCCCCACACCCCCACACAGTACACACAAACAGCACCCTTACACAGCACCCTCACACACAGCACACACACACTCTAACAGCACCCTCACACACACAGCACACACTAACAGTACACATACACACAGTGCCCTCACACACAGCACCCTTACACACACAGCAGCAGTATGTATATAGTACAAATGAAAATCCACTCCCTTATCTGCAAAACCGCTATTTTGGTGCTGGCCGATTTTGTTAGTTTTATTAAAAACACCTAATCTAGGCAAAAAATAAAGGGGGTTTAGTTACATTATATGATCATACATTGCATAAGCCTGCCACAACGTCATTGTACCCCATCTTTGGCAGGTCCTACTCTGTCTGCTAAATGAGCTACTCACTTGGGGAAATCCTTCCATCTCGAGTTCTCTGCAGTACAAGCCTAATAGGGTCATGAGATGAGGCACCTGTGACAGGGAGGGGTGCAAAACCAAGGAGCTGGCTAGACTCCTAAATATACATATAGGAGAAAACAAGAAGTTGGTTGCACTCACCTGAACATGCTTAAATGGGATGCTGCTTGGGGCCAATAAGTACAATAAAAATGAAAATCCAGCGCACTCCCTTATCTACTAAACCCCCAGTATTTTAGCCTATGTTAGGGTCAGCACCAAAATAGCGGTTTAGTAGATAAGGGAGTGCGCTGGATTTTCATTTTTACTGTACTTATTGGCCCCCAGCAGCACCCCATTTAAGCATGTTCAGGTGAGTGCAGCCAGCCCCTTGTTTTCTCATGTATGTATGTATGTATATATACAAATATATATATACATACACACGCGACGTGTGTTTGTGCTTTAGGGTGCACACCCTTATGCAATATGCTGCGCACGCCTATGCTGGCCTTCAGTTAATTCCTTGCTTGCCACCATGTCTACACGAATGAAATAGTGTGTAAGTTAGTTTATCTTGCTGACGTCATCTTCGAGACTTATCAATTAAACATATCAATTGTAAAAAATACATCTTGTATTGTACAAGCCCCAGTCTGCCTATTACATTCCATCTATACCGATGTCCAAAAACTTACAATCAGTGTTAACGAACACTCCACTGCTCTAATTAAGATAATAAAATACAATCAAATACAATTTTAATGGATAAACCCCCAATGAAAACATGCTTGCATCTAATTATACCTTTTTTCATTGGGTTATAGCTATAGATCTCTTGTCTGCAGCCTTCGCAAGCCTTCTCCGAGTCTTTCTGTTGCTATTCAATTACAGACTTCCCAATGCAGCTCAATGAGAAGTCTTTGTAAGGCAGGTGCTCTGGGCAATACCTGCCTCTTGAGTTTATCTCCACCGAGCTAAGGAACCAGGAAATAACAGAACATTCTGTCTGACTGGCAGCCAGGAGCTGTAACAACGTTAATTTATATTAACCTATTGAATTTATAAAGTACATAAAGTACAAGAAACTGATGGAAACAGCTTTGCCATTATGAGTCCCGGCTCAAGGGGATTGCCAAAAGTCAGACGAAACTGCTCAGAATTTGACGATTTTAAACAGTCATTGGTGATTGGAAAAAAAAATGTTAGCTAAAGAATATGACAAAAATAATCTGGATAGTGAGATAAAAAATGTTGCAGATAGCAATGATCTGTTAATGGATAAACACAGTAATAATAAAAATCATGTAAACATTTTTGAATATTTCATTATTACTAAACACTGTACAGATCATACAGATTATCGTAAAATCAAAATAATTTTAAATAAATATTGGTCGATCTTATGTGAAGATAAAATATTAGGTCGGCTTTTGCCTGATCATCCTTCAGTGGTTTTTAGACGAAACAGGAAACTTAAATCTATTTTGGCTCCTAGATATAGTATTAAACATCCTGAAGTAAATATATTGGACCCAGTAAGGAGGAGTTTCAGAGGATGCCAAGAGTGCAAAGCATGCGGAAAAAAACAAAGCCAGAACTATATTTAATGTTTCCAGTACAGTCACTGGAAAAAGCTTCACTATTAAACATTCCACTGATTGCCACATAGACTATGCAATTTATTTATGGCAGTGTATGTGTGACAAACAGCATGTTGGAAGGACAAAAAAAAATTTGAGAACCACAATAATATTTGGAATCCTTTGGGAACTCACACAGTTCCTGTTCATTGTAATGCTTGTCCAAATTTTACGTGGCAAGATTTCATTTTTTTTTTTTTTATTCTTTAATTTGAGAACACAGGAAGGAGTGCCGTTTATGGTTCACATAAACAGAGATTGTAGTCCATGGAGCAGCATAGCTAAGGGGAATGGTTTGGGATGGGTTAAGAGAAAGTAGAGGAGGAGTTTTGGCTATGGGTGTATACAGCATATATAGGGGCCATTTTAGATTAGGGGCCATCTTAACTAATCCTCACTTACCTGTTGTTGTGGCACATCTGTGTGGTGTCCCTGGTTTTGTCTTTCAGGTAATCTTGCTGTTTAGAAGAATTGAGGAGCTGCTGGAAGGAGTTTGGAAGGCAGTTCAGCAGAAAGGAGTTGCATGGCTTCAATCTTGTCTTGGAGACGCTCTGGGCACAGCAAGGGACAATCAGCGCTTCCAGGGACTCACCCAGCGTTTGAGCCCCAGCGAGCAGCCCAGTGGTCGGAGAAGGAAGAGCCTGTCTGTGCAGGCTGGAGCGGTGGATGCGGCTGCAGGAGGCAGTCCTGCGAATGCCGCGCACCTGGACGTGTTCCTGTGAACGAGGCTGTCGGAAACTTTTGGGCCGCTAATTGGTGAAGTCGGTGACGTCAGAACATTTGCACCGCAAACAGGTATACAGCAAAACTGTCAAACTTTGGGCCGCGAAAGGGAAACCACAGAATGTTTGGCCCTCGAACAGGAATCTGACAAATGTTCGGGCCACGAACTGGGCACTGCCTGCATGTTCGGGCCGCAAACTGGTACGTTTTGGATCTCCCGGATGGGGTGCGGAAACTACCAAATGTTCGGTTGTTGCATCCAGGGCCACGAATTCAGCCAAACATTCGAACATTCAGGAAATCAGCAAGTACTTCTGGTTCAGGAAGTCAGGGGAACAAGGTGGTGAACAGGAGAAAGGCTCCCCCTTTGACAGTGGACTCGGCAGCAGGAATTGAATACGCTGGGAGTACTACTAGGACCAGGGACGAGGAGGACGGTGCGGGAACAACTACGGGTAAGTCGGCCACCGACATGGTTGGTCACTTTGGTACTGGCATTAGGAATTCATTAAGGGATGGAGCAGGGAGCACAGCGCACAGTGGGGGGGTGGTTGACAGGACTATGGCTAGGCCCCCTGCATGCTAGTGACACCAGACACCATTCTGTTTCCCTGGTAGAGTCACCTCCTGGGTGGTACAGCTAGAGCTGGGAGACACACACCAGGGGGTCCCCACGTAGGAGAGAAAGCGGAAGACTGAGATAGGATTTTCCCATGGGAGGGCCGTCATTGCTGCACTCAGGACTTGGACATCAAGTGCCCTAAGGATGCTTTTGGGCGGAGCTCTAAATATCGCTCTAGAAGTGTTCTTAGGGAGCGGGGGCATGGAGATGGCAGGGGTCACCTGGAGACACTGCCCCCTGTTAGGAGAAAAGGTGACAGACACTGGGGATATCATTCTTCCAGCAGGAGTTCCCAGGAGCAGAATGATAGAGGGCACAACCCACGTGGACATGGTCTATGGGGTCAGGACTCTGGATGTGAGGGGAGAGCTTGCTTTATCAAACCCAGTCAGACGATAGGGAGGTTAGGGCACAATCGGATGGCACGAGGACAACAACACTCGGGATGCAGCCTCACGGCTTTTGGCAGCAAGGGGTTCGGATAGTGAGTCAGCTACTAACCATACTTCTGGTGCTCTTTTTGAAGGTTTTAAATCATTTTTAGAATGGGTTTGGGTAAGGGCACAGACTTTAGTCAGGTATGGGTGCCTAGATTGGAGGGCCAAGGAACAGGGATACAATGGCGCCCTCACCAGCGAAAGACTTGGGGCACAAGAGGGACGATCTGATTGAGGGGGTACCTGAGGTGGCACGCCAAAACATGAATGTTTTATTTGCTGGATCTTTAGGCTGCCACCTCAAGTCCAAAGAAAAGGAGAGAATTTGGAAAGGGGAATTTGGGGAGATCTTTTCCCTTCTCCTTTTGGAGGAGTATGTTGATCTCAAGGACGAGGACAAAAAGGATGGTAAGGAGGAGGAAAAAAAAGAGATGTTATCGGAAAATCCCAAAGTCATTTGGGAATTGGCTTCTGGCTTTTTGCATCCTAGCCAGTGTCAAAGCCCTGGATCACTGTTCGCAATTGTACTTTTATCTTGACAGTATCTGGGAGGCATATAAGACGTATAAAGACTTGGCTTGGTGGCGTTTTGACGAACAAATTCATCAGTGCCTCTCGTTCAATATGGGAATGAGGTGGGATCAGATGGATCTACCGCTTTGGATAAAGCTGATGGTGGCGTAGAAAGCGTCCACCTTTTAGTCCAGGGCTGGCGCGGGAACTTTTTCTACCTCATCAGCCGCTCATAAGAAGGGTTTCTGCTGGCTCTTTAACGAGTGCCAGTGAAAGTGGGGAGCTACTTGCCAGTTCAAGCATGAATGTTCTTGATGTGGTGGGAATCATGGCTACAATCGATGCTTCAATCGGAGTAAGTCTACTGCAGCAGGTGGAGCTTCGGGGACGGCAACCACACCCTCTGCCATGGGGGGTGTCGCCTGTGATGGTAGACGCAATGTTGCTGTAACTAAACAGCTACAGTAATCAGGCAGATTCGACATTGCTACGGGATGGGTTTGTTAAGGCGAGGGTGGTGGTCCGGAGTCTGAGTAATTTGAAATCCGTGGGGAAATTTCCTGTTATTGTGCGGAAAAGATTGCTCAAGGAAGTACAACTGGGAAGGATGGCAGGGCCGTTTGCAGAGCCCCCACTGGCGGACCATAGGGTTTCTCCTTTGGGGGTGGTACCGAAGAAGGAATCTACTCGGTGTCATATGCATCATTCGACTACGCAGTCGAGTTAGTGTGGCAGGCTGGTCAACGGGCATTGATGGCAAAGGCGGACATGGAGGCAGCATTTAGTTTATTGCCAATACACGATTGTCACCATCTATTAGGCTGCTTCTAATTTGTGCTTGTCTATGGGCTGTTCCATCTCTTGCGCTTACTGTGAAAAATGTAGTTCCTTCCTGGAATGGGTGATCAACTTTCATAGTCCACTATTTAGATGATTTCCTCTGTGTAGGGCCTGCGGGTTCCGCTGGCTAGTGACAAGACGGTGGGTTCTACAACATGTTTGCCCCTTTTTGGGTCTGGTTATCGAGTGTCGTCTTCCGGAGGACGAGGTGATTGCTCTTTGGCAGGTGATATTGGAGGTCAGGGGGTCCAGAAAGGTTACATTATGGGTGCTTCAGTCGTTACTTGGTCATCGGAATTTTCCTTGCCTGCTGATTCCTGCACCATCTTATTCAGGTCTCAGCATCCATGAGGGCTGATTTCGATGTCTGGGCAGTTTTTCTACAGGATTTCAATGGGTGGTGTTTTTTTCATGAGAAAGTGGTTTCTTTCCCTGATCTGGAAATGTTCACGGACGCTTCTGGGAGTATGAAGTTTGGGGCTTATTTTGCGGGTCAGCGATGCACAGAACCATGGCTGGAAGAGTGGAAGGCCAGCCCACTCATTCGTAATCTAGCCTTTCTAGAGTTTTTTCCATTGGTGGTGGCATTGGCCTTGTGGGGGCACAAGTTGAGAGACAGGAAGGTGATCTTCTTCACAGTCAACATGTCGGTAGTGGACGCGGTCAATGATCTGTCTGCTTCTTCGATCCCTTTAGTTTGGCTTCTCTGCTGTTTTGTCCTCTATTTTAGGAAGTTTAAGGTGTTTTTTAGAGCTTGACATGTACCTGGGTTGTTAAATGTGGTCGCTGATTCGCTTTCATTTTCAGTGGGAGAGGTTTCGATTGGCGGCTCCGAGAGCGCTGGAGGAGGGAATTTCATATCCGGAGGAAGTTTGGCAGCTCGGGACCTCATGCTTAGCGGATTCATAAAAGGGTTTTTGGCACCATCTTTCGGACGGCCTACATTAAGGTTTGGCAAAAATGAGACAGGGCAGTGGTCTGTGCGGGGGGGTCTCGACCCCGTGGGGGCTTGTTTTGATACTCTGTTGTGGTTCGTTTGTAGGCTATCCACATTTCCTTCTGTGGTGGGGCGAAACATGTCAGCGCTAGCCTTTATGTTTAAATGTAATGACAGGGATGACATTACCAAGCATTTCCTTGTTCGTCATGGACTTAAGGGTTATCATTGGGGTGGACGTCACAGGATTCGCAGCGGTCAGTGTCTTTCAAGGTTTTGCAAGGTTTGCTCAGCGCACTTCCGGAGGTTTGTTTTTCACCATACGAAGTGCTTTTGTTTTCAGTAGCATTTAGTTGGGCCTTCTTTGGGGCATTTTGGGTGAGTGAACTGGTTAGTGGCAATAGATTTGGCTGTGAGGGTTTGCAAAGTTCAGATGTCAAATTATGGAATGATCGGGTGGTGTTACATTTAGAGTGCTTTAAGACTGACATTTTTGGAAAAGGTCGCTCGGTGCTGCTATTTTCGTTGCCAGGGGTCAAGGTTTGCCCGGTATATTTGGCTTTCGCCTTTACGGCGGTACGTACTAGGGTTTCTCTCTCACGACAATGGGTTTTGTTTATCTAAGTTCCAGTTTGTCAAGGTCTTTCATTGGATCTGGTGCATATGGGTTTGGTTCCGTCGCAATTTGGGACACACTCTTTTAAGATTGGGGCTGCAACGGAAGCTATACGACTGGGTTTAACCCCTTAAGGACCAAACTTCTGGAATAAAAGGGAATCATGACATGTCATGTGTCCTTAAGGGGTTAAAGAAGGATTTGGTTAAAAAGATCTGTAGGTGGGAATCAATGCGTTTTAACACATGTGTGAGTCCTGATCATTTAGTTTTGTTCAGGCAGGGATGGTTGCTACCGTACATGTTGTTAATATGTTTTTCTCCTGTAGGTTGGAGTGATTGGGGGATTGGACATTTGTTTGTGTACTGGGCACAACAGAGGGCTGCAGTTTGTCAACACAGTATACAGCTGTGGTTTGGTTTTCGGGGTTTCAGTTGGCAGGGAGTTTGTTTTGAAATATTTAAACGCATTAGGGAAGGTCAGGTACCGAATGTGTTGTTGATTCATGCTGGGGGGGACTTGGTGCTGACCCCACAGCATGAATTGATTACATAAATGAAGGGGAATGTGGATACTTTGAGGCAGCTTGTCCCAAGTGTGGTGGTAATCTGGTCAGAGATGATTCCCCGGTTGCAGTAGCGGTATGCTAGGGGCTTCAAAGAAGAGCAGTGTAGGGGGTTGGTGGTGAGACATAGGGGTTTGAAAGCTAAGCTTCCGTGATACTGTTATGGGCAAAATGTAAATATTGTATTTGTCAAACTGTGT
>OW240913.1:226933481-226976060 GCA_933207985.1 Pelobates cultripes
AAAGGAACACCCAGTGCATTTCTTTTTGTCCCAGTAATTTTTTGAGGTCACCTCCCCTCCAGGGTAATTTACATCTTTGGATCCCAGTACATTTTAAAAATTTAGGGTCTTTGTTGTGTTGGATAAATGCTTTGAAACAGAGTGATTAGGGTAGCCTTTGATAATATTTCTACAATGTTCTGCTAACCTTATTTTTAAGCATCGTGTGGTCATACCCACATACTGGAGGCCACATGGGCACTCCAATAGGTATACAACATTCTTAGTAATGCAACATATTAAATCTTTGATAGGGTATGTAATACCGGTTTTGTTTGAGGTGAATTGTGTTGTCTTTGATGTGCTGTTTTGGTCAGTGGATCTGCAGACAATGCATCTGTTGCATTTGAAAAAACCTTTAGAATTTGATAAAAATTATGGATTGCTTGTATTGGCTTTTTTTGTATAATAATTTTGTAATAAATTTTTTATAATTAATTTTTTATAATATATTTCTTATATTTTATTATCTTCTATAATTATTTTGTGCATGAAGTACATATTTATACAATGTGACTTATATACGTGACTGTTCTATTTAAATAATAGGCAAGGTATTGTGAGTATAAAACCTTGTTTTTAATTTAAATTTTAGACTATCACATGTCTCCAATATAGGTTTGTATTCACTGATACATATAAAGTTTAGCACTTTAAAAAAAAAAAAAAAAAAATGGCCACCGATCATGTGACTGTTGTATCTAAATAGAATATGTAAGGTATTGTGAGTTTAAAACCTCGTTTTTAATTTTAAACTATCACATGTTTTACATATAGGTATGTACTCACTTACACATATAAAATTTAGCACTTTTGAAGAAAATAAAAATAAAAAATTATGACATCATTTTGGCGCCATTTTCTAATATGTTCACTGCCTATATAAACCTGTATGTAACAGGATGTACTTTCTGATCTCCACTTGATAAAGCCTAAGGGCGAAACGCGTTGTGGTTTTTTAAACTATATTGTTTTAAATAAAGATATTTTGGCCACTTTCTTACTGTGAGTTAGCCATCTTACTTTTTATTACTATTATTATTTTACTTTTTTATTACTACCATCCTTTTATCCGGCACAGAAGTGTTTTTACTTTCCAGTGAGGATATTACTCCCAAGAATTCTAGGTGGGGATTATACCACTCAAGCTGTATTCATTGAACAGTCAGTCTGTTCAACTAAATGTGAGTAACCACTTGGTTTTTTATCTTCTCACCTCTGGCATTTTATACTTTGAGCACCATTGTTGTTCCTGCTTTTATTTCCACATATGGTCCCCTAATCAAGAAAGAATACTAAGACCTCGCGTATCCCATAAGTGGGGATTATACCACTGTACGTTATCAACACTAGAGCTAAGTCCATAGCTCTTGAAAACGTGAGTAGGACCATATACTCTTTTATTGCTTCTACCCCCTTCGGGACATACTATACTATCAGTTGTTATTTTCTCATTTCATATGATGTACAAAGACGCATCTACACCACTCTGAAGAATCCCCCACTACAAAAGACTGTATTCACCTCTACAAGGATATACCTCGTTGTTTGATTCATCTACCAGTCAGACTATTTATTCTGGACTTCTATTTTGCTTAGTATCTATCATATATATTGTATTCTAGTCTGCCTATTCTGTGCTCTTTTAATTTATGTGGTTTATAGTGGCGCTGCCTTCCTTTCTTTTTTCTAATAATTTTATATAGTTAGTAAGAAATCCTCTATCTAAAATACATATAAATAATTGAGAATACAATATAAAATAAGGATTGTCTTGGAAGCAATAAAGTTTTGTCTTTTAGATATTTTATTAAATAAAAATATAAATATAGACATATAAAATCCATTACAATAATTTACAGCAGAGTTGATAAGATTAAACTATATGCTTGCAATATCATTTTAAATAGAATAACATACCCTCTTGAACATGTCAACATCTCTCAGTCATTATAATATGGAGCGACAGTGTCTCTGTCTCCAAATCTCTCCTCTGTCCATTAACATTTTAAAGGTACACATATTTATACCTTTTTTCATTTCAAGGTTACTGTAGTTCATATATGAAAAAAGACAAACTTCTTTTACCTTTATTAATTTTAGGACCTCCCTTAACTTGGCAAAGATACAAGGCCATAACCAAAAACGTAAGGGTGCACACGTCATGGGAACTGTTCAAAAAGGGGAAATATTATCCTTGCAGTAAACAGAGTTCAACATAAAAGAGAAAGATATAAAAAAAACACATAGCATAATATTGTCTGGACAATAAATAATATTGTAGAACCAGATATGTATTAAGCACTCACAAACAAGAAGCAGGTACAAGACTGCTCAGGCTATATCCGCTTCCAATATATCTCTTCCCTTGTTTGTAGGAAAACGATGGACAGCTGAGATCCAATGTAAACAAACTTTATTTCCATAAAAACAAAGTCAGACGTCTTAAGAATCTCCATCTCACCAGTCCCGTAATGAACTTCAAATAGTCCTCGGTAACCCCAGTTGACGGCACTCCTGGATTCCCGGGCTACAGAGTTCGTACTGGTGGGCGGAGTCTGACGATGTGGGTATTGTCCAGACAATATTATGCTATGTGTTTTTTTTTTTTACATCTTTCTCTTTTATGTTAAATTCTGCATACTGCAAGTATAATATTTCCCCTTTTAAAATATTTTTAGTGCACTGGCACAATAAGCACTTAAAGGATCACTATAGGGTCAGGAACACAAACATGTATTCCTGACCCTATAGTGTTAACACCACCATCTAACCCCCCTGGGCTCCTCATGCCTCCATACATTTAGTAAAAATCTTACTGTATTCAAGCCTGAAGCTATAAATCTGCATGTTAGACTCAGAAAAACAAGCAGTCTGCTAACATGTGATAGCCTGATCCAATCACAGTGCTTCCCTATAAGATTGGCTGAGATTGACAAAGAGGCAGATCAGGGGCAGAGCCAGCATGATTCAAACACAGCCCTGGCCAATCAGCATCTCCTCATAGAGATGAATTGAATCAATGAATCTCTATGAGGAATGTTCAGTGTCTGCATGCAGAGGGAGGAGATAATGAATCACAGGATGCTGTGCATAGTGCGGCCCTGTGCTCTGCTGACAGCAGATCTGAGTGGATGGAGGCATATTATGCCTCCATCAACTCCGAAGTCCCTCTGGTTCACTCTGAGTGACAGCAACTGGAGGTGTTCCTAGCTTTCAATGTAAACACTGTATTTTCTCAGAAAATACAGTGTTTACATGAGAGAGGCTGCAGGGAGCTATAGTTCTCACCTGAACAACCTCATTAAGCTGTTCAGGTGACTATTGTGTCCCTTTAAAGTAACTTTTCTGCACACATATATTGGTATTGCACTTTCAACTGAAGCACTAATTGATGTGTTGTTTGCACAGTATTGTAAAAGTACTTTTTGCTGTTGTTTAACCTCTTAAGGCCGTTACGGCGTTCTATGTCATCCCGCAATAAATGGGCTTTAAAGCTGTTGCGTTTGTGACTAAGTGGCTACTGACTTGGCCAGTGTTTGTGACTAAGTGGCTACTACAAAATACTGGACATACCCCACTTGGGTAGTCTACTTTTGCAAATGGTATGCCATCATGGGGGTAAATCTCATTCCTGGGCTACCACACGGTCTCAAAGGTAACGTTACTAATCTGGCAAATTTTAATGTGAAAAAAGTGAAAAATGGAATGTGTTATATTGGACCCTTTAACGTTTCAAAACACTGTAAAATCTGTTAATGGGGGCTACTGTTGTACTTGTGAGACTTTGCTGAATCCAAATATGTGCTTTTTTTGCAGTAAAAGCTAACAATTTTCAGTGGCGTCTCTAGGATTCATTTTTAGGGGGGCACATGGTGGGCCAGGGACTAAAGTAGGGGGGCACATTTAACCCCACCTTCACCGCAGTTTGACCCCGCCCCTGCCGCATGTTGCGCCCCGCCCCCGACACAATGTTTTTTTTTTTTTTTTTAATAATCCCTGGTGGAGAATTCATTATTTTCCACCAAGGATTATTAAAAATCAAACACATTTCCCTTGATACAGTCCATACACACACACAGACTGCTGAGTCCTTACACACGAAGACACACAGACTGCTGACCACACACACACACAAAGACACAGACATACAAACTGCAGAGTCTATACAAACACAGACACATAGACTGCTGAGTTCATACACACAGACTGCTGAGTTCATACATACACACACACACACTGCTGAGTCCATACACACAGACTGCTGAGTCCATACACACACACACACAGACTGCTGAGTCCACACACACTTCTGAGTCCACACACATAGACTGCTGAGTCCTTACACACATAAACACACAGACTGCTGACCATACACACACACAGACACACAGACTGCTGAGTCCACACACACACACACACAGACACCTGAGTCCATACACACACACACAGAGACTGCTGAGTCCACACACACTTCTGAGTCCACACACACAGACTGCTGAGTCCTTACACACATAAACACACAGACTGCTGACCATACACACACACACAGACACACAGACTGCTGAGTCCATACACACACACACACACACACACACACAGACTGCTGAGTCCATACACACACACACATAGACACACAGACTGCTGAGTTCATACACACAGACTGCTGAGTTCATACACACACACAGATACTTCTGAGTCCATACACACAGACTTCTGAGTTCATACACACAGACTGCTGAGTTCATACACACACACACACACACACACACATATACTGCTGAGTTCATACACACAGACTGCTGAGTTCATACACACACACAGACTGCTGAGTTCATACACACATACAGACTGCTGAGTTCATACACACAGACTGCTGAGTTCATACACACACATAGACTGCTGAGTTCATACACACAGACTGCTGAGTTCATACACACACACACAGACTGCTGATTCCATACACAGCTACTGCTGAGTCCATACACACAGACTGCTGAGTTCATACACACACACACACAGACTTCTGAGTCCATACACACAGACTTCTGAGTCCATACACAAAGACTGCTGAGTTCATACACACAGACTGCTGAGTCCATACACACAGACTTCTGAGTCCATACACACAGACTACTGAGTTCATACACACAGACTGCTGAGTTCATACACACACACACACACATACTTCTGAACTCAGCAGTCTATGTGTCTGTGTTTGTAAAGACTCAGCAGTCTGTGTGTCTATGTGTGTGCGTATGGACTCAGCAGTCTGTGTGTCTGTGTCTCTGTGTGTGTGTGTGTGTGTGTATGGTCGCAGTCTGTGTGTCTATGTGTGTATGGACTCAGCAGTCTGTGTGTGTGTATGGACTGTATCAAGGGAAATGTGTTTGATTTTTAGTAATCCTTTGTGGAAAATAATGAATTCTCCACCAGGGATTATTAAAAAAACAAACAAAAAAAAACATTGTGTCGGGGGTGGGGCTTAACATGCGTCAGGGGCGGAGTCAAACAGCGGTGAGGCGGGGTTAAATGTGCCCCCCTACTTTAGTCCCTGGCCCACCATGTGCCCCCCCTAAAGATGAATCCTAGAGACGCCACTGAAAACTGTTAGCTTTTACTGCAAAAAAAGCACATATTTGGATTCAGCAAAGTCTCACAAGTACAACAGTAGCCCCCATTAACAGATTTTACAGTGTTTTGGAAAGTTAAAGTGTCCAATATAACACATTCCATTTTTCACTATTTTCACATTGAAATTTGCCAGATTAGTAACATTACCTTTGAGACCGTGTGGTAGCCCAGGAATGAGATTTACACACACACACAGACTGCTGAGTCCATACACACACAGAGATTGCTGAGTCCAAACACACACACACACACACACACACACACACAGACTGTTGAGTCAACACACACACACACACAGACTGCTGAGTCTACACACACACACACTGCTGAGTCCACACACACACACACACACACACACACCGAGACTGCTGAATCCATGCACACAGACTGCTGAGTCCATGCACACAGACTGCTGAGTCTAAACACACACACACACACACACACACACACACAGACTGCTGAGTCTACACACAAACACACACACACTGCTGAGTCTACACACACACACACACACACATACTGCTGAGTCAATCCATACACACAGACAGACTGCTGAGTCTATACACACAGACAGACTGCTGAGTCCATACACACACAGAGACTGCTGAGTCCAAACACACACACACACACACACAGACCGTTGAGTCAACACACACACACACACAGACTGCTGAGTCTACACACAAACACACACACTGCTGAGTCCACACACACACACTGCTGAGTCCATGCACACAGACTGCTGAGTCCATGCACACATACTGCTGAGTCTATACACACACAGACTGCTGAGTCCATACACACACACACTGCTGAGTCCATACACGCACACAGACTGCTGAGTCCATACACACACAAGCTTCCTCACTAGCAGACAGACAGACACACACACACACCTGAGCATATCAAGCTTACCTGTTGCTGGGGTGAGGCTTATGTGCAGGAGGCAGGGCTTCATTTGGTGGCAGGGCCTGTGCCGGGGAGCCTGTCAGTGCTCCCTCCGACCACAGACAGCCCCCAGCACTGTTCCAGCTGAGCTCCCCTGCCCTGTGCGTTTCGACGAACTCACTCGTCTTCCTCAGGTGCAAAACGAGTGAGTTAGTCGAAACGCATTGTGCTTTTTGTACTTACCTGAGAACGGCACTACTACAATTTTCATGTAAGATTTTATATATACTTTGTAATAAATTTAATAATCTGCTTTTTAATGGGTGTGCCCTTTCTGTACCTCTTATTTTGAGGAGCAAGCTTCATATAATTGGAATACCCTCTGGATTTCTTTACAAGTGCTACTACCTGAGCCAGTTTTCTCAAACAGGCTCTCACAAATGTGAGTTGGACCATATAGATACCTTATAAACACTTATATCACTTTTCAGTGTTACGCAATAAGTCTGTTCTTTTTTACCTATTTTTTAGGTATTCTACCATCGATTCCACGATTCCACTTCCACTCTGCTAATATTTAGGGTATGTATTGGCATCATCTTTATATTGGTGATATATATCCTCACTGTGTATGCATTGCATCTCACTTGTGGTATTACCTATTCTGTGCTGTACACCACTTTGTTGTTTGTATTCACTTCTTGTTGTGGGATTTTTTGTGATTATTCCCATTAAGTGTGTTTTTGCTGCTTATCCTTAGCGCCACGGATTGTACTTTTTATTTTTTTCATTAATGTACATTCATCTGGATAATCAGCTGGTATGCTCTTATACTTATGTCTAACAGATATTGTTTGTAGGCCAGACCGCAGCTGCATATGGCATTTTTTTTTTTTTTTTTTGACAATCTTTATTTTCCTTTTTATCATTTTGTCACAAAAATGTGTAGATACGGTGAAACATCAGTTGTAACATCATATTTCTGAATAGCATAACAACATTCGTAGCCTTTATACTAACATTCTCAAATCATAAATATTTCAATAGTTTCCTTCACATGCATTAGGTAGTGTAACATATGATCAGGTTTCAAGGCTCCTAGCTCCTCTTGCATTCAGTGCGCAGTTTGTTGCACTTATGATGTGCACTCTACGTTTAGGGTGAGAACCGGTATCTGGTCTAGTAGCTGTAGGGGGTATTTAAGGTGTCCGTCCTGGAGTACTCCAGGTATCGGTGGTTTGTGTAGTTTGTTCTAGCGGGTGTTATGTCTTCCTGATGTCTGTTGTGGTCTGGGGGGGGTGAAAACTGTCCGTAGTCTGTGTGTGGTTAATGGGTAGGGCGTGTCTGTGCTTATGAGGGGGTAAGGCAGTTAACGTGGTGTTCTGTGAGTTTCAGCTATATTGGCTCGGGGGTTACAGTTCCATCTGCCACGTATGTGGTCCATGGGTACCAGGTCAATGCACACCGCTCCGATTTCCCGTGGAGGTCGGCCGTCAGGGTCTCCATTGAGTATATGTCCTCTACCACTGACATCCATTGCCTCAAGGTGGGCGCTCTTGGCTGTTTCCACATCCTCGGGATAAGGGATTTGGCGGCATTGAGTAGCGGCAGTTCCAGGGATTTTTTGTAGGCTGTCAGTGGGCTTTGGGTGTGGTGCAAAAGCATCGTTAGGGGTGCCAGGGGGATATCGGCGCCTGTAATTTTGTTGATCTCTCCTCTAATTTGTTCCCAGAAAGTGGCAATTACTGGGCATGACCACCACATGTGGAGATACGTGCCAGGTTGTGTGCCACATCGCCAGCACATGCCTGACGTGGTACCGTGCATGCGGTGCAGTGTGTCGGGCGTTCTATACCAGCGCGTTAGCACTTTGTAGTTTAATTCCTGATATTTTGAGCTGATAGAGCATTTGTGCGTGAGGGTATAAATCTTGTCCCATTCGTGCGCAGTGAGTGTCTCTCCCGCATCCCTCTCCCAGTGGTCTTTGAACCTAAGCTCCACGTCCCTGTTCGTCTGAGTCGTGAGTAGGGTGTACAGGGTTGAAATTCCCCTGGTGATGTGTGTGCGTTGCACACATAGGGTTTCAAAGTCAGTTAAGGGTCTGTGTAGGTGCCCCTTACCCGACAGGGCTGAGTAGTAAGATTTTATTTGGCGGTATCTAAACTGTTCAAGGAATGTAGGTGTTCTGTCGGGGCATAGTTCTCCGATTGTTTTTAGGCCGTTGGTGCTGAGCCATTGGTGTATATATGACCAGTCCGTCGGTTGGAGTCCGGCTAGGTCACCTCGAGTCAGTGAATCTGCCAAGTCCGGGTTATGTGTGAGGGGGATCAGGGGGCTGGGCGAAGTGGTGAGTTGTAGACGGTATCGGGTTGCCATCCAGACCCTCAGGGTGGCGTCTATTAAGGGGTTTTTAGTTTGTAGATCTGCATGCGTAGCAGTGTGTAGCCATAATGTGGGGGGTATGTGCCCTCCCGACTGTTCCAATTCCAGCGTGACCCATTGTTTTGTGGGATGCTGTGCGTGCCAGTCTGTGAGCCTGTGTAAATGTGCGGCCCGGTAGTATGTCTCAATTGAGGGCAGGCCGGTACCCCCCAACGGTTTTGGCAGTTCCAATGTCGTTCTCTTGATGCGTGTTGGGCGCGAATTCCAAACGAATCTGCGGATGGCGGTCAACAGGGAGCTAAAGAACGCCCTGGGGACCGCGATCGGCACCGTCTGGAATAAATAGAGCAGTCTGGGTAGTAGGTTCATTTTGACTGCGTTAATGCGTCCAAACCAAGATATATATTGTGGGGCCCATTTTCTCATGTCTGCCTGGATCTTTTGTAGCAGCGGGTGGTAGTTTTGGTAGTACAGTTGGGTCATGTCTTTTGGTAGCCATATACCCAGGTATTTCAATTTAGTGGGGCACCATTTGAAGCGGAATTGGGTGTGTAGCGTCGTTGAGGAGTCCTGGGGGCTTGGAAGGTGAAGGGCTTCTGACTTATCTGTGTTGAGCTTAAGGTTAGATATCAAGCCAAACCTTCGGAATGCGGCCAGAAGATTAGGAAGTGATATCCGCGGAAGGGTGAGGAAAAACAACATGTCATCCGCGTATGCCGCAACTCGATATTCTCGCCGGCCGACGGTGAATCCCGTGATACCCCCGTCTCGTCGGACCGCCCCCAGGAAGGGTTCCAGGGAGAGGGCAAACAGGAGGGGGGACAGCGGGCAGCCCTGGCGGGTTCCATTTCGAATGGGAAAGGGGGTGGACAGAGCACCATTCACCCGAATCCGTGCCGTCGGGCTCGTGTACAGGGAAAGGACCCATGATCGCATGCGTGGGCCGAACCCCATGTGTGTGAGTGTTTCCTCCAAGTACAGCCAGTCCACCCGGTCGAAGGCCTTCTCGGCATCTGTCGAGAGGAGGAGTAGCTCCCGGTGTTGCGACCTTGCTACTTGCAGTATGTTTAGGGCTTTGATGGTGTTATCTCTTCCCTCCCTCTCTGGGATGAACCCGACCTGGTCCGAGTGCACTAGGTGTGGTAGGTGCTTCGCGATTCGCAGGGCTAGTGTCTTGGCGAACAGTTTGAGGTCTGCATTGAGCAGGGATATGGGGCGGTAGCTAGCGCAATTCGCTGGGTCTTTACCTTCTTTAGGTATCACCGTGACTATGGCCGCTAGTGTGTCAGTGGGAAACCGTTCCCCGTCTTGAAGTGAGCTAAGACCTCGTAGGAGGTTCGGCAATAATACATCGCGGAATGTTCGCAAGTATGCCAGCGGAAGGCCATCTGGGCCAGGCGCCCTGTGGGATTTGGAGATTTTTAATGCTGCGGCTAACTCTTCTATCGTGAGGGGTCGTTCTAGTTCCTCTATCATTTCTGGGGTCAATTGTCTTTCTACATTTTGGTCTAAGTACTCCGTTATTTGTCCCCGGCGTTGGGCCTGTGTGGTGACCGTCGTGGGCTGGGGGATATTATATAAGTCGGTGTAGTAGTCCACAAAAGCACGTTGGATTCCGTCGGGTAGACTTGTTACAGTCTTGTCTCTAGTGTTAATTTTGTGTATGTGGTTCGCCCTTCTCCTGTCTTGAAGCTGGCGGGCTAAAAGCCTACTGCTCTTGTTGGAGTACTCGAAGAAGTGCCGAGCCGACTTTCTAAGGGTGCGCAAAAGGCCCTTGGCTAGTATGTCCCGTCTCTGCCTCCTAAGCTCCGTCAGTCGGTGGAACTCGTTTTCCCCCTGATTTTGTTGCATATGGCATTTTAACAATATTTTTTTCAATTACATTTCAGATATTCAAAGTCTATCCACCTTTGTAATTAACACATTATATGTTGTTGTTTTTATAACATTAATTACATTAGTTATAGTATCTGTATTAAATGACATATTGTCACTGACACATTTCTGATACAGTGGAAAAAATAGCATGATTGTTTTAGTAATTATTATTTTTCTGTTCCTGGAAGTTCAGAATATAGCAAGAGTCCATTGTCTTTGGTTCTATGGAGCCATTTAATGTTTTGATTGGTATAGCTATACCAAAAGATCAAGGAGTGCATCGGTAGATCACATCTGCAATAGAACCATTACAGATTCCTTACTGTATCAATGTCTCTGTGTTTATGTTTTCATGTGTTTCTTGCTTTGCAGGTATGTACATAATATGTAGCTTTTAAGAAAAGCTGCAAATCATGCTTTAGTACAAGTGTCCCATGATGTGAAGTCTTTGAAAGGTTTTTGCTGGCCTTCTATAATCCATTCTCTTGACAGGGCTTTTGCTCTTTGTAGGCCAGTCTTGTTATTATGTATTAATTGCATCAAGGTTTCTTTCGTTAATTGATGTGTTTCTTCCGAATGCAAATTCACATGCCACCAAATGTCATTGTAAAGTTCATTGTTACAGAATATTGTTCCAGTATGGTTTCTCACTCCAGGAGGAAATCTATATTCCTCTTCTTCTGCCTCTTCCTATTAACCCCTTTTTTTCTGAGTTGTATGTAACAATCTGTGTCTTGTACTGTCAGGTGCTTTGATAGTCAACCAGGTAATCCTAAGTAGTCTTATTAAATTTAAAACTGTATTTTTATTTGTGCGCTGTTTCTTAATCTGTATTTATATACATAATTGTGGCAGCATATATCTTTTATAAAAGCAATTATTTTACCCATCATGTGTGGTTGTGGTATACCCATCACTGTGGGATTTTCTCTAGAATTGTAAACCTCCTTTTTTTTTTTTTAAATCAGTTCCTGGCTCTGAGACAACATGTTGCTAAATGCAGCATGGTACAGCATGTAAATGCTCTTATTTAGTAGATATTGGTGCGGTGTAAGTGACAAGGACCTACACCTATAAGTGGAGCGCTCAAACACAGATAAATCTTACCAAAACGTAGTCTCATTCAATGGTAAAATATGGGGTACATGTCAAAATAAAATACAGAAAATACAATATAGTGTAGATGGTACTAAAAAATGGCTTCACAGTGATTATAATAATATCATGTTAAATATTACACTCACATTTCAAGGAGCCTGTATATAGAAAACACTGGCTCCGTATAAAGGCTTGTGTGCTGTTATGGTAGCACCACCCTCCTACTTCGGCTTGAAGAATTTCTCAAGAACACGAAAAAAGAGAAAGCAAACCAATGTGTAGACTTATGGTGATAAATGACACAGATATGTGTTCAATAAATGGGGTGCTCACCTGGTCCTGAGCCTACGAATCCCGGCTCTAGGTATGTGGATTTTGTGCCAATTTGAATGGGGATGGCACTACCCCTGTGAGGATTCCTTGGAGGCTCCAAAAAGAACTTGGATGAGGTATTAAATGAAAATGGTAAATTTATTAGTTTAAAATAAACATAAAAACAAAGATGATAAAAGTCCTCAAATAAAAGTCCTTTAAAAATGGCCAATACGCGTTTCACTCTCAAATAGAGCTTCTTCAGTCAGCTGTAATGTTGGTCCTCTGAATCCTCCATTTTAAATGTCATCTGGGTCTTCCCCTTTAATGAGTTAAGTTCATTCTGTCCAATCAGATTCAATTTCACATAATGTGTGTGTATGTGTGCACCTTTAATAGGTTAATGATGTTGACGCCCTTATTTGTCTATTTTTTCATTGGTGGGCAGCATTGGTTGGCGGAAGTGCTTGTTTTCAACCGGGTGGTTGGCGGAAGTGACGTCATCTAATCATGTGATCGCCATCCAGCCAAGTCTGTTTGGCCACTCCCCCAAAAAAAAAAAAAAAATGCTGCAAAAAGCATATAGGGCTGCAGAATTGGAATGACAGTTAAATTGCATGATGTCAAATATTAAAATCCTAGTGATATAATATAAATTGTGGTGCATATAAACTAATATATTTACATTGTTAAAGGTGCATACAGTGCCGGTGTTTTTCATTGGTGGGCAGCATTGGTTGGCGGAAGTGCTTGTTTTCAACCGGGTGGTTGGCGGAAGTGACGTCATCTAATCATGTGATCGCCATCCAGCCAAGTTAAAAAAAAAAAATGCTGCAAAAAGCAAATAGGGCTGCAGAATTGGAATGACAGTTAAATTGCATAATGTCAAATATTAAATTCCTAGTGATATAATATAAATTTTATGGCAAGACAGGAGGCTTCATATTTGCTTTAACCTTCTTTACTGAACCTCCCAGCAGCAAAGAAATAGTTAAACATATAGAGAAAAAATCAACCAATCAGGACACATATTAGAACATAACAGTCTGTCAGGCTCCTCCCAAATCCTCTTTCTTTGCTGCTTGCCTTCCAGGTGAGTCTATTCCAATTATAGCTCTCTAATATATATTATTGATCTACCTTATATTGTTTTTTTCCATATATTTTTTGACTCCTTTAATTAACTTTCCCTGTCTCTTTTATTTCCATGAGGTAATGGTGTGTTTATTTTATCTGTGCACTTTACCACATAAACCTTTTCACAGGTCAGCCCACTGTTCAGTCCCTTCCCTGTGCTTTTTATTTATGACTGACTGGGTTTTTTTTGTAGTAAAACCTTAATAACCTTTTCCTTGGTGAAATTATCTTCAGACCGCGCCACTGCTGTGGCCGCGGTCCATTTTAATCACGCCCGCGATCTATTTCCGTACCGCCCGTTTTTTCGCGTCATTTGATTGACACGCAGTTTCCCGCCTTCCTCCTTCTATGCCGGCGGCCATCTTCTGTTCGGCGGTTAGTTTCCGTTCGTGCGCTTTTTCGGTGAACAGCTCTCTGCTACTGGATTGAAGCTCTGTTAGACGGTAAGTTTAATTGCCCCCTGCTGGTACATTTTGTTATTACATCTGAATATTACACAGAACACTTGCTTATATTAGCCTATTTGTGTTTTTATTTGCAGATTGCTCTCAAACTATACAGCTCTATGCCTATTAGAGGGTGACCCCCTCTTGCCTTTTTGATTTAAGGGTGATCCCCTTGTGCCTCTTTATTGAGGGTGACCCCCTCGTGCCTTATCTCTCAGGGTGAACCCCTTATTTATTTTATTGATTTGCACAGGTTACCCCTGTCATTATTATATTGTGGATGAATTGTAATTCATAATTGTGGATGAACCCCACTTGGTCCCCTTAAAGGTGACTGCATATTATCTGGGTGAACCCCAATAAGACAGCCCCTGCTTTTACTTGTTTTGTGTAAAGTTTGTTAATATATATATAAAAAAATAAATAAAAATAAAAAAAAAATAAAAAAAAAATAAAAAAAAAATTATTTATATAAAAGTTGTTTGATATACCTTTTGGTATACTGATTCTGTGGTGAACCCACTACTATTTTACTGGTCACCATATCGGACCAACCAGAACCTGCAATGTCAGCAGAATTAAAAGCCTGGCTTCAAGCTGCAATTGCAGACTCTATCCCCAAAGCCTTGGCAGCATTTCGTGACCAGACAGCCACTACTGCCACCATCTCGCAATTGTCAGACTCTGATGATTCCAGGGTCTCTGACCATGACGAAGCCCCACGTAAACGCCCGTGGAAGGGTAACAGTGCTTCTGCTGGCAAAGGCAAAGCCCCAGCAAAGACAGCTAAATTGTCTCATGCCAAACGCACTTTGACCTCAGAATCTGACCTCTTAAAGGACTCAACCTCTGGCTATCACCTACGAGTGATAGACGAATACAATGCGTATCCAGAGGAGGATCTCCCAGGTGACCCTTTCTTCTGAATTTGTTACAGAGACTTTCCTCCTACCCCAAACCCAGTCCTTTCAGGACACTGACCCTATGTCCACTACTAATTTAGACAATACTAAGGACGATATCCTACTGGATACCAATGGTTGTCCTCTATTTGACCCACGCTGCATCAGACACCCTCGTTCAGCGGAATGGACACCCCCTGATCACATTGCAAAATATTGCAGATTATGGCTTCGTAAACCCTTAGAAAAGGAGATTAGGGCCAAATTAAGAGCAGAATGTCCACGGCCTATGATCCCTGATAAGGTGGCTGTCACCCCTGAACTTGACCCACTCCTGGTCACTTTTCTAACTAAGACGGGTAAAGATCCCCGCAAGGGAATCGAAGTTGGCTTAAAAGCCACCCAGGACAAGCTGATGGATATAGCAGGCCCGCTTATCCAGATTTTTATAATTGCTGATGAGACGCTAGCAGGAGGCAATTTTGACGCACGGTGCGTGAATGGGCACAAAGAGCGTTATGCCTGTTAGGCAAAGCCAATGTAGCTATTTCCGTTGAACGGTGTAAAGCCGTGTTATATAAAATTGATGCCAAATTGGCAGAACTAGGCACCAAAGAACTTGGTCCAGAGGCTAACGGACTATTATTCGGGGACAGGTTCATACGAGACCTGAATAAACACGTATCCGTGTTTACCTCCCTTAACAAGGCACAATGGAACATTCGCAGGGTGTTCAGACCCCAGCGTTTTTCTGGGAGAGCTGGTCGCTATAGGGGCCGAACGACTGGCAGAGCTGCCTTCACAGGCTACAGGCCTCAACCAGCAGACTCATGGAATTCGGGCAATACCCGTTTCTACCACAAGCAGTTCTTTCCCTCTAGACGTTCCATCAGAGGACGTGGATATGCTTCCCTCCGGGGCCGCACTGCTTCAGGTAATCAACTTTCCTTATTCTCAAGTTCCTATTGCAGGTCGGCTAACCCTTTTTTTCCAACAGTGGTCTCTATTAACTCAGGATCCATGGATCCTTCAAACTGTATCTGGTTTCCATATAGATTTTGCAAACAACCCTCTACAAGAGTTCCCCCCTCCACCTCTGCACATGTCTCAAGAGGACAATGCGACTTTGGAGGCCGCGCTAAATGACCTTTTCGCCAAGGGCGCTATAGAACGTTCTCGGTCCCCTCACAGATTCATAAGCAACATATTTCTGGTCTGAAAACAGTCAGGGGACTTTCGACCAGTTATCATCCTGAAAGACCTAAACACTTTTATTGTTTACCAACATTTCAAAATGGAGGGTATCCACCTCCTTCGAGACCTACTCTGCGAGGGAGACTGGTTCTCCCGTTTAGACTTGACAGATGCTTACCTCACGGTTCCTATAACACCGGCCCATCGCTGTTTCCTACAGTTCAGATGGCATCAAGACTTATGGCAGTTCACATGCCTTCCCTTCGGACTCTGTTCCGCACCCTGGTGTTTCACCAAGCTGTTGAAACCGGTCATGGCCTTGCTACGCTCCTAAGGGATTCGCTCCATCATATATCTGGACGATATCCTCCTTATGGCTCGGGACCCAGGCACTCTACGCCTCCATACAGACATGACCACAGCTCTGTTACAAAACTTGGGGTTCGTGATCAATGTCCAAAAATCCATCCTCACCCCATCTCAGGTGGTTCAGTTCCTGGGATTCCAAATACATTCCGTTTGGGCTATCCTACAACTCCCTTCAGTAAAGATCAAGAACATCAAAAAAGACATCAGAAAAATTCTAGCCTCTTCGACTAATCACCTTCGCGACTTAGCTCGCATAATCGGACTACTGTCCGCCTCAATTCAGGCGATCTTCCCAGCTCCTTTACATTACCGAGCAATGCAACGTCTGAAGACTCGCTCGTTGCGTCACTCTGCATCTTACGATCAACAGATCTCCTTGACAGACGAAGTCCGACTCGAATTGAACTGGTGGCTACACCATATGGAAGCATGGAATGGGAGAGCAATCTTTGGATCACAGCCAGATTACATCCTAGAATCAGATGCCAGTCTTCTAGGCTGGGGTGCATCATGCGCAAATCTCTCTACCGGAGGTCCTTGGTCCCCATCAGAACGGGCATTGCACATCAATTGCCTCGAGTTGATTGCCGGGTCCTTTGCGATTCGCAGTTTCGCAAAGGACTCCTACAATTGTTCCCTAGTACGGAGAATGGACAATATCTCAGCTGTTCAATACGTGAATCGTTTAGCGGGATCCCGTTCCAAAATGCTCTCAGACCTCACAAAAGAACTATACCAATTTTGTCTGGACAGGAACATCTCCCTGCGAGCGGAGTATCTACCGGGTTCCGACAACTTAGCCGCAGATTGGTTCTCTCGACACTGGAGAGACTCCAGCGACTGGCAATTGGACCCACACGTTTTTTACCGTCTCCATCTTCTTCGGGGTCCATTCAATATCGACCTATTTGCATCTCGTCTGAACCGACAGACGGACACTTTTTTCAGTTGGTTGCCGGATCCGACTTCTCTGGCAGTAGATGCCTTCCTTCAATCTTGGCCAATGACCGGCGCTTATGCCTTCCCTCTGTTCTCCATGATCCTTTGCACTCTGCATCATCTCAGGACTCAGGGGGCCACAATAACACTGCTGACCCCTTTGTGGCATACCCAGCCATGGTTCCCCAATCTCTTGGAGATGTCGGTGAATTATCCACTACTGCTACCTGCCACGCACGATCTTCTCAAAGATCCCGCAGGCAATTTTCACCCTCTTACGTTGCAGGGTCATCTCCAGCTAGTGGCCTGGACTGTTTCAGGGGATCCTGGAATGCCGCAGGACTTTCGGAGACTGCTAGAGCACTCTTATGGGACTCATGGGCCCCCGGGACTAGATGCTCTTACCTCTCAGCCTGGCGAGTTTGGCATCGCTGGTGCTTGGAAAGGTGTATTGATCCCGTTTCAGCTTCTTTGATTAACGTCATGAACTTTCTGTCCTCTCTTTTTGATCAAGGTAAATCCTACAGATCCATTAATGTGTTTCGTTCAGCAATTTCGGCAGCTCATGGCCCCATTGATAATACAGCGATAGGTAAACACCCCTCCATCTGTAGACTGTTGCGTGGCATTCGTCTTGCTCGACCTCCTGTCCCAAAATATTCTCATTTTTGGGATGTTGCTCTTGTTTTGTCCTTCCTAGAGACTTGGCCACCCAATGAAGCACTCTCTTTACGACAACTGTCGTAGCTTTTCTCCTCTGCTTGGTTTCTTTTAGGAGAGTCTCTGATATTCAGGCATTTGACTTTCACGCTATTGAATTCACGCCCCAAGGTGTATGTTTCAACATTTCTCGCCGCACTAAAACTACTTCCTTAACGATTACTTACCTTTATTTTTCCGACAGACCATCGCTTTGCGTTGCTCGTTGTGTCCAACACTACGTCGCCTCTACATCACCTCTACGTCCCCCTACGGGCCCCCTGTTTATCTCATATGTGCGACCACACAAGCCAGTGTCTTGTCCCACGATTGCCCGCCGGATTAAATGGCTTCTAGATTCAGCGGGCATAGATTCATCTTTTGGCGCTCATTCTGTCAGAGGCACTGCTGCCTCTTCCGCCTTTATAGCTGGGGGATCCCTTGCAGACATCCTAACATGCGCTGATTGGTCTAGAGAATCTACCTTCCGTACCTTCTATTTTCGACAATCGTCCCATGCTTCTTTTTCTTTGGTTTCCACGCTTTAAAACAGCAAATATGAAGCCTCTTGTCTTGCCATAAAATTCGGGATTATTCTAGCTTTAGTGACTGAATAATCTAAATTTTATTAAAGACAGGAGGCGAATATTTTCCCACCCTATTGCTCTCCCACCCAGATTTTTTTCAGATCACATGTACTCTTAAATTTTTTTCTAGGTTTCTTGTGAGACTTTATATTTATCTGACTGTTTTCCTTGTTTGCTCTGTTTAGGTGCTTATCAATCTGCCTGGTTCTGATTATTTTAAATTTTGCAATAGTTATACTCGTAATATCCAGGGGGTAGATCTGTAAATGTAGATATCTTGCGGACACCCAGTCCAAGTGACCATACTTTCACGATCTTTCTCTGTCTTTTAGTGTGAAGTTTCGCTACATGAGCCACGAAGACTACGTTCCTTTGGTCTCTAGTATCGGCTGCATTCTGGTTTCCATGGTTGATGGATTACTCAAGTTTACACGGTTGACTACACTTATGATCGGCTGCATCAGAAAGAGGATTTGGGAGGAGCCTGACAGACTGTTATGTTCTAATATGTGTCCTGATTGGTTGATTTTTTCTCTATATGTTTAACTATTTCTTTGCTGCTGGGAGGTTCAGTAAAGAAGGTTAAAGCAAATATTCGCCTCCTGTCTTTAATAAAATTTAGATTATTCAGTCACTAACGCTAGAATAATCCCGAATTGTGGTGCATATAGACTAATATATTTACATTGTTAAAGGTGCATACAGTGCCGATGGTACATATATATTAACATTAAAAAGGTGATATTACATACATATGTGCTGGAATAGATATCCTTATTGGGTATTTTCCCAAAAGGTGATTAAATCAATATTCTTTAAGTGGCATTCACAATGTTTATAGTGTTTGGGCATAAATAATATGCCACTGATTGAAAATGAATAAGAAAAATGTATAAAAGAAAAACAAGGGTACAAAAAGGGTAGAATGGATTACAATGGATAAATTCCATTGAACCCCAAAAAAAGGGAGATACCCATTTAAATGAAATGGCAGAGTTCGAAGTCTATATTCAAACCCCGGGGCTTTAAAGTCCCGAGGTTGAATATCCACCTCATCTCACTCTGTCCCAATAATCTATTAAGGTCGCCTCCCCGCCAATTCCCCTTAACCTTTTGTATACCCATAAAGGGTAATTGAGTGGGATCACTATTGTGAGCTAGGGTGAAGTGGTGTGATACACTGTGTCCTTCAAATTTTTTCTTTATATTTCTAGTGTGTTCCTCAATCCTAGTGTGCAAATTCCGTTTGGTGCCTCCCACATATTTTAAACCGCAAGGACATTCCAATAAATATATTATGTTGTTTGAGTAACAAGTTATAAGTTCTTTAATAGGGAATTCCTCATCGTTATTGCAGTTCTTAAAAGTCTTAATATGTCTCTTTTTATTGTTGGTGTTCCTACACGCAAGACAAGTACCACATCCGTAAAAACCCTTTCCTTTATTTAGGAAGGTAGTAGTTTTAGTTTTTTTAATGTGGTTCTTTACCGAAAGTCGGTTTAAATTAGCTGCACCCCTAAATATTATCTTGGGTTTTGGTGGTAGAATCTGGGATAGGGCATGGTCCTGAAGTAAAATAGGCCAATGTTTATTTAGGATTTTCCTTAATGCCTTATTGTTATGGCTGTAATTACATACAATGGGTAAATTGACCTCACATTCATTTTGCGTTTTATTTTTTAAAACTTGTGTATAAGTGTCGTTGAGTGTCTCCTTTTTATAGCCCTTATCTAACAGGTCGGTAATTAATCTGTCTGCTTGTTCCTTGAAGATGTCATTGTCCGTGCAGTTTCTTTTTATACGTATAAGTTGTGATTTAGGTACACTATTTAGCCAAGGGGAAAAGTGACAGCTTGAGGTGTGGATAAAGCTGTTCACATCTACATCTTTAAAATGTGTCTTGGTCTTGATCTTTTCATTATCAATAAAAATATCCAAATCTAAAAATGTAACCGTGTGTTTACTAAAATTCGTTGATAAAATAATGCCTCATTCATTATTGTTTAATTGATTTAAAAAACTTTGTAACGTATCTTCTGTGCCCTTCCAAATAAAAAACAGGTCATCTATGTAACGGCGATAGGTCACCAGGCCCTCTACCCAGCCCTCATTAAGTTGTAAATGTTGGCGCTCCCATCATGCCATGAACAGGTTGGCGTAGCTGGGTGCGAACCTGGTGCCCATCGTCGTCCCACATGCCTGTAAGTAAAAAGTGTCATCGTACCAAAAATAATTACTGGTTAAAATTAATTGTATCCCTTCAATGATAAAATCAATTTGATCTGACTCAAATTTCTGAGATTGTTCTAAAAAGAATTGTACTGCTGCACAGCCCTTTTGGTGTGTGATAATGGTGTATAGAGAGCTGACATCAGCAGTTACTAGGTAGTAGTCATGTTCCCATTTGATGGTCTGTAAATGTCTCAGAATGCTCCCTGTGTCTTTTAAATAAAAAAGAATTTGAGTATCTAAACGTAACACACCCTAAGATCCCGGTGTTCTACTACCTCCCCAAGGTGCATAAAAACCCCATAGTTCCACCTGGAAGACCTATCGTCTCAGGCATCAACTCCATATCATGTAGATTTTCGGAGTATGTGGACAGATGCCTCCAGCCTATAGTGCAAGGCATCCCTAGTTACCTTAAAGACACAGGGACCATTCTGAGACATTTACAGACCATCAAATGGGAACATGAACCAGTAATTATTTTTGGTACGATGACACTTTTTACTTACAGGCATGTGGGACGGCGATGGGCACCAGGTTCGCACCCAGCTACGCCAACCTGTTCATGGCAGACTGGGAGCGCCAACATTTACAACTTAATGAGGGCTGGGTAGAGGGCCTGGTGACCTATCGCCGTTACATAGATGACCTGTTTTTTATTTGGAAGGGCACAGAAGATACGTTAGAAAGTTTTTTAAATCAATTAAACAATAATGAATGGGGCATTATTTTATCAACGAATTTTAGTAAACACACGGTTACATTTTTAGATTTGGATATTTTTATTGATAATGAAAAGATCAAGACCAAGACACATTTTAAAGATGTAGATGTGAACAGCTTTATCCACACCTCAAGCTGTCACTTTTCCCCTTGGCTAAATAGTGTACCTAAATCACAACTTATACGTATAAAAAGAAATTGCACGGACAGTGACATCTTCAAGGAACAAGCAGACAGATTAATTACCGACCTGTTAGATAAGGGCTATAAAAAGGAGACACTCAACGACACTTATACACAAGTTTTAAAAAATAAAACGCAAAATGAATGTGAGGTCAATTTACCCATTGTATGTAATTACAGCCATAACAATAAGGCATTAAGGAAAATCCTAAATAAACATTGGCCTATTTTACTTCAGGACCATGCCCTATCCCAGATTCTACCACCAAAACCCAAGATAATATTTAGGGGTGCAGCTAATTTAAACAGACTTTTGTTAAAGAACCACATTAAAAAAACTAAAACTACTACCTTCCTAAATAAAGGAAAGGGTTTTTACGGATGTGGTACTTGTCTTGCGTGTAGGAACACCAACAATAAAAAGAGACATATTAAGACTTTTAAGAACTGCAATAACGATGAGGAATTCCCTATTAAAGAACTTATAACTTGTTACTCAAACAACGTAATATATTTATTGGAATGTCCTTGCGGTTTAAAATATGTGGGACGCACCAAACGGAATTTGCACACTAGGATTGAGGAACACACTAGAAATATAAAGAAAAAATTTGAAGGACACAGTGTATCACACCACTTCACCCTAGCTCACAATAGTGATCCCACTCAATTACTCTTTATGGGTATACAAAAGGTTAAGGGGAATTGGCGGGGAGGCGACCTTAATAGATTATTGGGACAGAGTGAGATGAGGTGGATATTCAACCTCGGGACTTTAAAGCCCCGGGGTTTGAATATAGACTTCGAACTCTGCCATTTCATTTAAATGGGTATCTCCCTTTTTTGGGGTTCAATGGAATTTATCCATTGTAATCCATTCTACCCTTTTTGTACCCTTGTTTTTCTTTTATACATTTTTCTTATTCATTTTCAATCAGTGGCATATTATTTATGCCCAAACACTATAAACATTGTGAATACCACTTAAAGAATATTGATTTAATCACCTTTTGGGAAAATACCCAATAAGGATATCTATTCCAGCACATATGTATGTAATATCACCTTTTTAATGTTAATATATATGTACCATTGGCACTGTATGCACCTTTAACAATGTAAATATATTAGTCTATATGCACCACAATTTATATTATATCACTAGGAATTTAATATTTGACATTATGCAATTTAACTGTCATTCCAATTCTGCAGCCCTATTTGCTTTTTGCAGCATTTTTTTTTTTAACTTGGCTGGATGGCGATCACATGATTAGATGACGTCACTTCCGCCAACCACCCGGTTGAAAACAAGCACTTCCGCCAACCAATGCTGCCCACCAATGAAAAAAACACCGGCACTGTATGCACCTTTAACAATGTAAATATATTAGTCTATATGCACCACAATTTATATTATATCACTAGGAATTTAATATTTGACATTATGCAATTTTACTGTCATTCCAATTCTGCAGCCCTATTTGCTTTTTGCAGCATTTTTTTTTTACTTGGCTGGATGGCGATCACATGATTAGATGACGTCACTTCCGCCAACCACCCGGTTGAAAACAAGCACTTCCGCCAACCAATGCTGCCCACCAATGAAAAACACCGGCACTGTATGCACCTTTAACAATGTAAATATATTAGTTTATATGCACCACAATTTATATTATATCACTAGGATTTTAATATTTGACATCATGCAATTTAACTGTCATTCCAATTCTGCAGCCCTATATGCTTTTTGCAGCATTTTTTTTTTTTTTTTGGGGGAGTGGCCAAACAGACTTGGCTGGATGGCGATCACATGATTAGATGACGTCACTTCCGCCAACCACCCGGTTGAAAACAAGCACTTCCGCCAACGAATGCTGCCCACCAATGAAAAAATAGACAAATAAGGGCGTCAACATCATTAACCTATTAAAGGTACACACATACACACACATTATGTGAAATTGAATCTGATTGGACAGAATGAACTTAACTCATTAAAGGGGAAGACCCAGATGACATTTAAAATGGAGGATTCAGAGGACCAACATTACAGCTGACTGAAGAAGCTCTATTTGAGAGTGAAACGCGTATTGGCCATTTTTAAAGGACTTTTATTTGAGGACTTTTATCATCTTTGTTTTTATGTTTATTTTAAACTAATAAATTTACCATTTTCATTTAATACCTCATCCAAGTTCTTTTTGGAGCCTCCAAGGAATCCTCACAGGGGTAGTGCCATCCCCATTCAAATTGGCACAAAATCCACATACCTAGAGCCGGGATTCGTAGGCTCAGGACCAGGTGAGCACCCCATTTATTGAACACATATCTGTGTCATTTATCACCACAAGTCTACACATTGGTTTGCTTTCTTCTCTTTTTTCGTGTTCTCGAGAAATTCTTCAAGCCGAAGTAGGAAGGTGGTGCTACCATAACAGCACACAAGCCTTTATACGGAGCCAGTGTTTTCTATATACAGGCTCCTTGAAATGTGAGTGTAATATTCAACACAATATTATTATAATCACTGTGAAGCCATTTTTTAGTACCATCTACACTATATTGTATTTTCTGTATTTTATTTTGACATGTACTCCATATTTTACCATTGAATGAGACTACGTTTTGGTAAGATTTATCTGTGTTTGAGCGCTCCACTTATAGGTGTAGGTCCTTGTCACTTACATCACACCAATATCTACTAAATTTATTCAGTGGAATAGAGGATATTTCCACACTAGTGTATTGAGCTGCCTGTAAATCACTTTTTGACTCTTTTGAGCACTTTTGTTATACACACTCCTCTGTAAAAAGAGGCAACCTTTGATTGGTATTCATAAATGCTCTTATTGCCTAGTCTATATATTTATTTATAAACAACATTGATATATTTACTTTTATTTTATACTAGAGAAATCCACTTAGATAACATGTCTGATCTGATTGCGGTCAGTACAGTATAATTGCTCTAATGATATAAAGTACATAATTTACCATCTTTTGGTTACATTTAAAGCTGTAAATGTATTTAACATTTCATTTAAATAAAACCTTTCAATAATTTCAGTTTTAAAATTTATCAGAATGTTTTCATTAAGCCATAATGCAATTTTCTTTGCATTCTTGGAATTAGAATTAAAAATATATTAGTAACATAATAGCAAGTGTTGCTTTCATTGCTTTGTCTTATCACTTTTCTCTTGACAACATCTTGCATTGATATTTTTTTCTGCGCATACAAACCTATGCAGCTACAGAAAGAACATGCCTACCCCCTTCCTACAACCCATTGTCCTGGAACTAATGGACCATGCTGTGCTGGTGTATTAGGCATATTAGGGAGTTTACCAAATATGTATAAATGTTCTCTTATGATATTAATTAAGATCCACAATTTCAGCATTGTATGATAATTACAATGTACCTGACACCTGAACTCCTAAAATCATCTCTTCATGATGATCTCTCTCTGAGTCTAGGCTACAATTAGCTCAGTAGATTCTTGATATTTCAAGACTTGTGTCATGACAAAGTATTGTGTCTTCTCTTACGTATAAAAGGGTTACCTAGGTATAAATATTATGTTATAGTTATAGCTTTCAAGTACAAGCCCCACGTTGGGCATCAATTGGAACCGCAGCCGTTTCCCTTATTTACCACTATAATGTCTTAAAGCATAGAACTTAGCAGGGCTAACCATACAGAGATCTTAGCCATAATTTTATATAGTTAGTAAGAGATCCTTTATCTCAAATACATATAAATAATTGAGAATACAATATAAAATAAGGATTGTCTTGGAAGCAGTAAAGTTTTGTCTTTTAGATATTTTATTAAATAAAAATATAAATACAGACATATAAAATCCATCACAATAATTTATAGCACACTTTATAAGATTAAACTATATGATTGCAATATAATTTTAAATAGAATAACATACCCTCTCGAACATGTCAACATCTCTCAGTCATTATAATATGGAGAGACAGTGTCTCAGTCTCTAAATCTCTCCTCTGTCCGTTAACATTTAAAAGGTACACATATTTATACCTTTTTTCATTTTAGGGTTACTCTATATGAACAAGTCAAACATCTTTTACGTTTATTAATTTTAGGACCTCCCTTAACTTGGCAAAGATACAAGGCCATAACTAAAACGTAAGGGTGCATACGTCATGGGAAATTAGCTAACATGGGACAAGATGGCTTCCTAAAGTCTGAACATCTTTATCTATTTAGGGTTACAGCAGTATATTATGTACTGAGTCGTAGCATAGCCTTGAAGCTTGTTTATGCATTATTGTTATTGTATTTTGTCTGGGACAAAATGGCATAAACATATTATGCACTGAAAGTAGGTAAAAGGTTATTACTTAAAGAAAAATGTATGAAAAACAATATGTTCCATTTTTAACACCTTGTCAGTTTGCAATATCTCTTAAAGACAAAGTACACAGTTTGACAAATACAATATTTACATTTTGCCCATAACAGTATCACGGAAGCTTAGCTTTCAAACCCCTATGTCTCACCACCACCCCCCTACACTGCTCTTCTTTGAAGCCCCTAGCATACCGCTACTGCAACCGGGGAATCATCTCTGACCAGATTACCACCACACTTGGGACAAGCTGCCTCAAAGTATCCACATTCCCCTTCATTTATGTAATCAATTCATGCTGTGGGGTCAGCACCAAGTCCCCCCCAGCATGAATCAACAACACATTCGGTACCTGACCTTCCCTAATGCGTTTAAATATTTCAAAACAAACTCCCTGCCAACTGAAACCCCGAAAACCAAACCACAGCTGTATACCGTGTTGACAAACTGCAGCCCTCTGTTGTGCCCAGTACACAAACAAATGTCCAATCCCCCAATCACTCCAACCTACAGGAGAAAAACATATTAACAACATGTACGGTAGCAACCATCCCTGCCTGAACAAAACTAAATGATCAGGACTCACACATGTGTTAAAACGCATTGATTCCCACCTACAGATCTTTTTAACCAAATCCTTCTTTAACCCCTTAAGGACACATGACATGTGTGACATGTCATGATTCCCTTTTATTCCAGAAGTTTGGTCCTTAAGGGGTTAAACCCAGTCGTATAGCTTCCGTTGCAGCCCCAATCCTAAAAGAGTGTGTCCCAAATTGCGACGGAACCAAACCCATATGCACCAGATCCAACGAAAGACCTTGACAAACTGGAACTTAGATAAACAAAACCCATTGTCGTGAGAGAGAAACCCTAGCACGTACCGCCGTAAAGGCGAAAGCCAAATATACCGGGCAAACCTTGACCCCTGGCAACGAAAATAGCAGCACCGAGCGACCTTTTCCAAAAATGTCAGTCTTAAAGCACTCTAAATGTAACACCACCCGATCATTCCATAATTTGACATCTGAACTTTGCAAACCCTCACAGCCAAATCTATTGCCACTAACCAGTTCACTCACCCAAAATGCCCCAAAGAAGGCCCAACTAAATGCTACTGAAAACAAAAGCACTTCGTATGGTGAAAAACAATCCTCCGGAAGTGCGCTGAGCAAACCTTGCAAAACCTTGAAAGACACTGACCGCTGCAAATCCTGTGACGTCCACCCCAATGATAACCCTTAAGTCCATGACGAACAAGGAAATGCTTGGTAATGTCATCCCTGTCATTACATTTAAACATAAAGGCTAGCGCTGACATGTTTCGCCCCACCACAGAAGGAAATGTGGATAGCCTACAAACGAACCACAACAGAGTATCAAAACAAGCCCCCACGGGGTCGAGACCCCCCCGCACAGACCACTGCCCTGTCTCATTTTTGCCAAACCTTAATGTAGGCCGTCCGAAAGATGGTGCCAAAAACCCTTTTATGAATCTGCTAAGCATGAGGTCCCGAGCTGCCAAACTTCCTCCGGATATGAAATTCCCTCCTCCAGCGCTCTCGGAGCCGCCAATCGAAACCTCTCCCACTGAAAATGAAAGCGAATCAGCGACCACATTTAACAACCCAGGTACATGTCAAGCTCTAAAAAACACCTTAAACTTCCTAAAATAGAGGACAAAACAGCAGAGAAGCCAAACTAAAGGGATCGAAGAAGCAGACAGATCATTGACCGCGTCCACTACCGACATGTTGACTGTGAAGAAGATCACCTTCCTGTCTCTCAACTGGTGCCCCCACAAGGCCAATGCCACCACCAATGGAAAAAACTCTAGAAAGGCTAGATTACGAATGAGTGGGCTGGCCTTCCACTCTTCCAGCCATGGTTCTGTGCATCGCTGACCCGCAAAATAAGCCCCAAACTTCATACTCCCAGAAGCGTCCGTGAACATTTCCAGATCAGGGAAAGAAACCACTTTCTCATGAAAAAAACACCACCCATTGAAATCCTGTAGAAAAACTGCCCAGACATCGAAATCAGCCCTCATGGATGCTGAGACCTGAATAAGATGGTGCAGGAATCAGCAGGCAAGGAAAATTCCGATGACCAAGTAACGACTGAAGCACCCATAATGTAACCTTTCTGGACCCCCTGACCTCCAATATCGCCTGCCAAAGAGCAATCACCTCGTCCTCTGGAAGACGACACTCGATAACCAGACCCAAAAAGGGGCAAACATGTTGTAGAACCCACCGTCTTGTCACTAGCCAGCGGAACCCGCAGGCCCTACACAGAGGAAATCATCTAAATAGTGGACTATGAAACTTGATCACCCATTCCAGGAAGGAACTACATTTTTCACAGTAAGCGCAAGAGATGGAACAGCCCATAGACAAGCACAAATTAGAAGCAGCCTAATAGATGGTGACAATCGTGTATTGGCAATAAACTAAATGCTGCCTCCATGTCCGCCTTTGACATCAATGCCCGTTGACCAGCCTGCCACACTAACTCGACTGCGTAGTCGAATGATGCATATGACACCGAGTAGATTCCTTCTTTGGTACCACCCCCAAAGGAGAAACCCTATGGTCCGCCAGTGGGGGCTCTGCAAACGGCCCTGCCATCCTTCCCAGTTGTACTTCCTTGAGCAATCTTTTCCGCACAATAACAGGAAATTTCCCCACGGATTTCAAATTACTCAGACTCCGGACCACCACCCTCGCCTTAACAAACCCATCCCATAGCAATGTCGAATCTGCCTGATTACTGTAGCTGTTTAGTTACAGCAACATTGCGTCTACCATCACAGGCGACACCCCCCATGGCAGAGGGTGTGGTTGCCGTCCCCGAAGCTCCACCTGCTGCAGTAGACTTACTCCGATTGAAGCATCGATTGTAGCCATGATTCCCACCACATCAAGAACATTCATGCTTGAACTGGCAAGTAGCTCCCCACTTTCACTGGCACTCGTTAAAGAGCCAGCAGAAACCCTTCTTATGAGCGGCTGATGAGGTAGAAAAAGTTCCCGCGCCAGCCCTGGACTAAAAGGTGGACGCTTTCTACGCCACCATCAGCTTTATCCAAAGCGGTAGATCCATCTGATCCCACCTCATTCCCATATTGAACGAGAGGCACTGATGAATTTGTTCGTCAAAACGCCACCAAGCCAAGCCTTTATACGTCTTATTTGCCTCCCAGATACTGTCAAGATAAAAGTACAATTGCGAACAGTGATCCAGGGCTTTGACACTGGCTAGGATGCAAAAAGCCAGAAGCCAATTCCCAAATGACTTTGGGATTTTCCGATAACGTCTCTTTTTTTTCCTCCTCCTTACCATCCTTTTTGTCCTCGTCCTTGAGATCAACATACTCCTCCAAAAGGAGAAGGGAAAAGATCTCCCCAAATTCCCCTTTCCAAATTCTCTCCTTTTCTTTGGACTTGAGGTGGCAGCCTAAAGATCCAGCAAAAGAAACATTCATGTTTTGGCGTGCCACCTCAGGTACCCCCTCAATCAGATCGTCCCTCTTGTGCCCCAAGTCTTTCGCTGGTGAGGGCGCCATTGTTCCTTGGCCCTCCAATCTAGGCACCCATACCTGACTAAAGTCTGTGCCCTTACCCAAACCCATTCTAAAAATGATTTAAAACCTTCAAAAAGAGCACCAGAAGTATGGTTAGTAGCTGACTCACTATCCGAACCCCTTGCTGCCAAAAGCCGTGAGGCTACATCCCGAGTGTTGTTGTCCTCGTGCCATCCGATTGTGCCCTAACCTCCCTATCGTCTGACTGGGTTTGATAAAGCAAGCTCTCCCCTCACATCCAGAGTCCTGACCCCATAGACCATGTCCACGTGGGTTGTGCCCTCTATCATTCTGCTCCTGGGAACTCCTGCTGGAAGAATGATATCCCCAGTGTCTGTCACCTTTTCTCCTAACAGGGGGCAGTGTCTCCAGGTGACCCCTGCCATCTCCATGCCCCCGCTCCCTAAGAACACTTCTAGAGCGATATTTAGAGCTCCGCCCAAAAGCATCCTTAGGGCACTTGATGTCCAAGTCCTGAGTGCAGCAATGACGGCCCTCCCATGGGAAAATCCTATCTCAGTCTTCCGCTTTCTCTCCTACGTGGGGACCCCCTGGTGTGTGTCTCCCAGCTCTAGCTGTACCACCCAGGAGGTGACTCTACCAGGGAAACAGAATGGTGTCTGGTGTCACTAGCATGCAGGGGGCCTAGCCATAGTCCTGTCAACCACCCCCCCACTGTGCGCTGTGCTCCCTGCTCCATCCCTTAATGAATTCCTAATGCCAGTACCAAAGTGACCAACCATGTCGGTGGCCGACTTACCCGTAGTTGTTCCCGCACCGTCCTCCTCGTCCCTGGTCCTAGTAGTACTCCCAGCGTATTCAATTCCTGCTGCCGAGTCCACTGTCAAAGGGGGAGCCTTTCTCCTGTTCACCACCTTGTTCCCCTGACTTCCTGAACCAGAAGTACTTGCTGATTTCCTGAATGTTCGAATGTTTGGCTGAATTCGTGGCCCTGGATGCAACAACCGAACATTTGGTAGTTTCCGCACCCCATCCGGGAGATCCAAAACGTACCAGTTTGCGGCCCGAACATGCAGGCAGTGCCCAGTTCGTGGCCCGAACATTTGTCAGATTCCTGTTCGAGGGCCAAACATTCTGTGGTTTCCCTTTCGCGGCCCAAAGTTTGACAGTTTTGCTGTATACCTGTTTGCGGTGCAAATGTTCTGACGTCATCGACTTCACCAATTAGCGGCCCAAAAGTTTCCGACAGCCTCGTTCACAGGAACACGTCCAGGTGCGCGGCATTCGCAGGACTGCCTCCTGCAGCCGCATCCACCGCTCCAGCCTGCACAGACAGGCTCTTCCTTCTCCGACCACTGGGCTGCTCGCTGGGGCTCAAACGCTGGGTGAGTCCCTGGAAGCGCTGATTGTCCCTGGCTGTGCCCAGAGCGTCTCCAAGACAAGATTGAAGCCATGCAACTCCTTTCTGCTGAACTGCCTTCCAAACTCCTTCCAGCAGCTCCTCAATTCTTCTAAACAGCAAGATTACCTGAAAGACAAAACCAGGGACACCACACAGATGTGCCACAACAACAGGTAAGTGAGGATTAGTTAAGATGGCCCCTAATCTAAAATGGCCCCTATATATGCTGTATACACCCATAGCCAAAACTCCTCCTCTACTTTCTCTTAACCCATCCCAAACCATTCCCCTTAGCTATGCTGCTCCATGGACTACAATCTCTGTTTATGTGAACCATAAACGGCACTCCTTCCTGTGTTCTCAAATTAAAGAATAAAAAAAAAAAAAATGAAATCTTGCCACGTAAAATTTGGACAAGCATTACAATGAACAGGAACTGTGTGAGTTCCCAAAGGATTCCAAATATTATTGTGGTTCTCTAATTTTTTTTTGTCCTTCCTACATGCTGTTTGTCACACATACACTGCCATAAATAAATTGCATAGTCTATGTGGCAATCAGTGGAATGTTTAATAGTGAAGCTTTTTCCAGTGACTGTACTGGAAACATTAAATATAGTTCTGGCTTTGTTTTTTTCCGCATGCTTTGCACTCTTGGCATCCTCTGAAACTCCTCCTTACTGGGTCCAATATATTTACTTCAGGATGTTTAATACTATATCTAGGAGCCAAAATAGATTTAAGTTTCCTGTTTCGTCTAAAAACCACTGAAGGATGATCAGGCAAAAGCCGACCTAATATTTTATCTTCACATAAGATCGACCAATATTTATTTAAAATTATTTTGATCTTACGATAATCTGTACGATCTGTACAGTGTTTAGTAATAATGAAATATTCAAAAATGTTTACTTGATTTTTATTATTACTGTGTTTATCCATTAACAGATCATTGCTATCTGCAACATTTTTTATCTCACTATCCAGATTATTTTTGTCATATTCTTTAGCTAACATTTTTTTTTCCAATCACCAATGACTGTTTAAAATCGTCAAATTCTGAGCAGTTTCGTCTGACTTTTGGCAATCCCCTTGAGCCGGGACTCATAATGGCAAAGCTGTTTCCATCAGTTTCTTGTACTTTATGTACTTTATAAATTCAATAGGTAAATATAAATTAACGTTGTTACAGCTCCTGGCTGCCAGTCAGACAGAATGTTCTGTTATTTCCTGGTTCCTTAGCTCGGTGGAGATAAACTCAAGAGGCAGGTATTGCCCAGAGCACCTGCCTTACAAAGACTTCTCATTGAGCTGCATTGGGAAGTCTGTAATTGAATAGCAACAGAAAGACTCGGAGAAGGCTTGCGAAGGCTGCAGACAAGAGATCTATAGCTATAACCCAATGAAAAAAGGTATAATTAGATGCAAGCATGTTTTCATTGGGGGTTGGCAATCCATTAAAATTGTATTTGATTGTATTTTATTATCTTAATTAGAGCAGTGGAGTGTTCGTTAACACTGATTGTAAGTTTTTGGACATCGGTATAGATGGAATGTAATAGGCAGACTGGGGCTTGTACAATACAAGATGTATTTTTTACAATTGATATGTTTAATTGATAAGTCTCGAAGATGACGTCAGCAAGATAAACTAACTTACACACTATTTCATTCGTGTAGACATGGTGGCAAGCAAGGAATTAACTGAAGGCCAGCATAGGCGTGCGCAGCATATTGCATAAGGGTGTGCACCCTAAAGCACAAACACACGTCGCGTGTGTATGTATATATATATATGTATATATACATACATACATACATGAGAAAACAAGGGGCTGGCTGCACTCACCTGAACATGCTTAAATGGGGTGCTGCTGGGGGCCAATAAGTACAGTAAAAATGAAAATCCAGCGCACTCCCTTATCTACTAAACCGCTATTTTGGTGCTGACCCTAACATAGGCTAAAATACTGGGGGTTTAGTAGATAAGGGAGTGCGCTGGATTTTCATTTTTATTGTACTTATTGGCCCCAAGCAGCATCCCATTTAAGCATGTTCAGGTGAGTGCAACCAACTTCTTGTTTTCTCCTATATGTATATTTAGGAGTCTAGCCAGCTCCTTGGTTTTGCACCCCTCCCTGTCACAGGTGCCTCATCTCATGACCCTATTAGGCTTGTACTGCAGAGAACTCGAGATGGAAGGATTTCCCCAAGTGAGTAGCTCATTTAGCAGACAGAGTAGGACCTGCCAAAGATGGGGTACAATGACGTTGTGGCAGGCTTATGCAATGTATGATCATATAATGTAACTAAACCCCCTTTATTTTTTGCCTAGATTAGGTGTTTTTAATAAAACTAACAAAATCGGCCAGCACCAAAATAGCGGTTTTGCAGATAAGGGAGTGGATTTTCATTTGTACTATATACATACTGCTGCTGTGTGTGTAAGGGTGCTGTGTGTGAGGGCACTGTGTGTATGTGTACTGTTAGTGTGTGCTGTGTGTGTGTGTGTGCTGTGTGTGAGGGTGCTGTGTAAGGGTGCTGTGTGTGTGTGGGTGCTGTTTGTGTGTACTGTGTGGGGGTGAGGGGACCGTTTAGGAAATATCCCCCCTCCCTTCTTACCTTACCTGCCATTCCTGGTGGTCCAGTGGTGAGTGAACTCTAGCCTGTGGGGCTAGTGCTCACTCTCACAAGATCTGAGCGTTGCCGCAGCAACACTCCGACCTCGTGAGAGGAACCCGGTGCAGCTGCTGGCTGGAGCTCTCCGGGTCCTCTCCTGCCTCCCTCCCTGCCCATGGAGGCACATAGCACGGGCCGTGGGGATTAGGGTGTGCACACCCAGCACACCCCATGCGCATGCCTAAGAAGGCCAGTAATAATCAGATCAATGTACTCACAACCTGTTACACAGACATGTGTATAAATAATTTACAACTGATTCACGTTGTAATTAATTATACATTTTATTACACGTTGCAATGTGCCTCTGTGGGTGTGTTACTGTATTCCTGATAGCAGCTAGTAATATATATAATACAATAGTACTATATCTATATATTACTATCTATTACACATTGCTATGTGCCTCTGTGGGTCGGTTACTGTATTCCTGATAGCAGCTAGTAATATATTTAATAGTATAATATTATATATCTATATATTATTATATATTACACGTTGCTATGTGCCTCCGTGCATCTGTTACTGTATATCTGATAGCAGCTGGTAATATACATAATACTATAACAACTATATCTATATACAGTCAGGTCCATAAATATTGGGACATCGACAAAATTCTAATTTTTTTGGCTCTATACACCAACACAATGGGTTTGAAATGAAACAAACAAGATGTGCTTTAACTGCAGACTTTCAGCTTTAATTTGAGGGTATTTACATCCAAATAAGGTGAACGGTGTAGGACTTACAACAGTTTGTATGTGTGCCTCCCACTTTTTAAGGGACCAAAAGTAATGGGACAGATTAACAATCATAAATCAAACTTTAACTTTTTAATACATGGTTGCAAATCCTTTGCAGTCAATTACAGCCTGAAGTCTGGAATGCATAGACATTACCAGACGCTGGGTTTCATCCCTGGTGATGCCCTGCCAGGCCTCTACTGCAACTGTCTTCAGTTCCTGCTTGTTCTTGGGGCATTTTCCCTAAAGTTTTGTCTTCATCAAGTGAAATGCATGCTCAATCGGATTCAGGTCAGGTGACTGACTTGGCCATTGCATAACATTCCACTTCTTTCCCTTAAAAAACTTTTTGGTTGCTTTTGCAGTATGCTTCGGGTCATTGTCCATCTGCACTGTGAAGCGCCGTCCAATGAGTTCTGAAGTATTTGGCTGAATATGAGCAGATAATATTGCCCGAATCACTTCAGAATTCATCCTGCTGCTTTTGTCAGCAGTCACATCATCAATAAATACAAGAGAACCAGATCCATTGGCAGCCATACATGCCCACGCCATGACACTACCACCACCATGCTTCACTGATGAGGTGGTATGCTTTAGATCATGAGCAGTTCCTTTCCTTCTCCATACTCTTCTCTTCCCATCACTCTGGTATAAGTTGATCTTGGCCTCATCTGTCCATACGATGTTGTTCCAGAACTGTGAAGGCTTTTTTAGATGTTTGGCAAACTCTAATCTGGCCTTCCTGTTTTTGAGGCTCACCAATGGTTTACATCTTGTGGTGAACCCTCTGTATTCACTCTTGATTGTTGACTTTGACACACATACACCTACCTCCTGGAGAGTGTTCGTGATCTGGACAACTGTTTTGAAGGGTGTTTTCTTCACCAGGGAAATAATTATTCGGTCATCCACCACAGTTGTTTTCCGTCGTCTTCAGGGTCTTTTGGTGTTGCTGAGCTCACCAGTGCGTTCTTTCTTTTTAAGGATGTTCCAAACAGTTGATTTGGCCACACTTAATGTTTTTGCTATCTCTCTGATGGGTTTGTTTTGTTTTTTCAGCCTAATGATGGCTTGCTTCACTGATAGTGACAGCTCTTTGGATCTCATATTGAGAGTTGACAGCAACAGATTCCAAATGCAAATATCACACTTGAAATGAACTCTGGACCTTTTATCTGCTCCTTGTAAATGGGATAACGAGGGAATAACACACACCTGGCCATGGAACAGCTGAGCAGCCAATTGTCCCATTACTTTTGGTCCCTTGAAAAGTGGGAGGCACATATACAAACTGTTGTAATTCCTACACCATCACCTGATTTGGATGTAAATACCCTCAAATTAAAGCTGAAAGTCTGCAGTTAAAGCACATCTTGTTCATTTCATTTCAAATCCATTGTGGTGGTGTATAGAGCCAAAAAGATTAGAATCGCGTCGATGTCCCAATATTTATGGACCTGACTGCATTACTATATCTTACATGTTGCTGACTGCCTCCGTGGATGTGTTACTGTATTCCTGATAGCAGCTAGCAATATATATTAATTTGTGATTTAGTGTATGTCCTACTGATTGCACTGCTCTTCTTCAAACACTTTCTTCACTTGCATACTGCGCAATGGCTGGTGTTGCCTTTTCCTTCCAGTGACATTGGTGTTACGGCATATGCCAGCAGCAATTTACTGGTCCATGCACCAAAAAAAAGACACTGGCAGAGAACACGGGACACAGAGAAGATACGTATCTCTGTGGATTTACATTAAACGGAGTAAGATTGCTCATGTAATTTGATGCTGCTATAAGTATCAGCTCATGCCATATTTTGTCCTGTTGTTCAAGTCACCCATTTGCTGGAAACATTTCAACATTTCTTGTCTCCTATCTCATTCCTCTTGTTAGATGTTCTGTCTGTCTTTTGTCCACTTAGTGACATTGACCTTCTTGTGTTTTCTCCAGCTTTCCTTGGGTTCCTGGCTCGCACTGTTCTTCACTAAAGTGTCATTTATTGGAAACGCAACTTCAATTCAAAGTCATTTTTACATTTTAGGCTCTACTAACAAACTTCAAAAAAAAAAAAAAGATGAATAATATTGATATTTCCTGTGCTCATCCTCTACGTACATAATAGAAATCTTTGCCTGGGTGCAATGCCACATGTAAATTAACATCCTTCACAAAAGGGAGCCCTCATGGGTCTTTTATTCTGGTAATTTTAATCAAAACAGATTATAGTTTCATTCCACAAGAACTAGATGAGAGATACATTGCCAAGCAATCTCTGCTTTGAGCATGGGTATTTTGGACATAACATTTGAATTTGAATTTCCAATAATCCATACTTTAGTGAGTAACCGTGCCATTGATTTTGACATTTAAGTTTTTTCTCCTGATGTATCTCCTTCAGGTTCCTGGCCTTGTGAAAATGACTTCCTTCTTGTCTCTTGTCTCTCATCCTTCAGATACCTTTAACGGTTTCATAGTAACTGGGTTGAATACCTTCGCAACCAACAGAAGTCTATTTTTTGTGTTTAATAAAAGTTTGTATCATGAATGTAGTGTAGATAAAATTGTTAAATCCCTCTTAAATACATTTTAATGTGATATGACAATCTGCTACAATATGATGAAGAACTTCCCAACATTTAGAAGACATTGAAGACATGGCTCTATGATGTGGTCTTTTCCTATCAGAACTAACATATACTTTTAGTCCTCTTCTTTACCTCTCATTATTATTATTATTATTGCTATTTATAAAGCTCCAACATATTTTGTTGTGCTGGAAACAATCTGGAACTTCCCATAATAAAATTAGGCTGCCTGGGTGAAAACAATGGTCCTAACTGCTAGAAGATATGGCAAATCCAGAGATGGTCATACATCTTCTCTCCCGCTGTTTAACTCTGTTCTTTGCACATCCTGTGGTGGAGAATCCTATATCCTTCTGGATTTTGGTAGACTCTACCATGACATCAAAATTGGCATTACCATATAAGCAACATAAGTGGTTGTTGAGAGCCACCAATTAATTTACAGGCTTTTATCAAAACATGGAAAACATGAGACAACTGTGTCACAAAATGCTGGTAGTTTTTTTTTTTCACAATTACATAGACACTTTTTTGACATAAAATTGTAAACCTATGCACTGGGTTGCTTAATATATGAGAAATATTAACAGTTGTAAAAAAATTTTTGTTAAAGGGTTTTAAATCTATCGTTATTTCTATGACAGCATGGTTTATGAATGAATCTTTTACATATCTCAAAGTAATCCTCATAGTTAATGAATATCTTTTCTGTCGTAAGTTAAAAGATAATCCATAGAATTGGGCGTGGTATTCTCATTTCATCTTTGGCCACAAAGTTGTGAATTCTCCAGTTCGGAATATGTTCACAGGATCCAGAATTCTGGTCCGGCACCATCTCTGAGTGCGTTCCCCAATATCTCGAGTGGTCAGTTTGCTACGTTACCATATCACCATATCATACCATATCATACCATATCATTAACTTTGCAAGCCCATTCATTCAGTGAGCAAGCCTGATCGTCTGCAAAGCCTGATTCCCCAACTTTGCAAGCCCATTCATTCAGTGAGCAAGCCTGATCGTCTGCAAAGCCTGACTCCCCAACTTTGCAAGCCCATTCCTTCAGTGAGCAAGCCTGATCGTCTGCAAAGGTAGCCAGCCTTCTGGAAGACCACACTAAGACTCTATCCTGCACACCTTCATTTATTTTTAACTTAACCACCCTGTACATTTATTTTATTTAATATATCCTGTGTACATTGTATATTTTCTTGTATTTATATCTTGTCTGTTATGCTAAAGTGTATTTTTGCTAGCCCTCTATGTAATTGTTTTATTCACCTATATGCATTCCTCTATTTCCCCTCTGATTTGTGACTGACCTCTGACCCCTCCCTTTTCTTATTGATATGTTTGTTTTTATTTGAACATCCATCTCTTCAACTCTGTACCTAGATACATTTCTCCCTCCCTTACCTTTCTTGCAAGCTCTCTGACCCTCACATCTCTTTATTCAAAAGCCTGATTCCCCAACTTTGCAAGCCCATTCCTTCAGTGAGCAAGCCTGATGCCCACCCCATGCTCATTATTACATTTATAGATTGTCTGTCACACCTACATTTTAGTTAGGTTAAAAATAAACAAAAAAACCTGCCTCTTATTAGTACACTCCTGCACTTTCTTAACCCATAAAACTCCTTCACCTGCTCTTGATATTCCAATTTTCTCCAATTTTTTTTCACAGTTTAGCAATGATCTGTTTTCTCCTCCTCTTTATTTCCTCAGTCTCCCTCAGTATAAAAATCTCTCCTTACACCCACTTCACTCATCCCCATCCACATTTACATATGCCCTTCTCTGCAACACTCCCCCCTTCTCTCATCTCATGCTTTACACTCATTTATCTACTCTCTCACTCCAACCCACAATTGATCTCATCCTAGACCCCATGCATACAAAACCCATTCACACCTCCTGTCACTTTCTCTCCTCCTACTTCTAGCAGCTGGTGATGTCTCTCCCAATCCCGGGCCCTTCACCTTCTCTACACACACTAAGACAACCAGAAACCCCACAAACCTCACCACAATACCCTGCCCTTTACCCTCACTTACCAAAATGAATTGTGCACTCTGGAATGCCCGCTCCATCTGCAGTAATTTAAAATCAAAAGCCATACACAACTTTTTCATCTCAAACTCACTCACACTGCTTGCACTTACAGAGACCTGGCTGTCACCCTCTGATAGCGCTACTCCTGCCTCTTTATGTTTTGATGGGCTACAATTCTCTCACACTCCCAGACTCAACTTCAAAGGAGGCGGCGTAGGCATCCTTCTCTCTCCTCAATGTAACTCCCCCTGCCCTATCCTTTTCTTCTTTTGAAGTTCACACTGTCCGCCTATTTAAACCCACTCCTTTAAGAATTGCTATCATCTACCACCCCCACCCCCTCCTAGACTATTCATTGACCACTTTTATTCCTGGCTTCCCCACTTCCTCTCATCTAACACTCCTTCCCTTATACTTGGGGATTTCAATATCCCAATCAATAACCCCAATTGCACTGATGCCTCTCGTCTGCTCTCTGTAACCTCCTCCTTTGGCCTTACGCAATGGTCCAATTTAGCAACCCATACAGCAGGAAACACTCTTGATCTTGCCTTCACCAACCTCTGTACTGCCTCTAATCTCTCCAATATTCCTTTTCCTCTATCTGACCACCATCTGCTGACTTTTGACATTGGCATACCTAAGACCCAATTGACACCACCATCTGAACATCACTCTCACAGAAACCTCCAATGTCTTGACCTAGAGCATTTCTCCACTAATCTCCAAACTCTCCTTTTACCTATCTCAAACCTCACCTGTCCTAGTTCTGCAACCTCCTTCTACAATTCCACCCTCTCCTCTCAACTAGACATCATGGCACCGTGTACATTTAAATGCCGCAGGCCCCCCCAACAACAACCCTGGCACACCAAGCTCACTCGATACCTCCAAAAATGCTCCAGAACTGCTGAACGCTGTTGGAGAACGTCTCACTGTGCATCTGTAACGAGAATATACCCCAACACGCAGGATTTAGCTAAACAAAAGACAACACAGAGGAGAGATACGTCTACCGGACCTTAGAATGGCCGGACTCGACGTATATGAGAGGAGACAGAGTCAGGAACAATCCGAAATCAAGGGCACAGAGAGACAGCGTAAACTAGGACAAGCCGGGGTCTGGTACACAGTAAACAACAAGCCAACAACCAGAACAGATAAGGATAAAGAGAAAACGTAGTCAGAAACAAAGCCAAGGTCAATACGGAGAAACACAACTGAACACAACAAGCGCTAAAGGGAACTGATACAGAAACCACGATAGGGCAAGGAACAAAGGAAAGAAGGTGAGTATAAATACCTAAACATCTACTTTGATTGGTCCCTGTCACATCCACGCCCCCAAAAGGTAAGTGTATGGGGAGTGTGGCATGACAGGGACCAATGGGATGCCTTTTCCAATTTAGGCACCCACTGTCCCTTTAAGAGCGCGCCCGATACCCGCGGCGCGCTCTTAGAGTAGGTGGAACATGTGACCGCTACTAGTCACAGCGGTCGGCTGAGCCGCGCGCGGCTCGTGCAGCAGCAGGACCGCGCGCGGCTCGAACAGAGGACCCCGGCCGGCCCCTGGAAAGGGTAAGTACCGCTACATTACCCCCCCCTGAGGACACGCCCTCCGGGCGGGGAGGGCCAGGCCTGGCAGGAAAACGAGAATGGAAAGAGCGCACAAGACGAGGAGCGTGAACCGCGTCAGCGGAAATCCAACTATGCTCCTCAGGCCCATAGCCCTTCCAATGCACTAGGTACTGAAGTCGGCCCCTAAGGAAACGAGAGTCAAGAACTGCAGAAACTTCAAATTCCTCATGACCCTCCACAGAAACAGGAGGGGAGGAGGTGCATGTCGGGTGTAGCGGTTGCGTACGAAAGGCTTCAACAACGAGGTGTGAAAGACATTAGGAATACGCAGATTCTTAGGGAGACCCAAGGCATACGAAACAGGATTAACCTTATGCAGAATACGATAAGGACCAATAAAGCGGGGAGCCAATTTCATAGAAGGCACCCGGAGGCGAATGTTTCGCGTAGAAAGCAGAACCCTGTCCCCCACAACATAAGAAGGAGCCGCCCTGCGATGCTTGTCAGCCTGCACCTTCTGGCGAGCAGCGGAATCCACCAAAGAACGCTGAACCTGCTCCCAAGTATTACGCAAATTAGCCAAATGTTCATCCAGAACTGGCATGCCCTGTGAGGAGAAAGCAGCCGGAAGAACAACAGGATGTTGGCCATATACAACGTAAAAAGGACTCTTGCCGGAAGAATCATGAGTAGCGTTATTCCGAGCAAACTCAGCCCAAGGAAGAAGGTCAGACCAATTGTTCTGATGGTGGGATACGAAACAACGAAGGTACTGCTCCAGAGATTGATTGGCACGTTCGGCAGCTCCATTAGACTGGGGGTGGTAAGCGGAAGAAAATGAGAGAGAAATACCCATTTCCGAACAAAAGGCTTTCCAGAACCTGGAAATAAATTGGCTACCCCTGTCAGATACAATAGATACGGGAATGCCGTGTAATCGAAACACCTCTCTGGCGAAAACAAGTGCTAGTTCCCTGGACGTGGGCAACTTGTGAAGAGACACAAAGTGAGCCATCTTGGAAAACCGATCCACTATCATTAGGATAACTGTGTTACCATTCGAGGGAGGTAATTCAACAATAAAATCCATGGACAGGTTAGACCAAGGTCTCTCGGGAATAGGTAACAGATGCAACAGCCCACAAGGAACCCTACGAGAAGATTTCATACAGGCACAAGTAGTACAAGCACCTATATAGTCAGTGACATCCTTGCGTAAGGAATCCCACCAAAAATACCGAGAAACTGCTGACACCGTTTTGGAAATACCAGGATGTCCAGCAGTCTTAGTGTCATGATACAACGACAGAATCTCCCGTCTCTCGGGAACATCAACGAATAGTTTATCAGTAGGTCTCTCGCTAGGCGCCATGTTTTGTTTCGCTTGTATGGCCTGCAAGAGGAACGAAGAAATAGACAAAACAGTGGTAGCGATTATCCTTTCTGGGGGAATCACAGGAGTAACATCAATCTCCTGTTTGTCAGCAGTTTCGAACTGTCTGGACAGAGCGTCTGCTTTAGTGTTGCGGTCACCTGGCCTATAGGTGATAATGTAATTGAAATGGGACAAAAATAGAGACCACCTAGCCTGCCGAGAAGACAATCTTTTAGCCTCACTAAGGTAGGATAGGTTCTTGTGATCCGTAAATATGAGAATAGGATCTTTAGTTCCTTCTAACAAATGTCTCCATTCTTTCAGTGCTAAAATAATAGCAAGGAGTTCGCGATTACCCACATCATAATTTTTTTCTGCTTTGGACATTTGTTTGGAGAAGAAGCCACAAGGATGCAATGGCTTTTCAGGCGACTCTCTTTGGGATAAGACAGCACCTACCCCGATATCAGAAGCATCAACTTCAAGAATATAGGGCAGTGTGGGGATAGGGTGCTGTAAAATAGGTGCAGAAGCGAATGTGGTTTTAAGAAAATCAAAAGCCTGAAGTGCCTCGGGAGACCAG
>OW240913.1:226976160-227105078 GCA_933207985.1 Pelobates cultripes
CGCGGTGGTAAATTAATCGTGCCATCCATGACAGGTTTGGTACTGTCCATCTCTATTGTTTTGGAGGAGTGTTTAGCCTTATATGAGGCCTTGCGGCCTGACACCAGGGCCTTATCATTGCATTTGCCATGGAAGTGTCAATTAAAGCCTGCATGTCAGCAGGATCAGTAAAGCAGAAATTCAGCCTCATCTCCAGAGATACCTGGAGAGGCTTCTACATTAATCTGCATGTTTGCTGTAGACCCAGAAGGCACAGAAAGATCCTGTCAGACTGCATCATAAATATACAAACAAACCTAAGGGGCTGAATAAAAGCAAAATAATACCAAAAGTAAAGGGTTGAGTAACCCTCAAGTAAAAATAAATAACTAAACAGGATAAAGAAATGAAAGTACTCACAATAGTGAAAAAAAAAATAGCAATTGTAATATAAAAACAAAGGAGCTGCCCGGCTGCCACTACAACTAAACCCCAACTTGGATTTCTGGAAGTTGGTGGCAGAGCAGCAGCCAGACAGATAAATTAAGGGAAAAAACAGCACAATGGCACTATTCAGGATATAAAGATCCTCAAAGACGTCCCTGAGCCCCAATTGATGGTATTCTTGGGGCCAGGGAGGTCAGAGGGGAAATACATTATCAAAGGATATATAATAAAGCATATAACTGAAGCAAATGAAGTAAATAAATCAAATTACGTTAAAATGAAGTAACTAAATATATGTATACACATGAAAATATTATAATTAAAATGTAATAACTATATTAATCACAGTAATGATATAAATAAAGTAAAGTAAAAGATCCCACAGTTAAGAACCATGGGACCAAGTGTCACTTAACTGAGGGAGCAGCAAAGAAAGAGGAAGTAGTATACTGGACACTGCCTATTATGCTATAAAGAGGATGCTGATTGGCTGTTGCTGTTGCTAGGAAGATATACCTCATGTTATTTACTGGTTTCTTTTATACTGATTTAATGTTATTTTTCTTTGCTGCTGAGGTAAATAAAGAAAGAGTGCAGCATAATAGGAGCCTCCGTGTCTTAATAAAATCAAATTTTTGCCTCATTCCATTTTAAACATGGATTTTATTAATGACACGGAGGCTCCTATTATGCTATCTCTTTCTTACTTTATTCCTCAGCAGCAAAGAGAAATATAAAACTGAAAGAGAAAAAAAAAAATGTAGATATGCAATAAAATAATAACAGGTACAACCAGATCTGCCTAGTAACAGGGCAGCCAATCAGTCTCAAGGAACAGTCCATAAATCTCTATCCTTGTACTTCCACTTTCTCTTTCTTTGCTGCTGTCCTCAGACCAGCTAAGTATAATTTTTCTCCTACATTGTTTTGATTTATGGGTTTTTACTAAGGTTGTATTACCTGTGTTGTTTTTCTGTATTCATTTTCTGGTTGCTATTTGCATTTTATTTGCCTTATTGGCAGGTTTTATGCCTGTTTTATGTGATCTTGTGAACCTCCTTTGGTTTACTATTTCTGCCTCCCCTGCGTTTGCCCGCCGCTTCCCCTGCCTGTCTGGCCGTTCCCCCTTTCAGACAGGGTTCGCGGCTAGCAGGGGAGGTTCATTCTGCAGCCCCTGTGCTCCCCAGTTCCCTTTCCCTTCGCGGCCGCGTGTGCGGCCGCGCTCATCTGCCGACCCGATCCCCCGCTGGTGCGAGGGAGTGCCGGCCGCGTGTGTGGTCGCGCTCCCCGGCCATTGGCGGGGGAGGAGCCTGGAAACAGCCGCGGCGCGTTCTGTGCGTGGCGGCCATCTTCCCCTCGGGCTCCATGCGGCTGGGTCGGCTCCCCCTTTTACCTCTCCCATATTCTTTGCAAGTATTGTGTATATTTATTGTCTTTTCTTGGTGGGTTACTCAACCCTCTCCTGTGTAGGTTTATTATACTGTTCAGGTTAGTTTAGGTTTTCATTTTGCTCTGCTCCTGTGTATATAATTAAAGGGGCAGTACTTGCAGTTTCTATTTGACTCTGTTAATTATGCAGGCTAGGGGTGAGGGTTCTGGTAGTCCCAGTTACCCCATTATGGACTCCTCTCAGACCCCTACTACAGGGGATATGGGCCTTACTCCCTCCCAGGAGTTCCAGGCCCTTTTTGATTCCACCATGCAGAAGGCCCTGGCTTCAGCCATGGGGACAGTGTCCTCGTCCCTCTCTCACACTATTCAGCAAGCGCTGTCGCAACCTTTGGGCCCTGCCGTGTTGCCTGCTCCCCTGCCTGCGCTGCAGCCTCATACGGGTCGCAAGGCACAAACAAAATTTAAACATGTCTCTCCAGAGATGACGCAGGTGACACCTGCCTTGACTGACGTGCCTATGGCCGTCCCAGATGGCGCGTTTCCGCGCAAGAGAGCCGCTGGCCGGGCAAAATCGTCCAGAAAATGGAAACGGGCACGTGCCCGAGATGATGATGGATCGGATACCGATCAAACTGGAGAGTCAGACTCGGATCCCCCTGATTACGCCTCTTATGAGGAAGGGGTTTCCGGCGATGAGGCGGAGTTTGACGCTTCGGCGCTTCCGCCGGGTGAGGGGCAGGACATCTGTGATCCTCAGGGTTACCCCCTGTTTGATCCCGATGACCTTCGCCATCCCCGCTCGGCGGAATGGGACCCGCCCGCGCATATTGCCAATTATCTGGCGCTTCGTATGCGTACCCCCCTTTCCAAGGAGGGGCGCAGTAAACTGAGGGCCGAGTGCCCAAGGCCTTCGGTGCCTGATTCGGCGTGCAAGACGCCAGAGGTTGACCCCCAGATTTCTCAGTTCTTAACTAAGACGGGTTGGAAGCCCCGAAAAGGACTGGAATTTTCGCTGCATAATTGCCAAGACAAGATCTTGGATACCCTGGGCCCCGCCGCCAAGCTTTACGAGCTTCTGGAAGCGGCTAAGGCTGGAACGAAGCCTATTGATTTTGATGAAGCGATTGGGTGGGTCCAGAGGTTGATTTGCCTTCTCGGCAACGCGAACACAGCCATGTCGGCTGAACGCCGCAAGGCGATTCTGCTCAAAATTGAGCCCAAGTTAGTTAACCTGGCAGTGAAGGAGCCTGGTGCTTCGGCCAAGGGTATGCTCTTCGGAGAATGTTTTGTTAAGGACTTAGGCTCCTTTGTCCGTACCTTTACCGCGCTAGATAAGGCGCAGTCCAACCTGAAGAGGGTGTTCGGCCCTAAGGTTTCCCACGGGGCCGGGAGGTATAGGAGCCGTCCGCCCGGCCATGGAGCTCGAGGTCCCACGAGGACTCACAGAGGTTCCTTTTCCGCCCCCCGGACCTACCAAGACTATAAGCCAACGCCCTTTTTTCCCTCACGGGGGAGACCATGGCAGAGTCGGGGAGGTCGTGGACAACCCTCATACAGACGCCCATACGGTGAGTACACCAACACGTGTATCTTGCAGAACGAGTGTGGGGGGCAGATTGGCACTGTTTCTCGATGTGTGGGGTATGATCACCACGGATGTTTGGGTTCTCAGTGCGGTCAGGGGTTTCCGCCTGGATTTATTGTCTCCCCCTGTCCAGACGTTTCTCCCACAGGAGCTGAAATTACCAGCAGAACAGGCCGGATTAATTACCGCAGAGATCGCGGAACTGTCTGCCAAACGAGCTATTCAAGAAATCCCCTACGGACACCCGGGATTTCTAAGCAACCTGTTTCTTGTCGCCAAGAAAGGCGGAGGCGTACGTCCAGTGATAAACCTCAAACACCTCAATTCTTTCCTACGTTACCATCACTTCAAGATGGAGGGCGCTCATTGTCTCAGGGACCTGCTCCGTCAGGGAGACTGGATGGTCAAACTAGACCTCAAAGATGCCTACTTGACTATACCCATGGCAGAAGAACATTGGGACTTATTGCATTTTACGTGGCAAGGTCGTCGATGGCGTTTTACATGTCTGCCGTTCGGTCTATCTTCAGCTCCGTGGTGCTTCACGAAAGTAATGAAGCCCGTGGTGGCCTTCCTCAGGGCACGAGGGGTCCGCATGATTATCTACCTGGACGACATACTGATTATGTCTTCATCCCCGAGCAACTTCTCAGGCACCTGAGATGGACGGTGAGTCTCCTGGAGAGACTAGGTTTCCTCGTCAACTGGGAAAAATCCATTGTGACCCCGGTACAAAGGATAGAGTTCCTGGGCTTCGAGGTCGATTCAGTCACCCAGTTTCTGTTCCTCCCGGAGGCAAAACTCCGATCGATGAAAAAGGAGATACGACGGGCGCTGCGAGCCACCTCTCTCTCCGTCCGGCAATTGGCGAGGGTGATCGGCCTGTTGGCCTCATCGATTCAGGCAATTTTTCCGGGCCCACTGCATTATCGAGCACTCCAACGTTTGAAAGGGTCCCATCTTCGCTCAGGGGGCTCGTACGAGAGCGTGTTGACCCTGGACGGGGACTCCAGAGACGAACTAAGGTGGTGGCTGGACCACATGGAGGCCTGGAACGGCCGGGCGATCTTCGGCTCCGCGCCGGATGTGATAATAGAGTCGGATGCAAGCCTGCATGGCTGGGGCGCTCGCTGTGGCGGTGTCTCCACCGGTGGAAGATGGTCAGAGATCGAATCGGCTCTGCACATAAACTGCCTGGAACTTCTGGCGGGTTCGTTTGCCATTCGAAGTCTATCTCCGACGCAGGGAAATTGCTGCGTCCTCCTACGTATGGACAATGTGTCCGCTGTCAGGTACATAAACCACCTCGGGGGGACAAAATCGAAGCAGTTGGCGAACTTGGCAAAGGATTTCTGGCAGTATTGCCTACACAATGCCGTATCGGTTACGGCCGAGCACATTCCGGGTCTGGACAACGAGTGGGCGGATTGGAACTCGCGCTACCTGAAGGATTCAGGAGACTGGCACTTGCTGTCCTCAACATTTCAAAGGATAGAACGGTTGTGGGGTCCACTTCACCTGGATTTGTTCGCGTCCAGATTGAACACCCAACTACCCCAGTACTTCAGTTGGAGACCGGACCCAGCGGCCACGGCAGTGGACGCGTTCTTGCAGACGTGGCCGCCGGGACGCCATTATGCGTTCCCACCGTTCAACCTGATATCCCGGACACTGGCGTACTCGGCCGGACAGAATTGCACGATAGTGATGGTAGCTCCGCTCTGGCACTCTCAACCGTGGTTTCCCCGCCTTCTGGAGATGGCCATAGATTTCCCACGGATAATCGAAATGAGGCCGGATGTGCTTCTGGATCCGGATGGGAAATTGCACGAATTGGTGGATCAGAACTTACTTCAACTGACGGCTTGGCTAATCTCGGGAGACCCTGGTGTGTCACGGACGTTTCGCAGACAACTGCTCGACTATTGGAGAATGCCTGGGCACCAGGTACCAGAGCGGCTTACAGGACCGCATGGCGCGTGTGGTCTGGCTGGTGCTTGGGAAGATTGCTGGATCCACTTTCTGCCCCTCTAAATGCGCTGCTTGATTTCCTGACGGAACGTTTCGATTCTGGTTTGGCTTATCGTACCCTTAATGTCTATAGATCAGCCATTTCGGCCGGACATCAAGGGATAGACGGATCTCCGATCGGACAACATCCTATCGTGTGCCGCTTGTTGAAAGGTATCCGCTTTGCTAGACCGCCAAGATCTAGATACTCATCGTTTTGGGACGTTAACGTCGTCCTTGGATTCTTGGACTCCTGGCCCTGTAATGAGGACTTGACACTCAAGCAGTTATCATGGAAACTGGTCATGCTCCTGTGTCTACTTTCGTGTAAGAGGGTGTCGGACGTCAGGGCTCTGGACTGGAACGCGGTCTCGTTCACCCCCGGAGGTGTGTCGTTTAATATCTCGAGGAGGACTAAGTCGGCTTCCAAGTCGGTGGACTACCCTAGATGCTCCATCAGACCTGCTTTGTGTCCTGTGGCTTGTCTCCAGGTTTATTTGGATCGTACCCGGCTGCTGAGGTCAACTAACTTGCCTCCACTCTTTATCTCCTTGAAAGCACCGTTTCTACCGGTCTCGTCGCCGACGCTCGCCCGCTGGGTTAAAGATCTCCTCTCGGCTGCGGGTATCGACACTTCGGTTTTTTCGGCTCATTCAGTTAGGGGTGCCATGGCATCAAAGGCTTCTACGATAGGATGTCGCCTAGACGATATCTTGAAAGCGGCAGATTGGTCTAAGGAATCTACGTTCCGTGATTTTTACTTCCGCCCGATTGAACATGTTTCTTCATTGGTTGTGGCTCAGCTTTAAACTAGCATAATAGGAGCCTCCGTGTCATTAATAAAATTCCCAGATTTTACTATTTACATGACGTAAAGTCATGATTTTATTAATGACACGGAGGCGAGTATTATTCCCACCCACCCTCCCGTGGGTCTGGGTCTGGTTTTTCGCTTAGGGTTCAATCGGGGGGTTTGTCTTATCTCACGGTAAGTGCACATGTGTTACTTGTATTGAACATATGGTGTTTTAGAGTGTGACATATGTACATGGATTTGAGTATGATGCTCTCTATTTGCAGGTCACGTATATTCGATATGTTGCACTCAGTTCCTAAGTTTGGAGTTTACCACATATTTCTTTGTTTTACAGCTTGATTCCGGTCTGTTGATGTCTACCGGTTTGACGTTTCTTAGTTACTGCTTGGATATTTTGCTTTGGGTCTTCGGTTCAGAAGGCAAAGAAGAGGAAGTGGAAGTACAAGGATAGAGATTTATGGACTGTTCCTTGAGACTGATTGGCTGCCCTGTTACTAGGCAGATCTGGTTGTACCTGTTATTATTTTATTGCATATCTACATTTTTTTCTCTTTCAGTTTTATATTTCTCTTTGCTGCTGAGGAATAAAGTAAGAAAGAGATAGCATAATACTCGCCTCCGTGTCATTAATAAAATCATGACTTTACGTCATGTTAATAGTAAAATCTGGGAATTCCTTTTAATCTAATTTGCATATGCCCACCCAGAATCCTTTGCGGTTGTAATATCACTGTAGATTTGGGATTTCTGTGGGAAAAGCAAGTCTTATGGCTAGACTGGTGTGCAGATTTTTGTTTAACATTGTATTAACTATCCCCAGACTTCAGGTGGAAGGGGTTTTCAATCACAATTTTTCCCCACCATGATTTTGCTTCATATATATATATATATATATATATATATATATATATATATATAACAAATAATCAATAAATACATTGAAAAACATAAAATAAAAAGATAATAAAAATAAATGTAAAAAAAATTATGTACCAGTTTAAATTAGTTCTAACTGTATTTTGATTGTATGTATTCAAAATACATTTTAGAATGACGTTATAAATACATATATGTATTAATATATAGATCTATATATATATATATATATATATACATACACACACACACACATATATATAATTTATTTAATTGTCATTTTATTTATTAGAATTTGGGGGACCTGCCTGACAACCCAGGCAAAAAGTCCAGAGAATTTGGCTTGCAAGCCCTATATTTAACCTTGTAACTATCCAAGACACCATAAAACCTGTACATGGGGGGGGTTTGTTTTATTTGGGAGACTTCGCTGAACACAAATATTAGTGTTTAAAATCAGTAAAACATATCACAACAATGATATCATCAGTGAAAGTGCAGTTTTTTGCATTTTTCACACTCAAATGGCACTTTCACTGACGATATCATTGTTGTGAAACGTTTTACTATTTTGAAACACTAATAATTATGTTCAGCGAAGTCTCCCAAGTATAACAGTACCCCTTCATGTACAGGTTTTATTGTGTTTTCAAAAGTTAATGTGTCAAATATAACACTTGAATTTCCTTTTTTTCACATTGAAATTTGCCAGACTGGTTATGTTGTCTTTGAGACCGTATGGTAGCCCAGGAATGAGAAAACCCCCCATGATGGCATACCATTTGCAAAAGTAGGCAACCCAAGAAATTGCAAATGGAGTATGTCCAGTTTTTTTAGTAGCCCCTTAGTCATAAACACTAATATGTGCCATACTTGACCCTGTAACTTTCCAAAACACCATAAAACCTGTACATGGGGGTACTGTTTTACTTGGGAGACATCGCTGAATACAAAAATTTGTATACTTTATTGCAGTAACATCTTAATTGCTCATATTTGTTTTATATTTTATTCATATTAAATTATGTTTAACATATAAATTTTGATGTGACATGAAGCCCTATTTCTCCTGAACAAAATGATATATAATAAGTGTGGGTGCATTTAATATGACAGAGGTGAATTATGGTTGAACAGATATATAGTGCACATTCAAGGTTTTGTTTACATTTTGTTTTGATCACAACTTGTACAACTGCCTCAGTCCTTAACCCCTTCAGGGCGGAGTCAATAGTGCACGTTCTGATGAACTATTCATAATTGAAACATAATTTATTATGAATAAATTTTAAAAAAAACTGTGGGAAATTAAGATAAAAAAAATTGTAGACATTTTAGCTGTAAATGGCATAATACTGTTAGCTTTAACTGCATATTTGGATTCAGCAAAGTCTCACGAGTACATTAACAGTTTTTACGGTGTTTTGGAAAGTTACAGGGTCAAATATAGCACATTCTATTTTTCAGTTTTTTTCAAATTGAAATTTGCCAGATTAGTAATGTTACCTTTGAGACCATGTGGTAGCCCGGGAATAAGAATTACCTCCATGATGGCATACCATCTACAAAAGTAGACAACCCAAGGTATTGCAAGTGGGGTATGTCCAGTCTTTTTTAGTAGCCACTTAGTAGCAAACACTGGCCAAAGTTAGCGTTCATATTTGTTTTTGTGTGAAAAAAAAATATTTGGCCAGTGTTTGTGAGTGGCTACTAAAAATGACTGGACATACCCCATTTGCAATACCTTGGGTTGTCTACTTTTGCAAATGGTATGCAATCATGGGGGTAATTCTCATTCCTGGGCTTACTCATTCTTGGGCTACCATACGGTCTCAAAGGCAACGTAACCAATCTGGCAAATTTCAATGTGAAAAAAATGAAATGCAAAACTTATATTTGACTCTCTAACTTTCCAAAACACCATAAAAAATGCAAAAAACTTAACTTTTACTAAATATATCATCATTGTAATACAAGTTACCATTTTGAAACACTAATATTTGTGTTCAGCAAAGTCTCCCGAGTAAAACAGTACCCCCCATGTACAGGTTTTGTGGTGTCTTGGAAAGATACAGGGTTAAATATAGTGCGTGTGAATTAAATTCTCTGCACTTTCTGCCTGGGTTGTCAGGCACATCAATCAAATTTTAATTAATTAAATCACATAATTATGTTAAAAGATTACTTAAATGTAGAATTTTAATATATATACATATATATGTATTTAAATTCTACATGTATACTTATGTAGTTATTTATGTAATTATATATATTTATCTATATATAAATATTTGCAGTTATTTGTATTTTATATATAGATAGATATATATAGAATGTCATTCTAAGTGTATTTTGTTACCTATATATATATATTAATAACAAAATACAGTTAGAATGAGATTACATATGTATGTATAATTTATTTAAATAAATAAAAAATATTTTATTTATTTATTTTATTATTTTATTTATTTATTATTGTAATTATACGTGTATATATAAATATAAAATATATATAGATGCATTATATATATTATATATAGATGTATTATATATATCTTGTATATATGTAACGTCATTCTAAGCGTATTTTAATACTAATATATGTACTTATATTAACATTAAAATACACTATGTATGACACTACGTATATATAAGATGTATATACATTTATTTTATTTTAAACTTGTCTAATATTTTTTTTTACACTACCCACCAGCAGGGGGACTGTCTGACATTTTCTTTGAGAGCGATCCCATGGCCTCCGGGGGCCTGATTTGCCGGGGGAGAGCTGTCTGGGCTCGGCGGAAGTGAGTACCTCCGAGCTTCTGGGGCTAAAAGCCGTTACGCCGTTCTATGCCGCCACAACGGCTTTAAAGCCCATTTAATGCGGGACGGCATAGAATGCTGTAACGGCATTAAATGGTTAACAACTGCCTCAGTCCTTAAAGGATCACTACAGGTATTCCTGACCCTATAGTGTTAAAATCACCATTTAGGCCCCCTGGGCCTTTCATGCCTCCATAAATATAGCAACATCTTCCTGTATTCAAGCCAGAACCTGTAGATCTGCATGCTGTTTGCCTAAAAAAAAACAAGCAGTCTGCTGACATCATCAGAAGTGGTAGCCTGATCCAATCTCAATGCTTCCCCATAGAATTAGCTGAGACTGACAAAGAGGCAGATCAGGGGCAGAGCAAGCATGATTCAAACACAGCCCTGGCCAATCAGCATCTCCTCATAGAGATGAATTTAATCAATGATTCTCTATGAGGAAAGTTCTGTGTCTGCATGCAGAGGGAGGAGATACTGAATGTTTGGATGCATTGTAGGCAGCCATGACCCAGGAAGGATCTCTCAGAGCTATCTGAGGAGTGGCCAGTGAAGTTATCACTAGGCTGTAATGTAAACACTGTTTTTTTCTCTGAAAAGACAGTGTTTATAGCAAAAAGCCTGAAGGTAATGATTCTACACACCAGAACAAATTCAATAAGCTGTAGTTGTTCTGGTGCCTCTAGTGTCCCTTTAGGGGTTAAACTATGTGAATTAATAAACAAAACTTTATATACACATGTCAAAAAGTATGTGAACACCTGCTGGTTAAGAGCTAGAGATAGATACCCTGTTCCTACGACAGCAATATCCATTTTGGGAGGATTGCTAGGGATTTGTAAGCACTCAGCCCAATGAGTATTCATGAGTTTGGGCACTGATATTGAGCTATTTAGCTCCTGTCAGTGTTTCAATGTATAGTTAAATTGGCGTTGTGGCAGGCTTATGAAATGTATGATCATATACTGTAACTAAACCCCCATTATATTTTTTGCCTAGATTAGGTGTTTTTAATAAAACTGAAAATTGTTCAGCATTAAAATGACTGTTTAGTAGATAAGTGAGTGCGCTGGATTTTCATTTTTACTGTACTTATTGGCTCCCAGCAGCACCCTAATTTAGCATGTGTAGGTGAGTGCAGCCAAAGCCTTATTTTCTCATATATGTATATATTTAGGAGTCTTGCCAGCTCCATGGGTTTTGCACCCCTCTCTGTTACAGGTGCCTCATCTCAGGATCCTATTTAAGCATTGTACTGCAGAGACCTCGATATGGAAGGATTTCCCCATGTGAGAAGCTCATTTAGCAGACAGAGTAGGACCTACCAAAGATGGGGTACATTGGCGTTGTGGCAGGCTTATGCAATGTATGATCATATACTGTAACTAAACCCCCATTATATTTTTTTGCCTAGATTAGGTGTTTTTAATAAAACTGAAAATTGTTCAGCATTAAAATTACTGTTTAGTAGATATGCGAGTGCGCTGGATTTTCATTTTTATTGTACTTATTGGCCCCCAGCAGCACCCTAATTTAGCATGTGTAGGTGAGTGCAGCCAAACCCTTATTTTCTCATATATGTATATATTTAGGAGTCTAGCCGGCTCCATGGGTTTTGCACCCCTCCCTGTTACAGGTGCCTCATCTCAGGATCCTATTTAAGCTTTGTACTGCAGAGACCTCGAGATGGAAGGATTTCCCCAAGTGAGAAGCTCATTTAGCAGACAGAGTAGGACCTGCCAAAGATGGGGTACATTGGCGTTATGCAATGTATGATCATATACTGTAACTAAACCCCCATTATATTTTTTTTGCCTAGATTAGGTGTTTTTAATAAAACTGAAAATTGTTCAGCATTAAAATGACTGTTTAGTAGATAAGCAAGTGCGCTGGATTTTCATTATTAATGTATAGTTAAAGTCCATGTAAGAGACATTGCTGCTAGGGACCCCCCATAAAACTACTTTGATATCCCAACCCACAGGGATTTTTGGCAAAGGGCATAGGACACAACTTTATTAAAATTAAATGTGCTGGGGGCGTTGCTAGGACGCCGAGCAAGATGGCAGCATAGTGTGAGAGCTCCCAACCGGCTCAGCACATTTCCTCGCAGCACCAAGTGTCAGGTCTAAATATGGGGAAATCTCACAGAGCCGCGCTAGCCACTAAGTCCGTGGACACCCCGAAAGGGTCCCTGGCTAACTCACTCGGACAATTCCTGGTCACGCCGGCCGACCTCGCCTCTCAGGCATCCAATGACTCGGAGACCACGGACTGCACCCAATCACCGTCCTGGAGGGTCGGGTCCGGCGTGGCGCGGCGGGCCCGATGGAAGCCCTACCAGGGTGGATGACAATGCTAAGCAACTTACCTACAAAAGCAGACCTCAAAGAAGCAAATACAGCTCTACAGAAATCAATAACGGCGGAACTGCACGCCCGGAGCCAGTCAAAGAGATCCTTAACTGTGTTTTCAACAAAATATTGGGCAGGCCCGAACCAACGCCAATTGATTTTATTAGACCACACCGCGCACTGCACTTAAAAGGGGCCCCAGATGACCCCCCCAAGAGACATCATCTGCTGCCTCGCTAACTTTCAAATTAAGGAGGATATCCTAAGGAGAGTGAGAGAAATGGATTGTATACATGTGAACGGAGCAGAGGTCCAATTGTTTCCGGACCTGTCCCTGGCCAAGCTGGCCTACCGCAGGGCGATGCGCCCACTAACAAGGATCCTTCAATCCGATAAGATAAGGTACCACTGGAACTTCCCATCCGGTATGCAAGTCTTTACACCAACTGGACCTCTCATAGTTAGAGAGGCGGACGACCTAATCGAATTAACCCGGGAACTACAACTCCCCCCGGTCAAAAAGTGGCCTGATCCCTCGGCCTTTTACACATTTACCTCGACCACCCGGAGGCCTCCCCAAATACCCCAGAGACAAAGTCGGTCCCGCATGCAAGCCACGCGACCATCCGGGGCCTCGGCCTAGGCGAGAGAATGCAGGGCCTGGACCTGGGGCTCCCGGAGTGAGCCTTCCCGACCCCAAGACTTAATAAGGCAGGGCACCCTGCCGTTACCCAAGGATCAAGCGGAGACAAGGATCATACACGCACTCAGAAAAGACGACACTGGAGGGACACCTGGCTACGATCCAGGCTACAAGCATGGCCCGGACTGTTGCCCGCAAGTATTCATGATGCAGCACTTCATTCAGTATAAGATTTGGGCTATGCCATTGAATGGTCTAGGGATAGATGTTAGTAACATCTCAGATGTTAGTTATTTCCCTCTTTTTTCTACATCATGCATCGCTCAGCCTATATCTTAAGGCTAAGCTCTGCATGTATCTGGACTATTTATGGTGCCTCCCACTTATTGGGCATGTTTAATATAAACATTTCCATTAGTTTGTACTTCATCTCCTCTTTTCTGTACCTAATATTTTTGAATGATCATCACAATTATGATGAAAATATTTAACAAGTGATAACTAGTTAGGTGAAGTTTTATTCTTTAACATTAGTTCCTGCACATGTAGAGGACTAAATAAGCCCGAGAAACGCTCAAGCGCCGTAAGAGACTTTCACAACGCTAAAGTCTATATATTCAGGAAACATACTTCCGAGCAGGATCTAGGCCCAAAATGACAGACCACCGCTACACTACCGGATACTTTAACGACCATAACACGGGCAGGTCGATAGGGGTGGCTATCCTTCTGCACAAACGGGTCCTGTTTCGGGAAGAGGCATCGTTAACTGACCCAGAGGGGAGGTTCCTGTTCTTGAAGGGCATGATAGCGGGGTCCACCTATACTTTTGCCAATATACACGCCCCCAACCAGAGGCACTATAGGTTCCTAACCCGTACTTTACGAGAGCTACGGCCCTTCACAGAGGGCATCTTGATCCTAGGGGGGACTTTAACCTGGCCATGGATCCAAAATGGGACTTGTCCTCTGGAACATCACAAGTCCCGCCACAACACTTGACACAGATCAGGGCCCTCCTCAGACGCTCGCAGCTGCTGGACTGTTGGAAGGCTCACCACCCGGATGAAAGGGATTATACATTCCTATCCCACCCATATAACACATATACACGACTGGACTACTTGTTATGACCCACTATCACCTGACCCTAGTAAAAAAAGGTGGAACATGGAACCGCAACGTGGTCAGACCACGCACCGGTCTCCCTTCACCTGACATCCCAACTGTATAGGCCCAAGGTCTCCAAATGGAGACTGAATGCATACATGATTTCCCTACCGGACATTATCACGGAGACAAGTAAGGTACTGGAAGACTACTTCACCGACAACACCACAGGCCAAACATTACCCACACTTATCTGGGAAGCACACAAATGTGTGGTAAGGGGCTCTTTAACCCCTTAAGGACTGGACTGTTTTTGCGATGTTGTACATTTGCGACCAGGCATATTTTTACACTTTTGTGGTGTTTGTGTTTGGCTGTAATTTTCCGCTTTCTCATTTACTGTTCCCATACAAATTATATATTGTTTTTTTCAGGACAAAAGGGGCTTTCTTTACATACCATTATTTATATAATCTCATGTATTTTAATTTAAAAAAAATAAAAAAATATGATGAAAAATTGAAAAAATACATGTTTTTTACTTTTACTTGAAAAATCTTTTACTCATCTACAAAAGCGAATGAAAAAAACTGCTAAATAGATTCAAAATTTTGTCCTGAGTTTAAAATACCTAGTGTTTACGTGCTTTTTTGCTTTTTTTGCATGTTATAGGGCTATAGGTACAAGTAGGATATTGCGGTTTCAAAACATACATTTTTAAAATTTATCAATAGTGACATTGTAACACTATTATCTGTCAAATCTCTGAATAACACCCCACATGTACATTTTTTTTTTTAAGTAGACAACCCAGGGTATTCAATATGGGGTATGTCCAGTCTTTTTTAGTAGCCACTTAGTTGAAAACACTGGCCAAAGTAAGCATTCATATTTGTTTTGTGTGTGAAAAAAGTAAAAAAACTAAATTGAACGTTAATTTTGGCCAGTGTTTGTGACCAAGTGGTTACTAAAAAAGACTGGACATACCCCATTTGCAATACCTTGGGTTGTCTTCTTTTGCAAATGGTATGCCATCATGGGGGTTATTCTCATTCCTGGGCTACCATACGCTCTCAAAGGAATAGCGTAACCAACCTGGCCATTTTCAATGTAAAAATATTTATTATATATTTGACCTTGTAACTCCAAAAATGCTATAAAACCTGTACATGGGGGTACTGTTTTGCTTTCGGGAGACATCGCTGAACACAAATATTGAGTGTTTAAAAACTGGAAAACGTATCACAACAATTATATCATCAGTAAAAGTGCTGTTTTTGTGTGTGAAAAATGCAAAAAGTAACTTTCACTGACAATATCATCGCTGTGATATGTTTTACTGTTGAATCACTAATATTTGTGTTCAACAATCTGAAGTAAACTGATTCCCAATAATACAAATTTAAGTGTCGTCAGAACGTTACAGGGTAAAATACAGTGCTAGCAAATTAAATTCTCTGGAATTTCGGCCTGGGTTGGCAGGCAGGTCCCTCAAATTACAATCAATAAAATTACTGAATTATGTAAAAATATTACATAAATACGCACGTAGAATTTAAATATATATGCATATTTATATAGTTTAAGTCTACGTGTATATTTATATAATTATTTATGTAATTTTGTATATGGATATATGTATATTTCGTATTATTTTTATTTATATATACATAGATATATATACAAATTCATTCTAAGTGTATTTTGATATAAATATATATATATTAATTTTAAAATACAGTTAGAATAAAATTTCATGTAGATATATAATTTTTTTTACATTTTTATTATTTTAAAAAAATATTTAATTTAAATTACTTATTATTTATATTTTATAATAATATACATATACTATATATATAGTTATTATATATATTATATATATACGTGTGTAATTTAATTATAAGTGTATTTTTATATTAATATAAGTACATATTAATATAAAAATACACTTAGTATGGCATTATATATATATATATATGATATATAGACATATATTATATAGATATAATACAGGGAGTGCAGAATTATTAGGCAAGTTGTATTTTTGAGGATTAATTTTATTATTGAACAACAACCATGTTCACAATGAACCCAAAAAACTCATTAATATCAAAGCTGAATATTTTTGGAAGTAGTTTTTAGTTTGTTTTTAGTTATAGCTATGTTAGGGGGATATCTGTGTGTGCAGGTGACTATTACTGTGCATAATTGTTAGGCAACTTAACAAAAAACAAATATATACCCATTTCAATTATTTATTATTACCAGTGAAACCAATATAACATCTCAGCATTCACAAATATACATTTCTGACATTCAAAAACAAAACAAAAACAAATCAGTGACCAATATAGCCACCTTTCTTTGCAAGGACACTCAAAAGCTTGCCATCCATGGATTCTGTCAGTGTTTTGATCTGTTCACCATCAACATTGCGTGCAGCAGCAACCACAACCTCCCAGACACTGTTCAGAGAGGTGTACTGTTTTCCCTCCTTGTAAATCTCACATTTGATGATGGACCAGGTTCTCAATGGGGTTCAGATCAGGTGAACAAGGAGGCCATGTCATTAGATTTTCTTCTTTTATACCCTTTCTTGCCAGCCACGCTGTGGAGTACTTGGACGCGTGTGATGGAGCATTGTCCTGCATGAAAATCATGGTTTTTCTTGAAGGATGCAGACTTCTTCCTGTACCACTGCTTGAAGGTGTCTTCCAGGAACTGGCAGTAGGACTGGGAGTTGAGCTTGACTCCATCCTCAACCCGAAAAGGCCCCACAAGCTCATCTTTGATGATACCAACCCAAACCAGTACTCCACCTCCACCTTGCTGGCGTCTGAGTCGGACTGGAGCTCTCTGCCCTTTACCAATCCAGCCACGGGTCCATCCATCTGGCCCATCAAGACTCACTCTCATTTCATCAGTCCATAAAACCTTAGAAAAATCAGTCTTGAGATATTTCTTGGCCCAGTCTTGGCGTTTCAGCTTGTGTGTCTTGTTCAGTGGTGGTCGTCTTTCAGCCTTTCTTACCTTGGCCATGTCTCTGAGTATTGCACACCTTGTGCTTTTGGGCACTCCAGTGATGTTGCAGCTCTGAAATATGGCCAAACTGGTGGCAAGTGGCATCTTGGCAGCTGCACGCTTGACTTTTCTCAGTTCATGGGCAGTTATTTTGCGCCTTGGTTTTTCCACACGCTTCTTGCGACCCTGGTGACTATTTTGAATGAAACGCTTGATTGTTCGATGATCACGCTTCAGAAGCTTTGCAATTTTAAGAGTGCTGCATCCCTCTGCAAGATATCTCACTATTTTTGACTTTTCTGAGCCTGTCAAGTCCTTCTTTTGACCCATTTTGCCAAAGGAAAGAGTTGCCTAATAATTATGCACACCTGATATAGGGTGTTGATGTCATTAGACCACACCTTCTCATTGAGATGCACACATCACCTAATATGTAGGTGGTAGTAGGCTTTCGAGCCTATACAGCTTAGATAAAGACAACATGCATAAAGAAGGATGATGTGGTCAAAATATAATTTGCCCTAATAATTCTGCACTCCTGTATATGTCTATATATCATATATACACCTATATAATTGTGTATTTTTGGTAACACATGCTATTTTTTTTCTGATTTACAGTTGCAGGAGACTGCCTGTCGCACAGACAGTCCCCTGCGAGCAATTATGGACACCTATTGGCGGCCATGTGATGCGGCTAATGATAGCGATCACATGGCCCCAGGGGTCCTAATCTGCCGTGGGGAGACTGTCTGGGCTGCAGGCAGTCTCCCCACAACCGGAGCCACGCTGATCGCCGCCGGGGGAACGACGGCGATCAGGTAAGTAGCTCAGACCGTTAGGACGGTTCAGGACCGTCATCGGTCGGCAAGGCAAAAATGCCGATGATGGTTCTGAACCGTCCTCGGTCGGGAAGGGGTTAATACAAAAAGGGACCTGGCTGAAGGGCCAAAGGGAGGTACGAATCACTGCAATTATACATGACATAGAGGCAACAGACGAAGCCAACAAAAAAGACAGACGCCCAGACCAACAGGCAAAACTGCTTCAACTTAGATGAGACTTGACCAGATTGTTGCACGCTAGACACCACAGTGAAGCAGCCCAACACAAAACATTCTTCACGATACATAGCAATAAGAGCAGTAAACCCCTAGCGAAAATGCTTGCCAAGCACAGACAACATACATACATAGAAAAGATACGCGCTAAATCAGGGACCCTACATCGCCTTCCTCACAAAATACAGGAAGTGATACTCTCATACTACTCCGAACTTTACTCCCTGCCAGGGCCGCGGGACGAACGGACACAAACCAAATTACTACACAGAATACAGGACTTCCTTCGAACCCACACACAGACACACATAGAAGAGGACGCAGCTGAAGCACTAGACGAACTCATCACCGCAGAGTAAGTGGTGATGGCAGTCAAGGCGTCAAAACTAGGCAAGAGCCCGGGCCCAGACGGCTTCCAAGTCCGCTATTATAAATGCTTCGCAGAGAACCTATACCCACCGATGCTGGCCTCCTTTAACGCAATTAGAGAGGGACACCATCTGCCCACACAGGCTCTAACGGCACACATCACGATCATACCAAAAGAGGGTAAAGACGGAGAGCAGTGTAGCAACTATAGGCTTATTTCCCTTATTAATTGCGAGCTGAAACTCCTAGCGAAGATACTCGCTACTCGCCTGCCACCACACATCCCGGCCCTGGTCCATTTGGACCAGGTGGGGTTCATGACGGGCCGTGAGGCTAGAGATAATACTATGACTTTCCATAGGCCACGGGAGACCAGTCAGACGTGGAGGCCTTCTCCTCCTATCTACAGATGCGGAGAAGGCCTTTTACAGGATCAGGTGGACCTACCTATTCCAAGTCCTTTCACAGCTAGGCCTAGGGTCACACATGAGGGGGTGGATAGAGGCACTATATAGACAACCAAGGGCCCAGGTTATAATAAACGGAGCCCCCACGCAAGAATTCCCCATATACAACAGCACCCGCCAGGGATGCCCATTATCTCCACTGCTTTTTGTTCTGGCACTGGAGCCGCTGCTAGAAGCTGCTCCATAGAGTAGCAGGCAGTTCTCCCGTTAAACAGCCATGAACTCATGTCCCACTTTGTTTTTAGGATAAGGCCCATCTCCCCAGTGGACTCTTCTGTAGTGGCTTGTCTAATCTTTCTCTGAGCTGGCATGGCACCAACCTCTGCTGTGACAACAAAGGGAAACCACACACCACACACATAGGCAATACAAAACTGAACCACAAATGTAACCAGAGTGGGCAAGATCAGTTACAGTCCTGCTGTCTGGATCCAAGAGAGTGAACCCTCCTTTTTAGCAATTTGACTCCAGTACTGACCAATCCTATTGACTTATGTTCCAAACTAGGGGACAATAGATAACTAACTGACCAGGCAGTCCGCAGATAATTCCTGTAGTCATGAATCCCGGTCCCGATTGGTTCATTGGGAATTCTTGACTAATAAGGACCTTAAAAGCATTTAGAAAACCCAAACCAAATAAAACTACGAGACACAGGATTCTTGGGCAACCTACATAAACTACAGCTTTTTTTAAACTTACAAAGTTATTTTTATGAAAGTGAGAATTCAAAGTGAATTTAAAAGTTAAGGCTAGGGTAGCAGAACTGAAAACTGAAATTATAGTTGACATTTGTGGTGTAATTCATCTATTTTAACCTTCAATTTGAAATTCACTTTGAATTTGCTTTCAATTTTTAGTTTAGTAAAGAATCCTGTTAGACTGAATGTACCAGCATATAAACATTCTACTAGGTGCTACATAGGGCAGCAGGCAGTTCCTCCATTAAACAGCTATGTTCCTCTTATTCTTTCGGATCAGATGCATATCCCACTTTTATTGTGATTTGGTCAATTATCGGTGAGCTGGCAAGGCACCATGCACAGTTGTGAGCACAACAGAGTGAACAACAAATGTAACCAGGGACTTGTATAGATCAATGACAAGTCTTGTTGCTCCCCCTTTCTCCTTTAGCTCAAACACATCTTCTCGGTGCCCCCACTTTTGTAGCTGCTTGTCCAATAAACTCTGAGCTGACAAGGCATCATCCACTACCATGGTACTAGTGCTTTAAAGTGGGCTTGTGCTCTCTGCCAGTGCCCTCTCAATACTCTATTGAAGCATGATATTGATATTGACAATATCCAGACCTATGGAGTTTAAGTGAACACCATTCTAATGCATAATGTTTGAATTGCCCCCTACAACCTCAAGATGTTTAATTACCATTAGTGATGTCCCGAACGGTTCGCTGAACCACGGACGGCGAACATATGCGCTGTTCGGTCAGCCCCCTATTCGTCATCATTAAGTAAACTTTGACCCTGTACCTCACAGTCAGCAGACACATTCAAGCCAATCAGCAGCAGACCTCCCAGACCCTCCCACCTCCTGGACAGCTCACTAAGAATGCAGCTTCACAATTAATGTAAAATGGATGCTGTCCAGGAGGTGGGAGGGTCTGGGAGGGAGGGTCTGCTGTTGATTGGCTGGAATGTGTCTGCTGACTGTGAGGTACAGGGTCAAAGTTTACTCAATGATGACATAGGGGGTGGACCGAACAGCGCATATGTTTCGCCATCCGTGGCGAACCGTTCGGCAAACCGTTCGGGACATCACTAATTACCATACTACCAAATCTAGCAAAAAATCTGGAAATGGGCAAATCTTCCTCCTTGCCGTTTCCATAGCTTGAATGAAGCAAACTCTCCCCCTAGCTGGTTGTTGGCTTGTTGGTTGTTGGCTTATTTTGGATGAGACCAAGGAGATACCACCAAACATGGCAAACCAACAGTCCAGGGCTTGCTTAAGGGAGTGAATCAGATCTACAGATCTAATCCTGCCATGATCATTCTCACCCACATGAACTACTAACACAACTGTTGAGGGAGCACAGCTAAATAAGAAACAACATTCTGAAAAACATGACACCCCCTTACACCCATGACACCCAACCAGCACACTCTGGCAACATCTACGAGGATGCCCAGGTTCCTACCATAACTCTGCAGCTCAGTCCAAAAGACTCAAGATCCAGATGAAATTGGGGGGTGGGCCTATGAAAAATTACATCAACCATAAGAGGAACGACGAGGTGGGACAGACAACTACTGAAGATGAGAACGAATATTGGATTGATACCACCTAGAATACACTTACATGAATCTAAGTCATTACCACCTACAGTTGACAGCTCCTGTGAGAAAACAGTCTATCCCTAAAAAGTGAAAGCCCCCACAAAGCATGGAAATAAACTGGAAAAAAAGGCAAAGAGGATGAGTTTGACACGCCTATCTAAAAAAGAAAGTAAAAGAGCAGTACCATTAATACATTAATAAAAACTTTTATATTGCTGCCTGATTGATTAGTTTTAGCCTTCTGGATCCAGATCCAAACGCCCAAACCCGAGACATCCACATAAAAGAAAAAGCCAAACAAAAAAGAAACACCTTATCGTCATATCTACAGACATCAGGGAAGACATTGTAGCAAGTCAGTAGAAATAGATGTTCAGGAAATTGGGATGCTGTCACCACGTCTCAATCCTTTCTTTACCTTCCATAGAAGATAAAATCATTTCCACAATTCTGGAAACCCAAGCTTGAAGATGAAAGACAGCATTCAAATTCTCCTAGGCTAACCTCCTGACACACTGTCATCTCCTAAGCAACATAAAAATGCATACGTGGGAGCGAGACCTGACCTCTGAGCCGAGCGGACGCGAGTAACTGAAGCTCCTACTCCTCACTCAGTCAGCGATTTATCTCTGACACCCAGCCCAACGCAACTTATATGGGCCACTTGGTAGGATTACACGTTAACACCATGTAAGTCGACACCTTTGTGGAATTCACCCAATCGTCATCTGTGGCCTACAAACACGGCAGAAGCTGCCTCTCTCCTGCTGCCACAACCAGCTGCAATCCTGACTCTGGGTCCCTGTTCCCCCCCTTTGGACCAGTGGAGGTCATCCTGGTAGCTGAAGACCCTTCGTAGGCTCCATATCAGCTACACAAGAAAGGCTTTCTACTCTAATGGCAGCAATTGCAGACAGGCCTCCTGAAGTGGCCCAGTCACACTCTACTATCCAAAAGCAGCAGAATATTTTCGCAGCTCTCCTGACTTGCATCACAGAGAGATCACGTAGCCCCTCGATGCCCTCACAGCAACTCCTATCTGTTGCTAAATGTGAGGGAACTCCGCTCAAGCTTTCCACGACTAATGCACTGGGCAGTCGGAAAATGTTACACTTTCCCTCATCAGTGGAGGCTGAAGAACCAGCTATCAAGTTTACAACTCCATCCATTCTGTAGATATCTGCAGCAAAAGACCACCATGCGAGGGACATTAAGTCAGCCACATACTTACCCATCCTCTACCTTTCTGGTGATGGTGATAGTGATGTCAATGGCGAGACCCCACAGGCAAAATGTCTACTGCATGGAATTATGACACTCACTTTCCTGAACATTGTTCTGGTACCTTCGTTACTGGATGTTTGTAAGCAATTCAAGTGACCCTGCATACAAGGCATAGGCTGATCTCGGGCTGTGCAGAAGGTACTGGGGAGGCTCCAGCTTTATTTTACTCTCTATGTCAGGTTTTATGCTCTGATCTAACTTTGCTTTTCCTATCATTTAGAGATAGGGAATCAATTTAAAATCTGACATTTCTCTTTACGAATCCCTTTATTATCCTCTATAAATATTTATATGTAGCAACAAAATTCTGTCTTGATACAGATGTGTGTGTTAATTAAAGAGATTATAAATATTGAAAGAATAAATATTTATCTTTTTTAGGGAACATTTCTATAAATAATCCACAATTAGTGTATGAGTCACTTTAAAACAGTAGATTTAGATTACATAAGTGTGTGGGTCATAGATTCACACATCAATATGATGTAGATGTAACTATGTGTGGGTTTCAATAATTAATTCAGGTCATAGGACATGTTAAATTATATGCCTTATACCTGGAGTTTATTAATTTGTTATAAATACATCACTTGTGAGACTTGAAGGATTTTATGCACTTCCGTTTTCGCTATTATGGACGTGACACGCAAGTGGAACGCATCTGGAACACACTTGAAACGCGGATGTAAGAGAATGCACATACTTCCGGTTTCAATGAAAGCGCCTAATTTGATCGAAGAAAAAACGCAGACAATATTATCAGCTTAGAGGAGCTGCCCTTGCACCAATGGAGATTCTGATGACTGGAAACACCCACAGTATTGACCAATTGGATACAGGGACTCGCCCTATTTAAAGGGATTGTATTAAGGGGAGAGTAGGATGTGTTATTTTACAATTTTTATATTTTATTTGATTTTATTAATATTGCGGTCCCTGAAGAAGTTCCTAACGGAACGAAACACGTTGGACCTATCGCTTTATTCTTATCTTTTGTACTTATGGTGTTTTTCACCTTTTAAACAAATAAAATAATTTGATTTTGACCATCATCTACCGGGAGTCCCGTGTACCATTGGCTATCTCGCAGTGGCAAGGAGATCACTAGCCCCCCATATCATCAGGGGAGGCACCTTGTGAGCGCTTATTTCTACGCCATCTCGTGAGTGCATTCATTAATGGCGCAAGATCTATTGTGCATACTGTATTACACTATTTTGTCTTTATATGTTCTCTTTATAGATTATACAGCCGTATCCTGATTCTGTTTGTGGTTTTCTGTATTTTGTAAAGGTCGTTTGTTGTGGATAACGATCTCGGGAGGCTGCACATTAATTGAAGCTAATTAATTTGCACGACATTTTATTGATATTTTTGGTGTTATTTACATATTTGCCTGCTTGAACTCCTACTTTATGTGCTTTTTGTGCTTTAATAAACAAAGAATGACAAGGATAATGCCAGCATGGCCCATAAACTATCCTGATGTGAATGAAAATCCCACTCTTCCTCATCTATGCTCAACGAGGCAATCAAAACCTGACTATAAGAGCAACACATTTCTTCACGAAATGGTGCCTTGACCAATGTCAGGAGGTCAGCAAAGTGAGTTCCACTGTTGTCTCTCCTAGTGCAAATTGCCAAAGTAATCTCACTGTACAAAGAGAGTCAATAATGACATTATTCTCACCTGGAACATGACACCCCTTAACCGAGATAATAATAATAATGTCTAAGAACCTTAGCACTAAGTGTCTCAATACTGCTTGCACTGGAGGAGAGCTTGATGTGGAATGATATGATGAATGATAACAGAAACAATGCTCATTTTATCAATCTAAAATATGACTCACTTATTAGACAGTGATTCACCCCAAAGCTCAACAGTGGCCACAATTGGGAAAAGAGCCAAAAAAGTAAGATTTTGAACAATCCCAAGACACAGGCCATCGATTCGTGCACCAGTCGACACTGAAGAATGTGCCCATGCTCATGGAGCTGGTGTAACGATGCCTTACCTTTTCTCCTAGGTCCCGCGCTGCACAGCATCCTCTTCCGGCGAGCAGCACAGCCCCTCTGACGCGGGCCGCTCACGCCGCACATATTTTTATAATACGACGCATGTGCGCTGTAGCAAGTAAATGCCGACGTCGGTCACATGCGACCACGCCCCCAGACCTTCTGGGGGCGTGGTTTTAAAGCAAAATACCCCACACTATAAAAGGGCGCCCGTGGCACTTGCAAGGCGCCCTAGTGTGGTTCTTGTTAGTACCTCTAGTGCTTATACTCTCCTTTAGTGTTGATTCCCTGGTTATTGACTTTTGGCTTTCCCTTTTTACTACTCTGCTCTCTGGTTTCCCGTACTTTGGCTAGGTCTTATCGTTTATCCGTCTTCTGTACTCCCTTGATCTCTGGCTATCCATTTGACTACTCTATACGTTAGTCCGGCCACTCTAAGGTCCGGTATACGTTCTTCTCTGGGTTACACTCTGTAAGAAGGGGTCACTGTCGTGACATTACACTAGGGCCATGGACCCTGCAGGTGTTAACCCTCCTGGGCCAGTACCGGATAATCAGTTTGAGGAATTGGACCATCGCTCTAGCCGTACAATCCTTACTAACCCGTATCGATCATCTCCAATTGGAGGAGCAAACCCCTAGCCAGAGACCTCAGGAACACCCTATAGAAATGGTTGCTGCAAGCTCTTCCAATAAGTCCCCTCTTCGATATGGGGGTGATCCTAAGGGGTGTCGGCATTTCTTGAACCAAGTCAGTATTTATTTCGAACTCCACCCAAGAGCATATCCAACTGACAGGGCTAAAATTGGCTATATAATCACCCTATTAATAGATCAAGCTTAGTCTGGGCCAACCCCTTATGGGAGAACGACAACCCGATCGTTTTTAACTATGCTGAATTTGTCGCAGCTTTTAGGAGAACCTTTGACCCCCCAGGGAGAAGGACTAATGCTGCCAAATCTCTGTTACGTTTGAGACAAGGCCCACGTTCCCTAGTTGACTATGCTCTGGAATTCCGTACTCTTGCTGCTGAGGTTAGGTGGAACGAACAAGCATTTTTAGATGTATTCATGAACGGATTGTCTGACAAACTCTTAGATGAAGTAGCTACCAGAGATTTACCTAATACTCTGGAGGAATTGATTACTTATCTTGCTCACACTGACAAACGACTCCGGCATAGGAAAAACACTAGGGAAAGACCTAGAAGGGTGCCGGAACGTCTAGCCTTGACTTATCCCTCTTCTGAGACAACAGCGGTTACTCCTCCCAAGCCAATGCAATTAGGAGTTACACGATTGTCTGAGACAGAGAGACAATACCGTAGAAGGGAGAGGTTATGCTTGTATTGCGGTAAGAAAGGACATTCCCGCTTTACATGTCCTAACCGACCGGAAAACTCCCGCACCTAAGCCCTAAAGGGGGACAGGCCTTGGGTGTTATGTGTATGTCCTCCTTCAATGATAAGAGAGATATTAGGCTTCTTCTACCAGTAACTATTGAATGGGAAGGAAAAAGGGTATCAACCACTGCTTTAATAGATTCTGGAGCAGCCGAGAATTTTGTGGATCACAAATTCGGTAAAAAACTTGCTCTCCCCTTCCAAACTAGATCTGCACCCTTGGCCGTTGAGGCCATAGATGGTAGACCACTGTCGGTACCTCTGATCGCTCAAGAAACTACTCCTCTGGTATTGTCAGTAGGTTTCCTTCATAAGGGGGTTATAACCCTGCAACAAATAACTTCTCCCATTTTTCCTGTTATCCTTGGTTTCCCTTGGCTATCCCAGCATAATCCTTTAATAGACTGGGAAAGAAAAGAAATTCTAAAATGGGGAGATTCATGTCTCAGAAGGTGTATTACCCCAAGCAAACCAGTAGGTCTGATTAATATACCTACTATGGAACCCTTAACCACTCAGATACCCAAACAATATTCTGATCTTAAAGCGGTCTTTGAACCACGAGAGGCAGAAAAATGACCAACTCACCGTGCATACGACTGTGCCATCGACCTGTTACCCTGCACTATGCCCCCTAGAGGCACTGTTTATTTCCCCTTTCTATAGCTGAGAATAAAGTATTAGAAGAATACATTAAAGAAAATTTCAGAAAAGGGTTTATTACTAAATCATCATCTCCAGCGGGCGCCGTTTTTTCTTTGTTTCCAAAAAGGAGGGAGACTTAAGACCCTGCATTGATTATAGAGGATTAAATAAGATAACTATACGGAATGCTTATCCAATTCCATTAGTTACTGAACTCTTCGACAGGTTGCAAGGATCAACTATCTTTACTAAGTTGGATTTGCGGGGAGCATATAATTTAATCAGGATTAAGAAAGGGCATGAATGGAAGACCGCATTTAATACTCGCTATGGTCACTACGAGCACCGGGTCATGCCCTTTGGGTTATGTAATGCCCCTGCAGTCTTCCAAGACTTCATTAATGATGTTTTAAGGGATTATTTACAGATGTTTGTAATAGTCTATCTAGACGATATATTGATCTACTCTAAGAACATGGAAGAGCACTATAAACACGTCAGGTTAGTTCTTTCTAAATTATAAAAAAATGGACTCTATTGTAAGCTATAGAAATGCTTGTTTCATAAAGAGGAAGTGCATTTCCTAGGTTACATCATATCAGGAACCGGTTTTCAAATGGAACCAAAAAAGCTAGAAGCTATTCAGCAATGGCCCTTACCCGTTGGACTGGGGTTTGCTAATTATTACCGGAAATTTATTAAGGGGTTTTTCTCTATGACCGCCCCTATTACTGCCATGACTAAAAAGGGAAGGAATCATATAGAATGGGGTCTAGAGGCTAAAAGAGCTTTTGAGAGGTTAAAAGAGGCTTTTTCTTCAGCCCCAGTCTTAAGTCATCTCAATCCTTCCCGTCCTTTTCTACTTGAGGTAGATGCATCAGAAACAGGTAAAGGTGCTGTACTATCCCAAAGACCTTCTGATGATCAACCCCTACATCCATGTGGTTTCTTTTCCAAGAAGTTAACAGAAACGGAAAAATGATATGATATAGGAGATAGGGAATTGTTGGCTATTATTTCGGCCCTTAAAGAATGGCGTCACTTGCTTGAAGGGTCACCCGTCCCTATCACCATTCTTACTGACCAGAAGAACCTTTCTTATTTCTGAGAAACCCAAAAAATGTCCAACAGGCAAATCCGGTGGTCATTATTCCTAACCCGTTTCAATTACATTGTCATATATAGACTGGGGTCGAAAAATACGAAAGCTGATGCCCTATCCCGCCAATATGAACATTTATCACCTGCCGAAGACATGTTGTCCTCTATAATCCCTACTGACCACATTGTAGCCACTGTACATGCTAAAATATCTTCGGGATTGATGGAAGAACTTACTAAATTCCAGGATCGTTCTTCATTAACTGTTCCCCGGGGAAAATTGTACGTGCCCTTAACTTATCGCAACAGGTTCCTCTCCCTTGTGCATGATTCCAAATTGGCAGGGCACCCAGGAATGCATAAAATGGAATCGTTGCTTGAGAAACAGTTCTGGTGGCCTTCATACAAGAAAGATGTTCGTGAATTCGTTCTTGCATGTAGTATCTGTTCCTCGACTAAATCTCCCAAAGGCCGTCCTTTTGGTCTTCTCATGCCATTGCCAATTCCAAATACACCCTGGTCAAGTATCGCTCTGGATTTTGTAGTGGACCTACCACGCTCTAAGAATCACAGCGTTATATTGACTATTATAGACAGATTCTCTAAAATGTCCCATCTGGTCCCACTTGTCAAATTACCTTTGTGGCGAAACCGGCCTCGCCACGTGTCCTTGGAGGGGGCTGCTTGCCCGCCTCTTGCCTTTGGACTATGGACCAGACTTTATGTGAATGTGTTAACTCAGATAGCTATGCCATGGAGCCCATTCGTGTAGTTAAAGACTTCGGCTCCATGGCAATTGAACTGTGTGAATAGGATCTGAGCGCTATTCGGTAGTTTTGTGCGCTCGGATCCCAGCTATCTGGGGATATGTGACATGTCTGTGTTTTATGTATAAAATGTGACTTTGTGTATTTTATATTTTAATGCTTTGTGCTCACCATGTGCTTAATGGAGTCTTGTGTCTGTCCTGGGAGATAATTGAATTACTTCTCAATTCAATCTCCAGGATAGAAGACTCTGAAACTGGTTTGGGCCGGAAAGCCATGATTCATTTAGTCACAAAGGACTTTCCCTTAACTTTTGAACCCCTGGTCTGATTCGTGCCATTTTTTAATATGTTGTTCCCCTGAATGGATTGATTATGAAAATGTATGTTTTATGTTTGTGACATGTATATTTTAGAAGTTATAAATATTGTGTAAAAACTGTATTCCTCTGCCGGTGATAATGAGATTACCCATTGTGTTCAGTAATCATATCACATGCAGAGGGGAGGATTTTGTGGGGGAGTGTCTGGGTGTATTGTACGGATTGATTGGTTGTTTTGTAACGCCCTGTGGGCTGTACTATGTTTGTGGATTGGGAATAAAAAGAGACTGTATGTGACAGTACAGGGAGTTCCTGTTTTAACCCTCAAAGTGAAGTGTCGTCTCATTATTGGGGGAAGGATTCATTGTATGCTGTTCCAGTTTGACTGCTAGGAGAGTAAACCTATTCGTATGGTTCCTATTCAACTGTTTACAGCATTCATATGCTTGGGAGAATTTATTTGTTTCTCCGGTTCGGTGATTGTGGTGTCTGCCAGAGTGCTTGGAGTCCTCAGGAAGCGCTAGGAGCATCCTTCAACGGAGGTACCCAGTCGGGGTGCCAGGCGATCCGTTACATTGGTGGCAAGCGGTGGGATGGCGTCCTAGTGCGAGGTAAAGCACCTCAGAGACACAGTTCGTGGATTTACAAATTGAAGGTGACGCTAGTGTTCATACAGCGTCCCTGTCTACATAAAGATTTGGGAAAACCAGCACTACTTCAGAGATGGAAGGCTGTGCAGTATCTCACTTTGACGCCAGGCTCCAGCAGCGACTACAGGATGTGATGCGCAGTATGGAGTATCCTATCCCAGAGGAAAGAGAGACAGAGTGGAGAGTGGCGCTTCGTACCGATCTCTGGAAGGAGGACATCGACGAAATTCGACCCTTCCGGTGCGAGGAAATCCTGACCACTAACCAGCGCCAAGCAGAACAACTAGAGCTGCGGATGCCGTTACTGGGAAACCAGTCCTCAGAGGAATGGGTAAGCGAACTGGAGACGCTAGTTGAGACTGAGGTGTGGCTGGATGATTCCTATCGGGCCCTGCGGTGGCATGTTTACCACCTCTACCCATGGCTCATTGAGTACAAGTGTATTGAGGGGGAAGACTACGATGGCCCTGGTTTGTTGTGGGATACTATTGAAACTAGTCTCTGGTTCGGAGACACCGACATTGCTCGCTTCTGGTCCATCCGAGCTGAGCGGGCAGACAACTGGGACCTTACAGAGATCGATGCCATTCAGCCAGATCTATCTTTTCTTGCTAACCGAGAGTGGGAACTAGAACAGAATTATGTTTGCCTATTCCAACGTATAACGCCGCCTGTCTCTGACATGATGGGGCTTATTGACTGTATACCACCGGAAGCATTGAGTTTAGTTCCTCCTCCCCAGCAACCAAGCCTGTTATCAGGAGACCTTGGTACTGTACCACATATGTCCCAACCAGCCCCAGAGATGGAAGACCTTATTGACTTGTCCTGGGAAGACCAGCTGGCAGGTGGGGATGGGACCGAGGTCTCTCTACAGGCCCTACAGGGATGCTGGGCAGTCAGCCCAGATCCCCAGTGGCAGTATGTATCCCAGGGAGCTGAAGGTGCTGTACTTCCTCCCCAGCGGCAGTGTGTCCTGCAGGAAGCGGAGACAGTCAGTCTCGCTCCCCAGCAGCAGGGCAATATATTAAAAGGGGAGACAGTTGGTCCCCCTCTCCAACAGCAGAGAGTGTTCCAGGGAGAGGAACCGGTTATCACCTCTCCCCAGCAACAGGACAAATTATTGAAAGGGGAGACAGTCGGTCTCCCCCTCCAACAGCAGAGAGAGTGTCAGGGCTTGTTATACCCTCTCCCCAGCGGCTGAAAGTAGGTATGGGAGAGGAGCTTGTTACCCCCCCTCCCCAGCGGCAGTGTGTACCCCAGGGAGCAGAAGGTGCTGTCCTCCCTCCCCAGCGGCAGTGTGTATCCCAGGGAGCAAAAGGTGTCATCCTTCCTCCCCAGCGGCAGTGTGTACCCCAGGGAGCAGAAGGTGCCGTCCTTCCTCCCCAGCGGCAGTGTGTACCCCAGGAAGCAGAGACCGTCTGTCTCGCACCCCAGCCGCAGGACAAAATATTGAAAGGGGAGACAGTTGGTCCCCCTCTCCACCAGCAAAGAGAGTGTCAGGGAGAGGAGCAGGTTACCCCCTCTCCCCAGCGGCAGTCTACAGTTCAGAGAGAGGAGTTTGTTACACCCTCTCTCCAGCGGCAGCCTAACCCACCAAGGGGAGATGTTAAGCCCCCCAATTATGCAGATGGGACCGTAGTCTCTGCACTTGCAGCACCAGGGGTAGGGACGGTCGGTCCTGTCCCCCAGCAACAGAGCAGTGTATCCAGAGGGGAGACAGTCGGTCTCCCCCTCCCACAACCAGGCTCCAACCAGGCTACTTCAGTGGTAGCGCTGGCACCCGGGCAGAGTACCGCTGGTCTCTGCCCACTCAGCAACCCACCAAGGCAGTCTACCAGCCCCACGCACAGCCGTGGTGAGGCACCTGGACATGGACAAGTTGCTATTTTATCCAGGTGTAGTAACCAGTTATTGTGGGTGGGCTGTATTGCTGTTTGTGCTTCGTGGGTGGGTTGCTGGACTAACCAGGGCACTGACCGGCAGGAGGTCAGATACCCTGTTAGTCTGGATGGTAAAGGGGAGAAATGTGGCGAAACCGGCCTCGCCATGTGTCCTTGGAGGGGGCTGCTTGCCCGCCTCTTGCCTTTGGACTATGGACCAGACTTTATGTGAATGTGTTAACCCAGATAGCTATGCCACGGAGCCCATTCGTGTAGTTAAAGACTTCGGCTCCATGGCAATTGGACTGTGTGAATAGGATCTGAGCGCTATTCGGTAGTTTTGTGCGCTCAGATCCCAGCTATCTGGGGATATGTGACATGTCTGTGTTTTATGTATAAAATGTGACTTTATGTATTTTAAAGTGTTTTGTGTCTTTTTGCAACCATGTGCTTAATGGAGTCTTGTGTCTGTCCTGGGAGATAATTGAATTACTTCTCAATTCAATCTCCAGGATAGAAGACTCTGAAACTGGTTTGGGCCGGAAAGCCATGATTCATTTAGTCACAAAGGACTTTCCCTTAACTTTTGAACCCCTGGTCTGATTCGTGCCATTTTTTAATATGTTGTTCCCCTGAATGGATTGATTATGAAAATGTATGTTTTATGTTTGTGACATGTATATTTTAGAAGTTATAAATATTGTGTAAAAACTGTATTCCTCTGCCGGTGATAATGAGATTACCCATTGTGTTCAGTAATCATATCACATGCAGAGGGGAGGATTTTGTGTGGGAGTGTCTGGGTGTATTGTACGGATTGATTGGTTGTTTTGTAACGCCCTGTGGGCTGTACTATGTTTGTGGATTGGGAATAAAAGAGACTGTATGTGACAGTACAGGGAGTTCCTGCTTAACCCTCAAAGTGAAGTGTCGTCTCATTATTGGGGGAAGGATTTATTGTATGCTGTTCCAGTTTGACTGCTAGGAGAGTAAACCTATTCGTATGGTTCCTATTCAACTGTCTACAGCATTCATATGCTTGAGAGAAGGTATACGCTTCTCCGGTTCGGTGATTGTGGTGTCTGCCAGAGTGCTTGGAGTCCCCAGGAAGCGCTAGGAGCATCCTTTAACGGAGGTACCCAGTCGGGGTGCCAGGTGATCCATTACAACCTTCTTCTTCCGAACTGGCTTCTGTGTTTATAAGGGAAGTTGTCTGGTTACATGGAATACCCCAAGATATTGTTTCCGACAGGAGTCCGCAATTTGTTTCACTGTTCTGGAGAGCATTTTGTAAACAATTGGGTATCAACCTTAGTCTTTCTTCTTCCTACCATCCCCAATCTAATGGGGTTACGGAAAGAATGAATCAATGTCTAGAACAGTATATCCGCTGTTTTACTTCGGAACATCAAGATGATTGGGTTGACTTGCTGCCATGGGCAGAATTTGCCCACAACAATCAGGTGCATGAATCTACTCAACACAGTACCATGAAGATTCCTGACTCATTTCATGTGTCTCTTCTCAAGCCTTTAATATGTAATCATTTTACTTGAAGTCCCTCGAAACCTCTTCCTCCTGTTGTTGTAGAGCAAGACGAATACGAGGTAAAGTCCATTTTGGATTCCCGTATTTCTAGTGGGGAGACTTCAATATCTCTTGGATTGGAAGGGTTACGGTCCCGAGGAACGTTCATGGGTGGGTGCTTCCGATGTTCACGCCCCCCGCCTGGTTTGTTTGTTTGAAAGGAGGCATTCTGCCCGCCCTGTGGGAGGTTCTAGGTACTGTAACGATGTCTTACCTTTCCTCCTCGGTCCCGCACCGCACAGCATCCGCTTCCGGTGAGCGGCACAGCCCCTCTGACGCCGGCCGCTCATGCCGCATAATATTTTTATAAATGCCGACGTCGGTCACATGCGACCACGCCCCCGGGGGCACTTGCAAGGCTCTTGTTAGTGTGGTTCTTGTTAGTACCTCTAGTGCTTATACTCTCCTTTAGTGTTGATTCCCTGGTTATTGACTTTTGGCTTTCCCTTTTTACTACTCTGCTCTCTGGTTTCCTGTACTTTGGCTAGGTTTATTCGTCTTCTGTACTCCCTTGATCTCTGGCTATCCATTTGACTACTCTATACGTTAGTCCGGCCACTCTAAGGTCCGGTATATGTTCTTCTCTGGGTTACACTCTGTGAGAAGGGGTCACTGTTGTGACAGCTGGTTGCCTAAGGAAAATGCTGGATGTCAAATTAAACACCTCCCTATCCTGTCAAAATGTCATCCCAAGTCCTGCCATACCATAAAGTCATCTTCTAACTGCCTAGAAAGACTAATAAATTTATTTGGTTCCATAACTCTTATCAAAGCAAAAGAGAGCCACGGACAGAAGGCCCTACCCATCGGCATAACCTCACATGCAAACAACAGGTGATCCAGAAAGGACTACATGTCCATCAAGGTAACTTTCATAAATCGCCCAGCCCTAGCTATCCTCTAATCCAGACATTTCTCCCTCAGAAGCTAGAAAGCCATTGCATTTTGATTCCTAAAAAAGACAACATGGTTGTAGGACTTTTGGTTTTGTCAACTGCAATAGAGGCCCCAAACTCACACACAACACCCCAAATGGCTGACAGGAACTCATAGTGGGAGAAGCCTCTCCAAAGAAAAAAAACGTTGTCCAAAAACGTTGTCACAATATAGAAGACCATCAGTGAACAACCCATTCCAGGAAGATGGTAAATATTTCAAATGGTGGCACAAGAATGAACAACACATAGGGAGGCAAATACCCAATAACCAAATACCCAAGAGATGAAAATATGTTGGATGAATGAGCAGGAGGTGGAAAGGCTGACTTTCTCAGATTTAGACATCAAGCAGTCCTGCCTCTCTTACCGAACCTATTGCCTCATTAAAGGAAGCATAACACACTTGGCTGTCAACTCGATGAATGTCATCATTGATTGACAACCTCAGCAAGTGAGATAGGTGGTGAATAAATCAGAACTTGCCCCGCACTCTCTTGAGCCAGGGGTGAAACCCTCAGGTTGCAAGAAGGGGCCTGCCATTCTACTGTCCCCTGTTTCTCAACATCAATGTCCTCGTGCTGAGAAAATGAGTGAAAATTGTACAAGAAACGTTGAGTCTTACATGGAACAAAAAGAATAAAGAATCCAACAGTAAACCCCGCCCAATACTGGGCGAAGCAAGGCAGTATTTTTTGCTGCATTCACATACCGGTTCGATTCCTTGGGCATCAATAATTTCCCCTTTTGCATTCATGCTCCACTTTCACCTTTATTTGTTCCTTAAATGTATCAATTTCACTCCTGTGCTGCCCATTCCTATTGACTCATGTTCCAAACTAAGTGCCAGTAGAAAACCTACCCTTAGGGCCCCACGTGTAGCAGCGTAACTGCCACTGGTGCAGCTGCAACGGGGTTGGCACGCTGATGGGGCCCATTGGGTAGCCCAAACATTTAGGGCCATCCGATGGGCCCTATATCTTAAGGGGCCAGGTCAGTGCTGTGGCAGTGTAATGGCACCACCGGGCCCATTTAAAAAAAAAAAAAAAGCAGACACAACGTTTGCTGGGAGGAAGTGACGGCCAACCACTTCCTCCCAGCTCACTCTCCGTGGAAGGGAGGAGAGACAGGCTGCGAGGAGATGAGAGGAAAGCCTGTCGACTCCCATCAGCCACAGCCACCTCCTGCAAAGAAAAGGTAAAGGAAAAGGTGAAAAATGAGCTGTGTGTGTGTATGTATGTCATTATGTATATGTCTGTATGTCTGTATGTGTCTATGTATGTCTGTCTGTATGTGTGTGTATGTATGTCTATATGTATGTCAGTGTGTATGACTGTATGTCTGTCTGAATGTATGCCTGCATGAATGTATGTCTGTATGAGTGTGTGTGTGTGTTAGTATGTGTCTGTGTGTCACTATGTATGTCTGTGTGTCTGTATATGTGTGTGTGTCTGTTAGTATGTGTGTGTTTGTGTCAGTATGTGTGTATCTTTGTGTGTGTGGATCTGTGTCATTTTGTATCAGTACATGTGTTTGTGTCTGTGTGTGTTCCTGTGGGCAAGATTTGGAGGTGGGCTTGGAGTCAGACCCAGGGGGCCCAGACCCTGAGCTGTGTTAGGGGCCCCAAAATTTCTGATGGTGGCACTACCTACCCTAACCACGAAGTCCCCATGTCAGTCCAGCAGTCACAAACCTTCTGCCTGATCCAGGGTGGTCCCTGGTCCAGGGTGAATTCTAGCATTTCTTTTAGAAATCTTCACATTGCAGTGCTATTTCTAAGAATACTTTACTTTATTAGTTCCATAACTGGAAAGTAAAAAGCACATACTGACCAATACCGCTACAGCACTAAATACTGAGTTCAAACATCATCACACAAATGATCACTGGAATAGAGGTCAGGTTGTTGTGTTTTGCATTATAATAATATATTTGTCAATATCCATATCCCAGAGGTGCTCTATAGTGTTTCAGTCAGGCTTTTTCAAATCTATCCTCAATGATCTTCTTGCCACTAGGTATTTTTCAGCTTATAATAGCAGCACTTACAGGTGACAGCAGGCTGGAAAGGTTCTGCATTCCACTCTGAAACTTGAAAGTATGGGCAATTAAACTGCCAATATTTTCAATAGCTGCATACTAGATTTAAACACGTCAGAAAATGGATATCGGTGAAAAAGAAAAAAACATTTACTAGAAGTAAATAGTGGATCTAAGCCAGAGTGCAGGGTTTGTCTGTCTGTCTATCTATCTACTTGTCTGTTTATCTATCTCTCTCTCTTTCTTTCTCTCTAATCTATTTTTACTTTTTTGATGTGTAATACGTTTATTTCATACACGCTATTCATTCCTTTAGTAGGTAAGTAGGGATTTTTTCTTCTGTTTGTTTTATATTGGTTTTCATACAAATAGAGCACTGACACTTTTAATTACACTCTATTCACATTTATTGGCAATGTTGGAATTTAACCCTCTGTACAAAATTATCCTTCATGTATATGTGGATTCTCAGGCCATTACTAGGTTATAGTATGAGTTCATATACTTGTTTCATGGCAACCGTTCACTGCACATGTCATGGGTGTCACATCATTACAATTTATATGTGTCTTATCAATCACTTCCGGGGGTTTTCCAGTTGGTTTGTCAGAAGGAACACTCTATTGGTAAGTTACTTTGTTACTATTCCTTTATATATTTGCTCTGCTTTCAATATATAGTTATATATTTAAAAAGGTCTGAATTAGTCAAAACGTTGATCACATGATTTGATATTGGAACACTTTAATGGAATAAAACACACCAGGTTTTGAATTAAAGCCCTAAGAAGTGCATCTTATTTTTGGAGTTATATATACAGGAGATATATATTTAATTTACAGCTCTATGTCTACACACATCTGCAGAGATTGACGAATACATTAAAATAGCAGTGAAGGAAAAACACACTGCACACAAACATTTAGATTATTTAATCTCAATTAATTATTCAGAAGATAGAGGCTCTATTTTTCACAAGCTCTTCTTTTTAAAGCGAAGGTTTATTAACAGAGAGAGCAGGGTCCTAACAAATCAAATGCTCCCATAAATCAGTGCAGGATTGTAACAGATGGGATGTGTTTGAGATCTCTTTATAACTGTCCTGGAGAGAGGTTCTCAGGAAAATTGCATTTATAATACCCATCAGCCTGAGCGGATAGCCCCATTAATTTGCATTTAGGCACCCTTGCTTAAAGCCTCCCTCATTTGGTAGCAGCAAGTGGCAAACTTAAGGAAGCATTGGGTCATGAGAAAGGTCCAATTAGATCAGTGGGAGCACACTCTAAACAAATACAGACACATGGATGCACACATTAGTAACATTGCCCTAGGGAATATGTGGACATATGTTCAGTGTGGATGATCAAGGCTGGCTTGAGGCCCTTAGAAACCATGATGAAAAAAAAATTCCATCAATCAGATTTTGGCCTTGTGAATTATATGAATCAGCACTGCAAGAGAAACATGTGCCATTCTCATTTTCACAGGTTTTTTTCTTCATTATTTTTGTTGTTGGCTTGCTTAGAAACGCCATGGAGATAATTTAAAAATAAAATAGAAGATATGTAGATAGATAGATAGATAGATAGATTTGTTTACCTGATGTTTCTGCACCACAGTGTAGAGTATTGCAATTATTATTAAACATATAGACCTTTTTTTACCTCTCTTTGTCATCTAGCACCTGTATGTTTAATTTAATAGATGTGTATATTCTAATTAATAAAATCATTAGTGAATAATGCACATTTGTGGAAATACTATTGATCCATAGACCAGTTAGCTCATTTAAAGTATTCATCTAAAAAATAAATAAAACAACAATTGTTTGCACATTTTCAAATCATTGTCATATTTGGAGCTTTTCATTTTTAAACTTATATTATTTTATAATTACATTATACTTTTTCAAAAATCTTTAACCAGTGAAACATGCAATGCAATAAATATAGTTTTAACATCATAATCTGCATTTACCAATGTGTATTTTATTCTGGTGAGTCATCCAGAATTGATTCCATTCAATATGTTGCCTTTATAACCCAAACTTTAAATTTAGATACAAAATTATGAGTAAGAGATGCTCACCTTTGTAGTCATTTTATTTTATTGTTATGAGCATAGCAAACTGACGGGCTGTTACACAAGATGGAATCAGCTTCAGCGCAGCAATGTATATAACTCACATGTAATTATCTAGTAACCTATAATCTATAGTCTATCCAACACACAAACAACTAAGCTGTTAAATATATTAATGTAGGAAAACATTTTGATTGTTAATTTAACTATTTATTTAACAAGTAGTGTGTGTACACTGTTCAATGCATTCTGGCCCAACACTTTATATGTATTTACATGCTGCCCAGCAATATTTAGAATTTTTTTATTTGCCATTGAAATAGAGGAGCTGCATTCCTGGTGACTAAATTTGCTACTTTTGCAAGTCTCATGTCAACTTTGACCAGTAGAATAATAGCATAATTAAAATAACACAATTCCATTACTAGAGGATTGTGGCTAACTATCCTCTCCTACATGATTTAACCTCTTCAGTGTAGTGTGAGAACACTAAAATTGATATCTGAAACTTTATCACATGGATGTTTTATTATAATAAGCTCTGTATACTGAGCAGGCCAGATATTAATCTTTAGTTCTCCTCACTCTCCTTTTCACCAAATGACAAAAATTACTTCTGACATTGCTTCTATCTGTTTTTCAATTTGCAATATTTTAGTCAATACATTGTTAAAAAGAGAACTGGACACACCAGTCAATCCATAAGGCTTGATTTTCCCAGAGAAATCTGAAATTTGCAGTGATGTTAGTAATGCAAGGCCTTCTGGGTGGGCTTATTTAAATAAGTTCAACAAAGAATCCCCCTTTTGCCTCATTATTCAATTTTAAACATGGATTCCTTGGAATTTATATTTGCTGTATACAACAGCTTTGAAACACAGCTTGGTAAGACATGCTAAGCCAGAACCACTCATGGACTGTTGTTTTGTTGTAAATCCAACTCATCAGCATGAGGTTGGTTACTGGCTTCCTATTGAGGGTTGGTGTTACTTGCGGAGCACAAACCAAGAAGATAATGGTGGGGGAAACAGCAATTGAAATCCCCTTCCACCTGAATCAGTTGATACTTGTGTGTCTTATGGCTTGTGTGCAAGTAGTGGGAATTTGTGTAGTGCCCCTATGTGTACCCCTTCATTCCCATTAACGCAACATGAAATAGAACTGGGGAAAATAGGCCACAGTGTAACGAACCTCATGCACTTCGTGAAGTATGTTCGTTCGCACACTCCCAAAATGCTAGAGGTTTAAGGGATTATAGCCCGTTTGCATAGTATGCTCGTTCGTATTCTCCCCAAATCCCAGTAGATCTTGGTTAAAAACAATCGCTGCTTTGCTCGCATACCCAAACATGAGTCAAGACTTGATGAAGGGTACAATAGGAATGTTTTATTATGGCCAGATGGTCCACTTATATACACAGACCCCAAGCATGGGGTCTCTAGCAGTAACATAGTAAACTGCTCCCACAACATACCCAGGAGTCTCTGTGTCTGTGAGATAATTGAGTGTACTTTGCTTAAACTAATTATCCCCTAGGCACTAGAAAATATAAAACATAAAATACCCCAAAATACATATAACATACATAGGAACCCCCACAAATATTATATCCGAGATAGCCTGGATCTGAGCACCCAACATATCCAAATAGCGCTCAGCTCCCACGAACACAGCTGAATTGCGCCCAGGGTGAAGTTTTGACCGACCGCACACATGGCATCTGCCCAAATTAGTTCCAGAGAATCAGTGGTAGCAGGCGGTCACCTTCGGCAGTTCCAAAATGAACCAAAATTTGAACGGTTCCCCTGACTCATAGGTAGCGATTGTTCCCCTGGTTCGTGCAAACAATCCTACTGAACAGTGCTCTCCTGGCTTGTCGTGGAAGGAAGCAGGTGTTAGTACCAGATGACCAGTGTTCGCAGGGTCGAGTGTCTGACTTAGAGTTCCAGACACTCGACGACCAAGTACTGCTGCCTGCTTTCAGGAGACAAGATGGCCGTTTTGTCATACACAGCTTTTAATAATATAATTTAACCAATCAATATTGCCAATACTTAACTTGATATATTAATTTAATATATAATTAACTTCAAACAAAAATATAACATAGATACAACATAACTGCAGAAACATGCCCTTCCTTGTTAACCACTTACATGTAACATTGGAACTCTCCTGCTTGCTTTCCCTCCCCCTCGTTCAACCAACACCATGCTAACCAATATCCAGCCTTTGGCTCTGTGGGCACGTCCATAAAGCCCATACCTTAATTTAACTGAGGCTAGGGGAGGGATCAGCCCCGATTTTCTTCATTTCCATTGGACTCCCCAGTCCAACCCACGATTGCCAAGGACAACCACCCGGCACAAGACACCGCTATTTTAACCCCTAAAATCAGCAGGGGCAACCACCCAGAAAAGTCATGGCCTGTTTCAACACCTCCTGTATTGCCAAGTTAAAAAGGTCTGTGAGGTGCACACCATCACTCCTAAAGTACATGGCCGCATCCCGCTTCAAATCTGATGTCGGACCGTAAACCCCCCTGCCCCAAACACAAGTTTAGAGACCCGCCTGTTAGGTTTAACCTTACACCTATCCATTGCCTTCTGATCCCTGGCAAACCTCCTAAGTTGCAAGACACTAACTCCAACCACACACCGAGATCAGGGAACAGAATATATACGCTGGCCAAGTCCTGCAATACCAAATCCCCGAATGCCTAGGTCATTGCCCCCCAGATGTTTAACCAACATGTCAGGCACCCAACGGAGACGGGACAAATGGACCAGCTCTGCAACCAGCTGCGTCCAGCGCATGCCCTGGGACTCAAACCCCCATACCTTCACCGTTCTTGGGGACAGGCCAAGTTGACACCCGTGACAACAAAAAGAAAAAAACGAAAGGTGCAAAAATAATGTGAATCACCAAAAGTGATAATAAATAAGTAAATACAAACTGGATATGTTGATATATTTTAGATTCAGAATTACATCTGTAAAAAATACACAAACAATATATAGTGTGATATTGTTAGAGCCACTTGGAAATTGAAAGTGCTCACAAAAATGGGATGAGATCAGGCATATCTCCCTCTGTATTAGGGGACTGGAGAATATGAAGGACCTCCTGCGATGAATCCAATTATATAATGGCAAATCTTCTAATTCACTCCAAATGGAAAGAAGAAATAGAAATAGATAGTGCAGATTGTATAAAGAGTAACAATTTATTACATGTATTGCACTTACAATGTATCAGAATAAAAACAGCTTGTCTCCACACTGGGTGGTATTCACTTGTAGCAGCTGAACCAATCAAGATACAGGATCTGGAGCAGTAATAGCAGCAACCAAACAATATTAAAATAAAAGTTCAGTACAAAAACAAAATAAAAACAGTTCCAACGCGTTTCGTCCTCCTTTGGACTTCCTCAGGGATGTGTAGCTGTGATGGGATTGGGAATCTTCTTATATATGCGCCATCTGATCGCTCAAATGTTCGCCGGTGTTGGCGTGCGTTCCACCTTGGAACGCATGTTACTTCCGCATGACGTCACTTCCGGTTTCGCGGATAAAGTGAAACCACAGTATATATCAATTGTGACAACTCAAAAAACACTTGCAACACAAAATTGCAGGTTGAACAGATGATACTTATCAACAGTCATCAAGAGCACATCTCACATAAAATTATAAATGTAAACATATAAAATGCACATAAATACCAGACATTGGGCATATCAATATTGACATGTATATATATATGTATGTATCTCTCAAATGTATATAATGAATATAATAAATATACCCTTATATAAGCATTTACTTTTGTTTTTTATTTTTAAGATACATATATAAATTTAATTAGAGTGATTAGAATAAATTTGAATAAATTTAGATATTTAGAATTTGAAATATTTAGAATTTGAAAATTTGAAATTTAAAAATTTAGAATTTTGAGAATTGGAAATTTAGAAGTTTAATAGTATGGAAAATTCTTAGAAAAATTTGAGTTATGAAAAACATTATTAAAAATTTAAAAGTATAGACGGTCAATACAAGACCAATCAATTTGATATGCTCAATTTCTTTAAAAAATTGTATGATATATTATATACACTATCCAATAAATCTTTCCTATATTTTAAGCTATAATCTAACTATTTCTGTATTTAGAAGTAATGTTTCTGTAATGAAAAAACAAAATTAATCATTAAATATAAACCAATATAATGATAATCATATAGATAATTATATAAAAAGAAAATATGAATAAAGAAAATAAAATAAAATAAAAATAAAAATAAATATAAAAATAAAAATAGGGAAAGGAAGAAAACTAAATTAATCCAACTAAATCTATTTCTTGATTCAGACCAAATTTTAAAGTTTTTAAATTAAAAATCCATTGTGCTTCCTTAGTATTTAACAAGGTTTCAATATTGCCTCCTCTCCAATGTTTTTCTACTTTATCTATCCCAATTGCTATCAATCCCTTGTCCATTGCTGGGCCCAGTAGATCAGCGCAATCAGACCAGAAGAGCGAAAACTCCCGAACACCGCTGGACTTCCAGGATCACCTGTGTTCGGTTCTACACAATTTAGAAGGGCACTGTTTGGTGGAAATGTTACCACGAACAAGGGGAACAAGCTCCAGGGTAAGACTCTTGAATAAGTTCGGTAGTTTGTTCGGTTTTTAAACTACCGAACTAGACCGACCGCAAGCCCTGATTCTTTGGAACTGTTTTGGGCAGGAGCCTCATGTACGGTCAGTCAAAATGACTTCCATGGATATCCCGATCCCCTGAACCGATCTGGGTAATTTTCGGATATGTTGGTCCCCCAGATTGGGGCTATCAGGCGATATAATGTGAATCACCATGGAGTTTCCATGTGTTTTGGGCTTCCTTTTGGGGTATTGTAAAAAAGTGTTTTTTTTACCATGAGAACAAGGATGTGGAATTCTCTGCCTGAAGAAGTAGTTTAAACAGCAACTAGATGCATACATGCAAAAACATAATATTCAATGATATAATTTTTCATCTGTAGGGTAATAGCTTTTTGATACAAGGATAAATATGACTGCCATTCTGGGGTCAAGAATTATATTTTTGCTCGTTTGTTGCAAAATAGGAAGTGCTTCAAAGTGGATTTTTTTGCCTTCTTTTGGATCAACTGCAAAAAACAGATACGAAGAAGGCTGTACTTGATATACATATGTCTCTTTTCAGCCTATGTTGCTATTTAACTAAGTTAAGTCTGGAGGTGCCTGCCACCGTCAAGAGCATCAAGCACAGCAGCGATATCCATGCTCTAGGCCATGGAAGATACTCAGGAAAGTATAAGGAACAATTCCTAGCCGATTATAAAATGGCTGAGGAGGGGTGAGGAAATGGCCCCATTTATATTCTTCCCACCCTACTAAGTACCAACCCTTAACCACATCCAGCCCCACCTTATCACTCTCTCCTACAGACCCCCACACTCACACATGCCCACTAATCCAGCTAGCTCTGCCTGCCTCCTCAGGTTCTTTACTGGTGTGTGCAGATCTGTGTTTAACAATGTATATATTATATATATATATTTTTTTTTTATAAGAAGCAAGAGGTTTGTTGTTATGACATATAACATTGTTATGATATAAACATAATGAAGCTGTGTCGTTATACTCAGTCAGCAGAGTTCAACTTTCAAGTCCTATGCTACAAGACAACCCTTGATTGCCTGGATTTCCTGACACACTGATCAAATGCACACTGTTTTCACTCACCCATGACTAGTGGATATGTGGAAAATTTAAACCTCACACAAAGCACAATGCCCTTTCTGTTTGGCTGTCTGTCTGTCTATCTATATCTATATGAAAAGTTGCAGGCTCCCACTCTTTACTAATGATTAACCAAATGTAGAACTGAAACAAACATAACATTAAATATGTTTCATATTTTATTATTTAAAATGTATTGTATTGCACAATATTAACATCTGGGTGTCTCAGTAAAATTATCTGTTGCAATCTAAATAATTAACACTGACATTAACAGATAGACATAGACAGACAGACATATTTTACTAATGTTTCTTTATAGGATTTGCATTGTTTTTAATGTGGACCAATTGATCTTTTTTATTTTTTTGTATTGACTGCTTTATATATTGTGCTATAGTTACATAAATTTAATTTCAAATGAAACAGATTTAGCTGGTCAGATAGGAACTGGAGTTGGTTGAATGTAATATGAATTGTCCTGGAACTCAGCAAGGGAACAAAAAATAAAAGCAGACAAGTTAGACATCTTAATGTTTATTGAAAACAATATATGCATTAGCCATTAGCAAAAAATATATATACATATATATATACAGTGGTGAAAACAGAAGTAAATAAAAAAGAAGTATACAAAACGATGTACAAAAATGCTAAAGTTTACCCTGAATTATAGGTTAAGTTGGTGAAGGTAGAGCCCTGAAGAGCCACCCAACTGGCGAAACGCGTGTCGGGGCTCCTTCCTTACCCTTGGTCAACTTGATTACTTTTCACCACGATACAGATCCTGACACTTGGCTCACAAACACTTTGTGCATTATCACTGACCGAATCAGCCGCACGTCTCACATCGCTATGACCCGGGTAATCTGATTACCATTGATGAACTGCTCTGTAGTGACAGCTAGAATTTTCTTGCAGCTAAGCACAGGTGCCCTCGAAGGCACAGATTAGGATTAATTCAGAGCAGTCCACCATTTACATTTATGCTTTAATTTTAGACCCTTCTACACATTTTTCTCTGGATCTAACCCATGCTGTTTATAACTTTAAAAGTTGAACTTTGATATTGAGCACTGTTTAGCTGAGGGCTCTCTCTGGCACAGCAAAGCAGTACTATATATTTATACAATGTTGTCCTTCCTTTGATATCAACTACATGTTCCTTTGATGTTTAAGAGGATACATTCCCTTACAACAAACTGCTACATAGTTCTAACTTTACCAACCTATAATTTTTGTATGTAGTTTTGTATAGACTTCTTTTTTATTTACTTATTTTTTTACCACTGTATATATATATATTTTTTGTGTTTTGTGTTCATTATATCAATATATACAATTCAAGTCTATTCTGTGTCGACTTGTGATACCTTAAGGTCATACAATTGTATGTTTTCTTAATCAATTTATGACTAAAAGTTAAGTTTTCACCATTTAATCACCTACAGGCCAGGGCAATTATCCATTCCTCCCGCTTTCCTTTCTACTTACCTGGGTACATGCCCACCTCTTTTTGCCCCTGGGACGCATAGACACATTACTGTCATGGAGTAACACTTGCAGGTTCGGCCCTCAGCTGTGAGGAGCCGGACCCCGCCTCCCCTGACACAGCTCTGACGGTATTTAGGGAGACTGGGCCAGAGAGAGGGTGCTTGGTGATTGTGTATGAGCTGCCTCCGCGAGCTCCACAGGCTCAGCTACTGGGAGCTACTTCCACCAGACTTACCTCTCCACAAGCTCAGACAAGCCGTTCCAGCCTTTGAGCCAATGCAAGGATTGCTGCATGCCATAAAGGATTACTGGAGAACGGATACTTTGCTACTTTACAAGTGGATCATATCTCTGAACTATTGGAGGACAACACATATTAACCTTAAGTATATCTTTCAGCTATTTGTCTACAATATCATTTAATAATGAACTAATGCTTGCTTACTCAAATCTTCACTGCTTCAAGCTACTAATTATATGGAGGACAACTCCCATCTTGTTTATTCACTATGAACTGTTTCTTGCTTTGCAAAGACACTCAATGCTTTAAGCAACTAATTATATGGAGGACAACTCCCATCATGCTTATTCACTATGAACTGTTCTCGCTCTGCAAATATTCTTAGCTACTTGCTTATTGTTTCTATTGAAGATTATTCTCACGAACTTAAAGAATGTTACTTAATGCATCTCTGAGGAAATACTTAATAATGAACTTTGTGTTGTTGATTACTTGCACTTCTTCTTATTGGATTATTGCCTAAATGCAATTCATTTAAGTTTAACACTTATTAAAACTTCGGTTGAATCAAGTTACCAGCGATTCTCTCTTTTCTTAAAGCTACAGTATTGATACTTTAAAGTTTCTCTGTATCTTCACTAATGTAATTAGGGAGGTTTACAAGCTGCAGTTGAGTTCCAATCCAAATCACCCAAGTATCCCATTCTTCCTTTTTCTTAATATATGCATTAGCACAGGTACAAGCATAGACCACAGGGGCAGGAGGGAGTATGAAATGCACAAATAGGCTTGGGGGAGTAATAGACTCACAGATGGGTTGGGGGAGTAAGAAACACACAAAGTGGTTAAGGGGCTAGGGGTAAAGGTAAGAGACACAGAAAGGGCTGGGGAGTAAGAGACACAAAAGTGGGTGTAAGACTCACAAAAAAGGGCATAAGATACATTAAAAGGGCTGTAAGACAAAAAAGGGGTACAAGATACACTAAGGGGGTAAGACATACTGACTGGTCACATGTGGGAAAGGCTCCTGCAGGATCTAACTTCATAGGCTAAAGCAATTTGTGCAGGTAGTTGTTGGTGCTGCTGCAAACTCCAAGATCATGAGTTTTGGAACCCTTGAGGGCAATGCAAAACTTTGGTGCCTGAGGCCTACTCAGGCGAAGAGCAAGTTGAACAACCGCCGCCCCGTTCTCTTGCCTAGTTGCCACTTCTTGCGGGTCCCATTGCCTTCCCTCTCTTTTCTGGGTTTCTACTGGAGAAATCTGATGCTACATGGACAAATCCTAAATGGCTTACTCTGCACCCAGATTCCCATGCTCCAATGTTAAAATTGATGCCAAACATGCACATCTGAGAACGTCCACACTGTTTTGCCTGCAGGCAGATTCATTAGTAACAGCCCTGGCCAATTTGGTTGAGTTAAAGAATAATGATCAGGCTCTACTTGCCCTTTTCATTGCAGTGTTCCATATAGAGGTAGGAATGTAACTCCAATGCTCACCTCATAATTTCCATCAGCACTGGAACAGCAGGCAGTGCATTCAGATGAATGCTGAACTGCACAACTGACAGACAGAGAGGTCTACAGCTTGTATTAATGCTAACCACTCAATCAACATGACAAATTAAAAAAAAAAATGTTCTGAGCTGTGAGAGTCCCCAATGCATTCTTGCAACCCTTTGGTTTCTAGAATGCCTGCACCATCTGTACCGGCAATTGTAAATATTAGTGTATATTTAAGACACAGCTATTCAAGACCACAGGTAAGGCCAGATTCAACAGGTTGGCTTGTATAAGATTACACAATAACATATTAAAATCAAGAAAGGAGAAAAATTATATCTACACATCTATCTTCTTTTTTTTTTTTTAATTAACGTGAGCATAACACATTACTGGAATGAGGCTGTTGAATCTGGCAAGTCATTATTGCTAACAAATGTAACTACAACATTCTCACATAATGAAGAAACTGCAAATCTTCCAGCTAAATATTAATGAACACAAAATCAGACATAATGACAGTCTGTAGAGTTCAAAATGTAAACTAATTTCTACAAATAGAGGCAAATGCCTTGAACTGACTAATAGGGACTTAATTATAACGTTCTGGGCAATCTGCAAGAACACAGTAAGCATGCATTTTAAAGCTGTTATATTGTTGTCTGATTAATTTTGATTAAAATATTCTAACACTATGTACATAATTTATTATTTTTTTCCTGTAATAAATTATTCTCATTAAAGATGACCAATATGCAACAGCGAGCAATGGGGGAAAAAAGGGTTATTCACTGAAGTGACAAATGAAAGTGAAATCATGCAAATTTCAAATTTAAGGTCAATATAGCCGATCTGGAAAAATTATCTAGACAAACTCATTGACATTGCAATTGTCCTTTAATTTAGAGAATATAAAGAATATGGTAAACATTAAAGCATAATAATAATTTAAAAAGAGATATTAACCTATTTGATGAGACTCATAGTAGTTATGGGAATTTATCTGAATGTGAAAGTCAATTTGAACTCAACTAGTAAGACACCACCTACTAGAAGGTTGGTAAAAATAGAAAGATCCAACCTATTAAAGGTGGTTACAAGTAAATAGCATATCTACACATATAGAGTTGATTCTATCCATTCTAGTAACATCCAACCTACTGAGAGGTGTTTATACATAGAGAGCCCAGACCTATAGAAGATGTTTACAAGTAGTCTGATTCAAAAAGAATTTGGAAAAAACACAATAGTCTTTTTGGAACCCACTAGTTATATGAAAACCCAGCCTATAAACAAAGTTGGTACAAATGTTCCAGTCGTGCAATAAAGATGTGCACCCAATAGTTATCCAAACAGAATCCAACCAGCCAAATGTGGTGCATGCAGTTTAATGAATCAACACTAGGAGTCACTATTCCATGTAAGCTGGTCCTGTATAAATATGTGGTATTGGTTACTGAGAGCCACCTGAGTAACTCTCAGTATAAATAATAGACAACTAATAAACAGGCAATAATAAAGTATAGTTAACGGCAAATAGGCATCCCTCATGGGGGAGAGCAGACAAGCTAGATCCAAGTGTAGCTAAACTGAAAAGAGGTAGTGTAACTAGTCCCTACATATTTGCCAGCTAGCTGCTTTCCCCACCAGAGATGCTGGTATAGGCCTTGTAAAAAAAACTCAATCTATTAATCAAAGTTTCAAAAGGGTTGAAAATGTGAATGGCTGTTGGAAAAATAGCAAGTTACATGCACACGTCACCCGGCCAGTGCTGCCAGGATCATCAGAAGCATTTCTGATAATTTTTGCCACATTCTTTATATCATGTTTTGGAAAAAGTATCTAACTCAGCTATTCTTTCATTTCAGTTACTCTGAACATAAATTTGAAATTAGATTTAAATTCTCATCTTAAATAATCCTGTATATGAATATATATATTCGTGTATGTATTGTTTTGTTCATTTAAGTGCTTTTGTCTATTGTATGTTATTGAATATTGAAAATATGACCAAACTTCTTCTCATTAAGCAGCACTTCCCTGCCACAGATGCCCTATTAATAGTGTACAAGGGGGACTATAAATCATTAAAGTCTTAGTATGTGGTGCGTAATTTCAGCTTGAAGCTATTAAAGTGCAGAATAGTCTAAAGGCAGATACATCTAAAGTAACACTGTCAGGTCCCCAGGCCCTCCCGGGGAGATGCCATTAGAGTGAATCATTTACCCGATCGAAAATCCCACTTCTTTATCCAGCAGGACATTTACATTGCAATGTTATCAGCCATCTTTGCAATGTAAAGTAGTGTGATCTTCAGTCAGGTAAGTATGTGCTGCCAACTTTAGATTCACTACAATGCCAGTATGGTGACAGTTAAAAGACAATGGGGTACCTGAAAGTATTCCTTAAACTCGTTTGAATCTAATTCAAGTATAAAAAAAGTTTTAATAGAGCTATAATGTGTCATATATGGCGTTGCTGATCTATGGAGTTACGGATATATGGAGTTCTTTTATATATATCGGGGTTATTTATGAAAATGAGAATTCACAGTAAATTCAAAAGTAACATAAAAATGTAAAATAAGTGGCTGAACTTGAAAAACTCTCTTAGTGCTTTTATTTTAACTACTCTGGCATTCAATTTGAAATTCCCTTTTAATTCTTTAGTAGATGACTCTTTTAGAGAATTTTCCCAGTTTGGCTATTTTGACCTTAGATTTTAAAGTGTATTCTCACTTTAGGTTACGTTAAAAATTCATGATCGTGACTACACTTGTAAAAATTGTGTTTTCTGTTAGGCAAACACTAAGAACATTACGTTGATTGTTTAGTCTTTTACTTCATTGACGCATAACTAATTTCTGTGTTTTATAAGAAAGAGTATGGTATATTTACATTTCTCATTATGATACCACATGCATTGAAACCAGCACCTTCCATAGATCAATAACTTGGCTGTCCTTGCAGTGAATGTTTTATAGTTACTTTTCATACTCATCACTTGAGTTTATTCGACTTCTAGATTGCAACCTAAACTGCCAGATTTGCTTACGAGATTTGTGAATTTTGAGCTACCATGAAATTGTTTATTACATAAAAATGTTAATTTAAAAAAAAAAACAATTTACAATCATTATTTTCTTCTGAAGATATTCTCATCGTTATCCCTATGTGCTTTATAGCATGACTCCCTAATTTTTTGTAATGCCTCAGTTGTGTATTCTTCACTAACCAATTCACTTTAAAATGTTAACTGCAATGGAGAGAATTGTGTAAGTTATTGTACATTCATAAAGATGCAGCAACACTTTATCACCAGTTATAATGGAGATTTGTCCAAATGTATACCCTTTTTATATTTTTATAAAAGCATGGTGGATATATCAGTGTACCACAAAAATGTTGTGGACATTGACTATTTTTGAGAACTGTAACTGTCAAATGTAGTGGAATTATCTCTTTCAATCAAGAATTAATTAAATGAGCACAATTAAAGTTACAGTGTACAGCATCTTAAGGTAGAACTGTCACCCCTCACTCTCCTTCCCCATGTAAAATAGGTATTTCATAAAGATAAAAACTTTATAAAATACTCATATTGATGGTGTTGGAATTTCACTGAAATCCAACCAAAGCAAAAGATACTCCGAGGCAAAGTAGGGACAGATACTTTGTCTCAGTATTTTCCTTACAACTGACAGTACTGCATATATATTAGCTGTATCTATAGAGCTGTATCTATCTCGAATGTGTGAGACTACAGCTGAAGAGCCAGGAACAGAAGAGGACCGACTAGAAGAAAATTACGGCTCTGAAAAAGGCCTGTTCAGGTAAGTTAATCTCACTTAGTCCTGCTCCTGCCCCCCCCCCCCCCCCACCACCACCACCACCACCACCACCACTGGACCACAGGTCCACCGGATCACCAGCAGCGATGTCATCATTGGGTATCTTTGCAAATTATGAAGATGGTGACAATGCCACTTTAAAAGCAAGCAGGTCCCTTAACCCTATGTCTCCTTCAAACTTTAACCATATGTCACCCTTTACACTAGTGGCAGCATTTTAAAAAGTGATGAAGTGGCACTCTGATAACATAAACACAGTGTGTGCTATGTAAGTCTTGCTCAAATTACACTCAACATTTCAAACCAACTAGTCTGACAGCTGCATTTTAAATGCATATCCTTTGCATTATGGAACATGTCCGTTTACTGGTTCTTAATCCCAGTATATGGAACAAGGCTGATTTAAAGGCAGATGAAGAGGCAGCTGTGAGTAATGTTGGCATATTTAATAAGGTCCGTATATGTTTTCTGAAAAAATATCATCACAAAAATAAATTATGTCCACAAATGTATTGCAAAACAGCGGATGTGTGGGGGAGATGAGCTAGGGAATTGCTAAAAGAGCTAACACATTAAAATAGAACAGCTGGAGCTACTAATGTCACCAGAAATTTGTATAAACAAATGTGTCACCATTGTATATTAAAATGAACAGTGTAGATGTATGTATTTAACAATAACAAAAATTACAAGTGTAAATAGTTCAATAGCTTGTTCTTTGTTGTTGAAGAATTCTCCAGTCTATATTACCGACTGATTCCCTGAACTTATCATTTTTACTATCTCATTTATTTATTTTATTTTGTATTTTTCCAGTGCATAATGACATTACAAACACGCTTGAGGTGCCCCAATAGCATTCCTCATGCTATACATCCCGGGGAACATTCGGGGTATTGAGAAAAACATGCACAATTTTGTATTATTAATTCAGGCTAACAGTATACATCTAGGTTGACTGGTTGATATACTAAGTTATGAAGCAGAATATAGATATGTTAATAGCAGTAAGATGCGTTTGCCAAGTGTGTGTGACAAGAACCGTAGGTTGAGTGTGTACATGTTTACATGGTGTGTTCAATAAAAACATGGCAACATTTCATTCTTTGTGTGTTATTAGTTTAAGCAGACTGTGATTGTCTATTGTTGTGACTTAGATGATGATCAGATCACATTTTATGACCAATTTGTGCAGAAATCCATATCATTACAAAAGGTTCACATACTTTTTCTTGCAACTGTATGTCTAATAATTGATTTATGGGAGTAGTGTCTTTACATACAGTTAGGCCAGAAATTCTAGTGTAGTATATCTTCAGGCTTATGGCTCTTACTTACTGGTGCTAAACAAAATCATAACTGATATTGGATTGAACACAGATATATCTAAGACAACGATTGGAACCACAGGGGTCAGCCCCCTGTGCCCCCCTAGTTTACTTATGTTGTAAGATTATATCGCTAAGATCATGGAAAATAAACATAAGGATAAGGATATCTCTCAAACATGTCGCTTGGGTAGTGTTGCGCCAGGTAAATGGTGTTGGTCAGCATGTGGTCCAGCCTGTCACGTCTATGGGTTCATTTCATCGGTCATCCGATCCCTTTAGGCGGTGGGGTTGGTGTTGGACGAGAATTTAGTCTGCAGCCCATATCAGTGTGACAGTTCCGGGTTTCCTCTCAGTCCCGAGTGGTAAGGAGAGCTAGCACCGGTATTCCACAGACCTGGAGACACTTTGGTACCAAGTCTTTCCCCTGCTTGGGGTGGCTGGAGTATCTGGTAGTAGTTGTCCGCTTCCTGTGGGAAATCTTCAGCCTGCGTGGTCGGTGCTTTGAGGCAATGCCTCGGAGTGCTCTCGACCCAGGTAGGGTAATTGCAGGATGGGTCGTCGCTTGCGGTGTCGTTTTCCCCCGAGGGAGTCCGTTCTGCCCTCTCTAAGTCGTCCCGAAACAACCAAATTCTCAGGAGCTCCTGTGCAACACATCTGAGCTGCATGAAGGTCAGGCTCCGCCCCCTTTACTATCTCTTTTTAACACCATCCAAGCATCTGCAGTTTGGAATACTGTCAGACATACAGACACTGACATCCATAGAGACATACATTCATAATGGCATAGAGACATACACAGACATACATTCATAATGGCATACAGACATACATACATACATACATTTAGACTGACATACATGCATATATACAGACATACTGACATACATGCATACAGACCTACATACACACAGACATATGTTCATAATGACATGCAGATATACATTCATACTGACATACATATATACATACATAATGACATACAGACATACATTGATACTGGCATACATACATACATTCATATATACAGACATACATGCATACATACTGACAGACATACATATATACATACATACATGCATACATCCTGCAGACATACATTGATACTGGCACACATACAGACAGACAGACATAAATACTGACAGACAGACATACAGACAGAGACAGACAGACATACATGCATACATACAGACAGACAGACAGACATTCAAACAGACATACAGACAGACATACATACAGACATGCATGCATGCATACAGACAGACAGACAGACAGACATACATACTAATTGACAGAGATACATACAGACAGACAGACATGCATGCTTACAGACATACATACACACACACACAGATCATTTTCCAGCCACCCCCCTATCTCTTACCTTGTCTCTGAAGACATAGGGCCCATTGGGTGGCCCTTAGTGCGTGGGCCACCCGATGGGCCCCATCAGCGTGCAGGCCCCGGTGCAAGTGCACCGGCAGCAATTCCGCCGCTACACGTGGGGCCCGGGCGGCCAGGGCCGCCGGACCCGTGACAACCGTTATGGTTGTCACCCCCTGATGGCGGCCCTAGTAATCCATCTGGCTGTCTATTGTTTCTGTATCTGGAGTCCTAATGGCAAATGCAATTTACGAATTCTTACACTGTCATGACTTGCTTTCTGATCATCCATACTTTTAAAGGATTTGGGCATGCCACCCGCTGGTTAAATAAACAGGACTCTGGATTGAGTATCCCTCTGTTTTTCTGACGGAGGATAATTCCCTGGATCTGGATTCTCAATATCACTTATACAGGGAACATCCTCCCTTTATACCTCTACCACAAGGGTGCACAAAAGGTAGATCCCCAGATGTTTTAAAACTACAGCTTCCATGATGCTTTGCCATTCTAAAGGCACTCCAAAGGTATGCAAAGCATTATGGGAGTTGAAGTTCTACAAAATTTGGGGGTCTACCTTTTGGGCACCCCTGCTCTACCACATGCTTTTTTAATACTCAGGATGTTTCTCAATTTCCTGAAGGATTGTGCAACTAAGGTTTCAGCTGTTCGACCACTAGTCCCAATGTTTTTGTAAATATAAGAAATACAACCTTTTAGAACTTAATATTAAAAGCAATCTAAGACCTCAGACGGAAATGAGGAACTACCAGTATGAATAGACAGATGTATCCTAAATAATCTTACAGGGACTGGCTTGCTAGATAAAACGCATTGTGTCTTATTGTGTTGTTAATTGTATTGTTAAATAGCAGTGACTGCAAATATGAATATATTGATAGAGCCTTGTTTACAACAGGGCCATTGAAGTAAGTTTGTAAATATTCTAGTTAGTGATTTCATAAATTTATTTTATTTTCTGCTATAAACCCAAAACTGTTTAAAATACTTATTTTAAATTCTTTACAAATAATGTTTGTTTGTTTTTTAATTGAACCCCTTTCTCAGTCTAAAATTTAAACAAGTAAATTATGCACTAGGCAGAACATGCTCATGCTGCTACAACACATGCAAAACTGAGTGTTCGCTTGCCAGGAAATAATTCAATCAGCCTGGCAGACAAGCTGAACACTTACACTCCCTGCCTGCCTTCTCTATTACTTTATAAGAAGAGGATACCTCATTAACAGCTTGTAATGATCATTCATACATACACCATAGGTTGGTAAATTATAAATATATGCAGTCATCGGATATGGCAATTACAAGCTTACAGCGCTAACTAGAGTGGCTCTGGATAGTATTCTTTAGGTGGGGCCAAAATTAGGCCTTATTTATGAATGGTGTTTTGTTACAATTGTATGCTGTAATCTACATCTACTGATATAGATAGATAGATGAAATGTTACAACAATAAGTAGTAAACTCCAAAAGAGAAATACATTAGCTTACAAAAAAACGAAACATGACATATATTTCAGAGTTTTAAACAAAGGCTTTTTGAGTAAAAAGTAATATATCAGTAACATGCAGCAATGACAGTAAATTAGGCCTTGAAAGTTGACGCTTACAGTTCTTACAGGACTCTCATCTCATGAACAGACAGTGTTACTACACTCTCTATAGCACTATATCTAAGTATATTGCTCTAGATATGGAGAGAGAAAAAAAAAAATAACAGAAAGTCTTTCTTTTGGAAAAATTGCAAAGGATGTCAAGGTTTTCATAGAGTATAGTTTACTACGGTAAGGAGACTCATCTGTTCTAATGCATCTGTGTTAATTTTGCCGTGGTCCCAAAGTACTCATTCCTATTTTGACACAGCCACATGAATTCAGTGACCCAACTCTAATATTGACTCAGCTGAGTGAATTGAACAACCACTTCACATCAGTTTAAATGCAGTGTAATTTTCACTAGATGGTGACTGCATCATTCAGGCTACAGCTAACATTAAAAGATTTGGGCTCCTACTATTGTGCTTTTTACATTTGTATGATTATGTTTATTAATTTATTTAGTTTGTGCATTCGCCAGTGGCGCAAAACTGATTAAACCTATATAAATTCCTGTGAGCTTTCCCGTGTCCATTTCTGTCCCGTACATGTACCCTGAAAGACCAATTCACACAAAAGGGATATGATGATCAAGTACTTGATGAACACATCCAAGATGTTGCACTTTTAGACAGATCTCCCCTTTTAAAATATAAGAATAGAAAAACTGGAGAAACACAAGAACAGATTCCATTTATTTTTAATTATTCGAGCAACGTAGGTACTATTAAAAATATCATAAATAAGAATTGGTATATTTTAAAACAGGAAAAATAAATGAGTTTATAGGTTCAAAGCCCAAATTAGTTTTTAGGGGAGCTAGAAATTTTAAACATATTTTAACAAATAGCTTTTTAGTAAAAGAGTAATTTTATTTTAACTAACTGGTCACAAAACCAAAATGGTTTCTTTCGCTGTGTTATGTGCAATGCATGTAAAAATACAAATATATCTAATAAGAATGTAATTAATTTTAGTTCATCTGTGACAAAAAAAGAAGAATATAAAATTAAATCACTTATTACATGCCATTTTAAGTAACGTAATATACCTATTAAAATGCACATGTGGTTGCCAATATATAGGCAAGACATCAAGAACTATTAAAACTAACATCAGCAAACACATAAGAAATATAAAAAAAGGGTTCATTAACCACAGTGTATCAAAACACTTCTTAGAAAACCATGAGTCAGACCCAAAATTGTTGGAATTCTTTGCAATAGAAAAGGTAAATCTGCAATGGAGAGGTGGAGACCTGGTGAAAAAATTAAGTACCCAAGAGGTAAAATGGATTTTTGAATTGCGCACTTTAGTCCCTATGGGTCTTAACATTGATTTTGACATTAATTGTATTTTATAAGAACCAGTCAGCTATAAGATATTTTAAAATATTGGATACATTATTATTTTTTAAATACCTTTTTTAATCAATTTAGATTTTATATCACTATTTTTAATTTATTTTTATAAAAATATTTTTCATTTCATTCTCCCCTACTCAATGGATTTACCTCTTCTAACACTGTATTTTATTTATGTGTAACTAAAACATAGTGTTTTTATTATATGCAATGTATTGTATCTTAGTCTTATAAATGTATATTTATGTATAAAAAGAAAACAGAGTGTCTTAATTGGATGCAATATATATCTTCCTTCTTTGTTAGAAGTTTTTTATCTAAATTAATTTTCAAATATATACATGCTATCTTTTTAATTGTCAGTTTTAACTCTCTCACTATATCAAATTCCTCCATGTAATATGAACTGTGGGCGTCCTTGCCCTCTACAAAAATGGAGTCACTCTTATTAGTTCGATTGGATGATATCTGTAATTACAGGAAATATGTCACAGGAAGTGATGTATCCAGAATATGCCGAAGACCATGCGATATTGAGCATGACTTGACATACGTCACAGGAAATGACGTATCGGTTACCACGGTGAACCTAATGAAGAAGATTGACACTATTTGGTTGACAATTTAAGGTGGGAAAGAATTGTATTTGAAACCGGATACACCGCCATATTGGTGATGGCGGGTCGTATCCGGTTTAGACCATATTTGGTAGTGGGAGGGTTTTTATAGCTTATTATATATGTGTGAATAATGCTTTGAGTATTCATTTAATATATAAAGCCATGGAGGCTCAGTTTAAATGATATCTGCACCCGAGGAAGACCTATTGTAGGTTGAAACGCATTGTGCTACAATTTTGTTTTCTAACTATTTGTTAAATAAATACTTACTTTTTAACATTCACTTTGAACTCTGGAGTTTCTGTTCTGTGGCAGTACCGAGTTCCTGTGAAGTGTAAACATCTCCTTGATGAGATGATATGCACTACAAATACTAAGCCAACTTTTAATGGGCTCTGAAAATTGTGAGTTTGTTGAACAACTCCATATATAGATACACTTTGTATACAGATTACACTGTGTGCTTTTTCATCTATTTTATATAGGAGAGAGAAGCTCAACTCAGGGGCGTACCTAGAGCATTTGGCACCCGGGGCGGATCCTGTGCTTGGCACCCCCCCCACCCCCCTCCCCAAAAAAAAACCTGTAAAAAATGTTAAAGGTTTTATTTCTTTTATTTTTACAATTTGTAAACTTTGCAAAACCGCTGTCAGCCCCTCCTACAAAACCCTTGTCCTGCCCTGCCCCTCCTACAAAACCTCTGTCCTGCCCCTTCTACAAATCCTGTACTGCCCCATCTACAAAACCCCCGCAACCCCCTTCCACAAATCCCCTGCTTATCCCCCCTTATAAAGACTCCTGTCCCAATACAAAACCCCCACCCCCTTCTACAAAATCCCTGCAGCCCTACACACACATTTACAGGCAGACAGTCACACACTCAGTTACAGACAGACAGTCACACACTCAGTTACAGACAGACAGTCACACATACACATTTCCTCCGTGCGGCCAGTTTATCAGCTGTTTGCTTGAGTGAGCTGTACTGGCCGCACGGCACCCTAACTACCATGGGACACTGTGCGGCCACAGCTCACACAGCCCCCTCCAGCCAGGGCCGGTACAAGGATTTTTGCCGCCCTAGGCAAAAGTAAAGTTTGCCGCCCCCCATGTGACATGACAATGCCCCAACCATATGATTTGCCATGTTAACTAACGCCAGTGCTGCAGTGCCGCCGTGTTTACATTAAAAGGCCTGCAGGGACAGGCTATAGACACCAGAACCACTATATTAAGCTGAAGTGGTTCTGGGGACTATAGTGTTTCTTTAATGTGAGGTAAATTAGAGCTTAGTGCCACGAATAATATACTAGATTGCCTACTTACAACCAGATGAGGATGATGATGGGCTCTAGCTGCAGTCTGGCTCCACTGGTCTGGTGTAGAACAGGCTCTCTGGAGGCGGTTTGTAACTGTGGTCACAAAAATCAATGTTCTGGGAGAACGGGAAGCAGCTCCATTTTTTGGGGGTCCTTTACACAGATCAAGGTCTGGGTCCCAGGGTCCACCTTCATGTTCCACCAATGAGTTTGTTCACAGGGGGTGGAGTGTGTAGGGGATGTCCTGATATGTGTGTAAGGAATGCATTGTGTGAAATTGTGTTTGTATGTGTAAGGACTGCAAGGTGTGTTTCTGTGTATGTATGGGATGCATTGAATGTGTGTAAGGGGTGCATTGAGTGTGTGTAATGAATGCATTGTGTGTTTCTGTGTGTGTAAGGGATGCATTGTGTGTAACGGTTGCATTGCTTGTGTATGTGTGTCTGTGTGCTGTGTGCAAGGGGTGCATTGTGTGTATGTGATGAATGTCAATCTCTCCTCCCGCTCCAATTTCCTTCTCCTCCTCCCAATTTCTCTTTCTCACCCACCCCCCCTTATTTCTCTTTCTCACCCCCCCTTATTTCTCTTTCTCACCCCCCCTTATTTATCTTTCTCACCCCCCTTATTTCTCTCTCACCCCCCCTTATTTCTCTTTCTCACCCCCCCTCCTATTTTCTCTCACCCCCCCTTCTTTCTCACCCCCCCTTATTTCTCTTTCTCACCCCCCTCTATTTTCTCTCCACTTGCTTTTCTCTTTCTCACCCACCCCTTATTTCTCTCCACCCCCTTATTTCTCTCTCACCCCTATTTCTCTTTTCTCCACCCCCCTTATTTCTCTTTCTCACATATTTTCTCTTTCTCACCCCTTATTTCTCTTTCCTCACCCCTTGGTATTTCTTTCTCACTTGCCAAATTTTCTTTTTCTCACCCCTCTCTCTCCTTTACTTATTTATTTTTCTCACCCCTCTCTCACCCCCTTGTTTGTTTTCTCACCCCTCTCTCACCCCCCCTTGTTTCTCTTTCTCACCCCTTGTTTCTTTTCTCACCCCTCTCTCACCCACTTATTTCTTTTCTCACCCCTTATTTCTTTTTCTCACCCCTCTCTCACCCCCCCCTTATTTCTTTCTCACCCCTCTCTCACCCCCCCTACCTCCCTGTAGCGTGGCCGAGCCCAGTATAGCCGGCGGGTACAGGGAGCTTTTGTTTCCTGTACCCGGCCGGAGTAACAGGAAGTGCACACTCAGTGTGCACTTCCTGTTAGTCCGGCCGGGTACAGGAGACAGCTGCTCTCTGTACCCGTCGGACCATGCTGCAGTGAGGGAGCTGACAGGAGCGCTCCCTCCTGTCAGCCTCTCCTCAGGCTGCGCCCGGGCGGTGCGGTCCGCCCTCATGGACGCACCGCCCGGGCAAAGCTGCAGCCGCCTGAGGCTCTATACAGAGCGCTCGGGCGGCTGCAGCATGGGGGGGGCGGGGGGCTGGCCATGGCACCCCCCACCCGGCTGGCACCCGGGGCGGACCGCCCCCCCCGCCCCCCCCTTAGTACGCCACTGGCTCAACTGTATTGGTTACCAAGAAATTGTGAGTGTAAACTAAAAATTTCTGTGTGCACAAATCACCCTATTTATTTCCCAATTTTATCACATTTTAAGTGTAAATAGTTGTTTTTAGCAGAACCAGAAATATATCACACTAAGCGTCACTCTGTCCTTCATTTTACCACTACTTTTATATTCCTGATCTTGAGTTTACTGTGCTTTGGGTAGGTTGCTGACTCATATCTTGCGGAGAATGCTCTCATATTCTGACATTACGATAGAGACAGCATGGATCCAGCGGGTATAAGGCAGCAATTTGTTTTGTTTCCGGAACAGGAGAAAGTAGGAAGAACAGGACGACAGGATGGATCACATAGCCCAGCCTTATTGGTGCACAATATTCCTCCGGCCAGTGAACCCTCTCCTCCTGTTGTACCACAAATTGTAGTACCCTCTCCTTCACCGTCTCATGAACGTGGCAACAAGAATTCCAACTTGCATCTTTCTACTCCATCACCCTATGGAGGAGACCTACAAAGATATATGGGTTTCCTCAATCACATAAACATTAGTTTTGAGTTTTTCACCTCACTCCTTTGCTACTGACCGAGCCAAGGTGGTATACATTATTGACTACTTGACTGGCAAAGCCTTGACATGGTAAAATCCTTTGTGGAAAAATAACCTGCTCATTATGTCCAACTATAAATTGTTCCTATTTCAGCAAAGGTTTTGACCAATTCTGCTAAAGCTGCCAAGGCTCTTCTCCATCTCAAGTAAGGTTCTAGGCTGCTGAGGGAACACACTTTTGAATTTAGGATATACATGGCAATAATAATATTCAATAATTTCAATAATAATGCCTTAGTAGCCACTTTTATGGTAAGACTTTCAGATGCTATGATAAAACAACAGGTGGATTAGCACTTGGTGATCATTTAAAGAATATATTACGTTGAATAAAAGCAGCAAACCTAATGTATGGGGCTCCCTCACAAAGCCCAAAAGAAAGAGGAGGATAGGAAATGGAAATAAATAGGTTGTGCCTAAAATAATTTGTAATAAAATAAGAAAGCTGTAAAATAATAGAAGACAATAAAAAGCAATGTTAACATATTGGTAAAAAGATACAAAGATAAAAAAGCAATCAAAGACAATAAAAAAATCAAAAATAGTTTAACAATTTAAAACAGAAAAAAAAGTCAAAACTTTGAGGTACAGTGAATGCTAAAAATGAGACCTTCAGTGGCTTTCTTGTGGGACTCAGGAAATTGCTGCTTCTTCAGCCTCCTAGACCATAAAAGAAAGAAGGAGAAACTCCAATGGTGTAACGGAGCTTCCTGTACCCCGGTTGGGTACCTCCGCAGTCCCCACATCCAATGTTACAGCTTGGCTGGGAACTTGCCATCCTCCACCCACCCTGGACCCAAGACCAGGATACAGCTTCCAGTGGGTGAACCTCTCCAACTTCAAAGAGCATAGCAGGAACAGCTCTTAAAAGAGCTAGTGATAAGCACTGAAAGAGAATGGACGTGTATGCACATCGCTCCGGGCCAAAACGCAATAAATCCAGATCGCCCAGTGGAATTTCACCCCCAAAAAAGCACATAGCCCTGACCAACATAGGGCGAAAGCTTAAGAAGCAGAAACCCGACAAACCCAGGCTGGGAATGAACATCAGGGAAATGCTCCGTCAAGCGCTCGGAGCGCTAGGGCCCAAAATGGCGGCTGTCATCACCGACTACTCAGACTCCTCAGATGACTTCTCGCGGCAACGACCGCAACACCCAGGGACCTGGTGGTCCAATTTCAAACCGTTAGAGAGAAAACGGCAGTCCAGGCCGCTATACAAGGGACGCCCACTTACAAATTCGAGAACCTGGATCTATCCTTCTATGCAGATATGTCTGGCAACACACTGCAATGGCGGAGATCCCTGCAGCCTCTTACCACCCTTCTACGGGACCATAATATCCAGTACCGGTGGCGCCCTTTGCAGACCCTGCTGATCCTCCATGGGGACACCCCGCACTATGTCCACACTCTACAGGATGCCGCTGCACTACTGGGGACCCTGGGCCTTCCACAGACCACCCTGCAGTTACAAACACCTCACCCGGCTAAACCGGCCACACACATGTGGAACCCTGCAACAGCCACCACTTTCGTCCCTCGGAAGACCGCACCGAACACACAAGCAGCTGGCGCAACCTGAGGCCTCTGACCATGTACCGGGACTTACACCTCATGATTCCATGTAACACCATGGACCGAGACTGTATGTAGTTCAACTGTTTTATTCAACCGACTATATGTTACTTACTTTTTAGTTCCTTCTAGTATTACCCCTTTGGCCCACACGTCTCACTACCTCAGAAGAGGGGATGACAGCACGGGGACATGACACTAACCGCACCACTCATTAGTGGACCAAACCACAGGGTGACACCTACTACTTCTCCCTCCAGCCCCACCCCCCGAGCTCAGGGATACAGAGCGCTTCATACAGCATGCATAGATAGGCATGTCCTCTAGACACCTCCAACACCTTACACACCCGACTCACCCTTATAGCATTAAAATGCCAATGTTATATATGCTAGTTACATCCACTGTATATTCCTGTATACCTTTAAAAAAAAAACAATTGGCACAATATATGTATTACCTTTGTGCATTTTTAATTGTACAACTGTATACTGTTACCTAAGCAACTGTTTGACCTTATGCCCCCAAAAATAAAGATTTAAAAAAAAAAAAAGAGCTAGTGATTATAATCCCAGGCGAGTATAGTGATATAGCAATTCCCAGGGTAGATGCAGCCTTTTCCCCCACACATGAGATGAGACTTTATGTTGAGAGTAAAACAGGAACTCAATTTTAATGGAGGCACACTGGCCTTTTATGCACGTTTCCCAACAAGTGTGACACCCAGGTGGACTTTGTTGGGCACAGGGATACACAGTTAATAAACCAATAAAAACAGAGTTATACATTGAGACACTCCCATACAGCATACTCAATCCTTCCCCTCTGCTTGGGAGATAATTGAGTTAATTACTGTATCAACTCAATTATCTTCAAACAAAAAAAGGGCACGTTTTTATACATGTTTGGAAACACCCCAATATCATATGAGAACCCCTTAAAACATACATCTCTTGATAGCCCGATCTGGGGGAAAAACATACTTAAAAATCGCCCAGATCGGTTCAGGAGTTCAAAAGTTAACTGGAAGTCCCATTTTTGACCGACCGCACGCATGGTTTCATGCCCAAAACAGTTCCAGAGAATTAGGCTGTGCGGCCGGTCTATTTCAAACCGTCGAAGTACCGATCAATTACCGAACCTAATGGTGAATGAACATAGTCAATGTGTGTCCCTTGTTCGTGGGCTTCGACTCACCGAACGCCGTTCAACTCCAGTTTGAATAGTCGAAGTTCACTGTAAGGTAACTGTTCAGCGGTGTTCGTGCTGTTGTGTGTCCGATTTGAGTTCCATGAACTCGATGACAAAAACACAGCTGAACACGTTCGACCAAATAAGATGGCCGCCGCGTGTTCGAATGGCGAATGGCGGCCACTTCGACTACTTCGACTCACTTCGACTGTTCGAAGTGCCACTTTGGAAGTCCGAAGACCATTGTCCCAAGTCCCAATAGGCACAAATAGTATCTTTAACCCACAGCTCACCACAGGGCCATAGTCACACGGTAGGAGGCTGGCAAACAGACCCCTCCAAAAACCAGTGGCGAGGTCACTTTTGCCACAGTGTAGTATACCACAAACATCGAAGTGGATCTACGCACATATTGTGGAGCAAATACAAGCTCTGGTATGATGCGCATTCAATGGCGTTGATCCCTCACTGGTAGGATTTTGGTGGCGGTGCTTCCAAAAGGTGTCTCTTAGGTGAGCTGTCCCAAAAGAAAAAATACAAGGAGAAATAGTGCTCTCTGTATAAACCAGTTAAAATAGACAATAATATAAATGTCTTATACTCCCATTTAATTGAGCAGGTGCTACTGCTCAATTATCAAAGCGAAGGTGGTATAATCCACACTTTGGTGAGTGCTACTCAGGAGATGTAGATAGGTGACCAGGTTAAAATTAAAAGGTATGTGACACAAAAAGATAAAATAGCCAATATTCCTTTAATAATACAATGATAATTAAAACAAAACCACAACGCATTTCTCCAACACAGGGCTTTATCAAGTGGTTATAGAAATGTACAACCTGGCATAGAGGAGTTTAAATAGGAAAACCATGCTTACTGCAGTTTCAAATATTGGTGCCAAAATGACATAATAAACATGAGACAAGAATTTAAAATATAGTATTTAAGAGATACATAAGTAAAATGTTAATATAAGAATTATATAAACACATAATATAAGTAGCTTGTAGCTTTATTTTTATTCAAAAACGAGGTTTGGAATGTAGTGAAATTTAAGTTAAAAGGCCAATCACATGACGCTTGGATGTGTAACCGCATCATGTGGTCGGCCTCTAAGCCCCATGGGGTTTGTATGCAGATCGCGTCTGGAAGCGCTGGGTGAATTACTTAGGGGTGGGTTGTGCAGCGTACGTCGTTTCTCGCGTGCCGTACAGCTGCCCATCAGGTATTGTGGGCAATGTAGGTTAAAGTGCCGTCGCCACCCGGAAGTGGTTGTGGAAAAGATTGTGGGCAATGTAGGCTAAAAAGCCGTCCACATCCGTAAGTGGTTGTGCAAAGGATTAAAGGGTATTCCTGGCACTATACCTCCCTCTGCCTCCCCCCTCTCTTAGTTCCCCCACCTGTTAAATAAAGGGTTAAAAGCCCTTTATTTACTTACCTTATCCCAGCACCAATGGCTCCTGGCACCGGGTCGAAGTTCCGCCCCCTCCTCCGTCCCACGACGAGCGGGACAATGCTTTCCTATGGGGAAAAAAATCTTACGCTGGAGGTCCTCATTTTGGATTCTGGTAGACAGCCACTGAGGACAGACTTAGTGCAGACTTAATGCTCTGGAACTGCATTGTTTAACATTGCAGGACTAAGTGTAAAAGGGATACAGCACCCAGATCACCTCAATGAGTTGAAGTGGACTGGGTGCCTACAGTGTCCCTTTAAGTTAACCCTTATTTATAGGTATCTGCTATTTTTTAAACAGAAATGTTAAACATAAAGGACATTTGCTGAACTAAGAGAGATTGAAGGTTAATGGGAATAAAATTTGCTCTGGCATGGTATTACCTTTATTTAGCCAATAGAATGGCTTCAGGCCCCATATTTGTTTGGTACATGAAATAGGATCAAATTGCATGCATCTTGGTAGAGGAGAGAAGATGTTTTATCTATATTTGGAATGGAAAAGTATATATTTGCCAAGAAAAATAAGATAAAATAGTAAAAATATAAAAAAACATTATAAACAAATGGAATAAGATAAAAAAGTTAATAAAAAATGTAAAAATAAATACATATAAAAATAAAAAAAAGAAGCTAATATGGGGGGAAGGAAATAGGAATAAAAAAGAAAGATAATTTGTAATGTGTTATCTCTTTATAAAAAACATTAAATAAATCAAATTCTGCATTTAGTCCCTCTGGGGAAAGGGTTTTTAACTGAAAGACCCAATTAATTTATTTTCTACCCAATATGTTTTTAATGTCTCCACCTCTCCAAGGGATTTATTTTTTTTCAATTCCAATGCATTTTAATAGTTTAGGGGTTTTGTTGTGTTTAATAAAGTGCTTAGTACTGAGTGATTCTTATACCCTTTAGTGACCATTTAGTGATAAGGAGTTCTGCCAGTCTGATTTTCAAACTTCTTGTTGTCATACCTATATATTGGAGCATATAGATTACATTTTTTGTGTTGCAGCAAATGAAATCCTTAATGAGATAATGAGATATTTTGTATGAAGTTGCTGCTAGAGCTATTTCTACAGATGTTGAAGACCTGGTTGTGTATCTGAATCAGATTGACACACATATCTATACATGTCAGGCCATCAAGGAAAAGCTAAGAGAAATGTACAACTAGCTCCTAGGTTTGTGTATGTTGATCTTCAGCCTTCAACGTCCACTCACACTGTTCTAGTACCCCCAGATGAGGAACTCATGCAGTAAGGCCAGACTCGGAGGGAAGGTCTCTGACTGTATTGTGTGAAGAAGGGTCACCTTAGGGCTAAATGTCCAGTTAGGGTAGGAAACACCTGCCCCCAAGGCCACTTTGGATACAGGCTTCGAGTGTAAATACCTTACCTCCCAAGAAAACAGGGCTCTTTCTTAGCATCCTGCTAGTCAGCAGTGGAATCGGGGTAGCCATCCAAGTGCTTCTGGATACTTGGAGCACTGAAAACGTTATGGTTTCTAAATGTAGCCATCACTATGGTATCCCTTTTTGAGAGAAACACCATTGGCCGTTGAGCCTATAGATGGCAGACTTCTCTGCAATTCCATAATATCTGAAAAGACAGTTCCCATCCATATTTTTGTGGGTGCTCTGCATTCTGAAAACAAAATGTTTGCATGTGATTTATTTAACCTCCTGCCCAGAATTACTGGGGTCCCCTGATTTACATAGCCCCAGCAACAACTAGGAGGAAGCAAAATAACTACTTAGGATCCTAATAGTCATCTTTCCTGTCTAGCCTCACTGAAACCAGCTCTTTTGATCCCGTTTGGCTACAATTTGATAATATGCTGATTTGGGGAAGGTTTTGATAAGAGACTATGACTGAGCTATTGATCTCTTTGCTGTTATTAGTCCTCCTACAGCCTCAATCCTCTATTGATCACAGAAAATAAAGCTATGGATGACTATGTTTCTGAGGCTCTAAGCAAAGGATTTATATAGAAGTCATCTTCTCCAGCTGGGACAAGGTTTTTTTTGTTTGTTTTTTTTTAAATAGGGGAGGGTGATTATACCTATTGGAGTCTTTTTTTAAATAATTTTTATGCAAAGATTTAAAATTTTACAATAAAATGTACAATCATATTTGAGATAAGTAAAATATTGATACAACAAACAAACTGGGGTATAATATAATAAATAATTAACTGGAAGTAGTAAATTATTAATAAATCAAATGTAGAGTAATATGGTACAAAATATCACAATATATATAACATTTTGATCAGGTGGGGTCAAAAATTTAAATTGTACTTCTGTCTGATGTCTTTTTCTTTGATATCCCATTCATATCTAAGAAGGTTAAGTGTATGGGTTGGTAACCCAACCACAATTTCACATCTTATATTTTCAAACAGATGATTAATAACTTACTTAATATGCGGAACTGCAGGATACTTCCAGTGACGTGGAAGAGCCATAGTGGCTAAAATTAGAATATGGCCTAGAATTATGGGTTTATGTTTAGGTAAATTATCAGGCATCTTTTTGAACAAGCATAGTTCAGTGGAGAGCAAAAATGGGTCGCAAGAGTATTCTGAGAACAGACAGCAGCTAAAATAGCCTGCCCTTCGGTGGGTCCCCGCTCAGAACTCAAGCTGGTTTTAGCTCATCTTGTACCATTACAGAGAGAACATATCTGAAGCATATCAGTCTGGTCCCACCCATACGGGCAGTCCAGATCCGAAATGCCAGCAACTTCTCTCTGCATGAGAGATACAGCAACCCCAGACGATCGTTTCAGCCTTGTTAGGCATCATCAGTGAGGCATAGCTGATATCTCTCTAGGCACCGTGAGCAAGGGGTCCACATCTGGATTACCCTTTAAACTAATGGAGAGCAAAAATGGGTTGCAAGAGTATTCTGAGAACAGACTGCAGCTAAAATATCCTGCCCTTCTGTGGGTCCCCGCTCAGAACTCAAGCTGGTTTTAGATCATCTTGTGCCATTACAGAGTGAACATATCTGAAGCATATCAGACTGGTCCCACCCATACGGGCAGTCCAGATCCGAAATGCCAGCAAGTTCTCTCTGCACGAGAGATACAGCAACCCCAGACGATCGTTTCAGCCTTGTTAGGTATCATCAGTGAGGCATAGCTGATATCTCTCTAGGCACCGTGAGCAAGGGGTCCACGTCTGGATTACCCTTTAAACTAATGGAGAGCAAAAATGGGTCGATGCCAGAGGTCAGGATTAACGAAGTGTAGCCAAAGTCAAGGAATGTCAGAGTCTATATGGAGTTTAAGCTCAAGAGACTGGAACACAGAAACTGAACACACACAACAGGATCAAAGACTTGATCAAGTTCTCAGGGCGAGGCTGTGTTTATATACCCTGCTGATGACTGATCTAAGTCAGGTGAAGCACTAGCAATGACCACAGACGAAGTCCAGCTCCAAGTGTTGCAGACATAGCCAGGAATAATAGGTCTAAAACAGCTCAAAATAAACAGAACTGCTGTGACTCAAAGGCAGAGAGCAGGCCCAGGACAGCAAAGTACCCAGGTTCAAATCCCTTGTCAGACAAGACCTGACCGTCTGTATGGCATGATGTGAACCCTGACACTATGGAGTTGCCAGCATGGGGACTGTTTGAGCTGTCAAGGTAACCCTGGCAACGAACGGTAATGGCATTACGCTACTTCTGTGCAGATGGGCTTGAGGGACGCTGAGGAGGAGTGATAGCGATACAGGTGGTGAGTGATTTATTTATTGATTTGTTTAGCTATATAAGCGTGTTAGTTATGAAATGTATTTGTGCTGAATTGATCCTGATGAAAGCAACGGATGTTGGCTGAAATGTTGATCGGATTTTAAAGAGATGCAAGCTTTTAAATATTTATATATATATATATATATATATATATATATATATAAACAGCAAAAAATGAGAGCACTCACTGGACTTCATAGAAATTGCTTATATTAAATCATGAACATACCAATCAACGTTTCGACCGTCTCGCGGTCTTTATCAAGATGTCCCAATAGTGTAACAAACAATCAATATATACCTGTGAATCTTGTAAACTTACCCAATGATCAAGGTGAACCCCTTACGAATCATACCGCCCTGTGTTAGATGCCAACTGGCGCCCGCCATTACGTGCGTAATGACGTCATATCATGTGACCTAAACAATCCCGTTGCCTAGTAACAATCATACCATCAGAAAGTAAGTGTATCATTAAAAACATGCACGGAGGATCTGTAACAATTTCACTAGCAGAGTTCTACTGGCCACAATGTTTATACCACAAACTAACGACCTTCTGTCTATAATTACTGATTGCTAAAAAATAAAACAAAACCTTAAGAAGGGAATATCAATCGATTACCCATTGTTCATCCTGACACACGAATATATATCCATCAATATACATACAGGATAATCCTAATCAAACTGGTTAGAATAAATATGTGTTCAGATTTCCCAAAGAACCACATTGCAACAACAACCTCATTACCTGTGCGCTATATTGCGATAAGGAACTGCTAGAAAACAAATGTAATATGTAATATAGTGCAGGCAGGGTCCAAATCATACATCATTCCATTCTGTCTTGTCCTCCACAAGAAGGTATTCCAGTTTCTGATAGACATTAAAAAAGTGACAAAGTGAATGATATAAGCCAAGTTCTGACTGGACAATCTAATTCATACTAACCTAAGTGAAACTAATCTCAACACTCCTAAAATATGAAATATCGAATAGGAATAATGTAATTGCCAACAGAGGTACTAGATGTGTGATGTACTGAACTAATAACCTCATGTGAAAAAAAAAAAAAAAATCTAGAATATACTATAAAAACGTAAAAATAATTTAATTATTTAATTAAAATTGTGCTCCAGGATTACGTGGATTATAGGAAAGAAATTTTAACCCAATTGGCTGATACAAAAACTTACAAGAGAATATCATTTGATCCCACTTCTAAGATTTCAAATAAAATAAAAAATTGGATCAAATTAGGAGTAACGGCAAATTGGTTGGATTCCAACACTGCAGAATTTTTGCTTAACAAACATCCGAAAATCCCTATTTTGTACACGTTACCTAAGATACACAAGGATCTTCAGAAACCACCTGGCAGACCGATTGTCTCCGCTCGAGCGGGTATATTGGAACCTATTGCCAAATTTGTTGATTTTTATTGTAAACCAACTGTGATACAGATCCACACATGCTTGAGAGATACGCAGGATTTTTTGAATAAACTTAAAAAGTGTAACTTGTTAGATCCTGGATATATTTTTGCTACGGCAGACGTAAAGAATTTATACACGGTAATACCACATGATAAGGGCATAGAAGCGTTGCGAAAATTATTGATACAGTCAAATGTTTATGACGGACCCCCCATTGAATTTTTAATGGATGGATTATACTTAACGCTGTCAAACAACTATTTCCGCTTTGAGAGATTTTTCTACATCCAAGAAACTGGGACGGCGATGGGATCGGCAATAGCTCCAACATATGCTAACAGTTTCATGTTTGAATACGAAAATACACATATTTTATCACAATATTCGGAAATAGATTTGTCGATGATATTTTCATTCTTTGGAAGGGAACAGCAACAGAATTGGAGACTATGATTACAGAATTAAATAACCTTGACTCACCGATCAAATTAACTTTAACATATCATACAGAGAGAATTCAGTTTCTGGATGTAGAAATTTATCGTAATGACACCAAAATTGGTTACCAATTATATAGGAAACCATCAGACCGCAATACGCTGTTATATGCGACCAGTTTCCATCCTCAAGCCTTAAAAAATTCCCTTCCTATTTCACAATTATTAAGAGTATTCAGAAACAATTCTGATAATGACACCTGCACTTCTCAATTGGAGGAAATGACCAGATCCTTCTTGGAGCGGGGATATAAACGCAACATTTTACATAAGTGTCTTGAGAAAGCTGAAAATTTTTTCAAAGGCATAGATATAACAGATAGAAAGAATGATCTAATTATTACGATTCCATTACAGTATCATTCTCAAAGTCCCAAATTTTCACAAAGCATCAGAAAAAGATGGGACATTCTTTCTTCAGACAAGACGTTGAATAAAAAGTTTATCCATCATCCAAGGATTGCGTTTCAACGTAATAGAAATCTTAAGGATATCCTTGTCAAGACTGACACATGAAGCTCTTATAGTTCTTCAACAGATAACATCCGGAAAGGCTGTTTTAAATGCTCAGGCTGTGTCACCTGTGGACACATGCTGACTGGTTCTTCTTTCTCACATCCACACACAGGCAAGAGGATCCAGATTAAATATCGAATTACTTGTTTAAGTGATCATGTGATCTACCTGATTTCATGCCCTTGCGGGAAATATTATGTGGGTAAAACAGATATGACGCTACGTGATCGGATTCGGGGACACAGATCAGGGATTATGACAGCCTTTCGGGATGGCAAGACAGAGAAGCCAGTTGCGAAACATTTTTTGGAATATCAACATCGTTTACCAACGTTGAGGTTCATTGCCATCGATCAAGTTCCACCCTTGGTGAGGGGCGGCGATAGATCTAAAAAATTACTACAGAGAGAAACTTTTTGGATCAAGTATCTGGACACTGTGCAACCAAGGGGACTGAATGAATATAACTCTTTTAATTGCTTTTTGAACACTTGTTGATTGATGAATGCCATAGCTGTCGTTTTCAATGTTTAAACACATTGGAGTGAGTGTGTTGGTACTTTAGGGGGCAACATTTATATTGCCTGCAATATTTGTATGAGACACAGAGGTCTACACTTTAGGTGATTTTTTAGGCACTAGTTTATCTAGTGTTGACACATATATTCTAGTAGTTCCACATGATCTAAGCATACTTTCACGTTATGACAGTATTATACATTATTATGATTATACACACACATAGGTTTTGGTTGATTTATATTTTGAGTTGGAGTTTATTTTTCTTGTATTGGTTTTTTAGCAGTTTTTATTACACTATACATTACACCACATATCATACTTCACAATAGCTTCACACCACTCATACACTTTATTTTTACATTTTTATAGTATATTCTAGATTTTTTTTTTTTTTTTCACATGAGGTTATTAGTTCAGTACATCACACATCTAGTACCTCTGTTGGCAATTACATTATTCCTATTTGATATTTCATCTTTTAGGAGTGTTGAGATTAGTCTCACTTAGGTTAGTATGAATTAGATTGTCCAGTCAGAACTTGGCTTATATCATTCACTTTGTCACTTTTTTATTGTCTATCAGAATCTGGAATACCTTCTTGTGGAGGACAAGACAGAATGGAATGATGTATGATTTGGACCCTGCCTGCACTATATTACATATTACATTTGTTTTCTAGCAGTTCCTTATCGCAATATAGCACACACGTAGTGAGGTTGTTGTTGCAATGTGGTTCTTTGGGAAATCTGAACACATATTTATTCTAACAAGTTTGATTAGGATTATCCTGTATGTATATTGATGGATATATATTCGTGTGTCAGGATGAACAATGGGTAATCGATTGATATTCCCTTCTTAAGGTTTTGTTTTAATTTTTAGCAATCAGTAATTAGACATGATTGAATACTTAGGAATAGACAGAAGGTCGTTAGTTTGTGGTATAAACATTGTGGCCAGTAGAACTCTGCTAGTGAAATTGTTACAGATCCTCCGTGCATGTTTTTAATGATACACTTACTTTTTGATGGTATGATTGTTACTAGGCAACGGGATTGTTTAGGTCACATGATATGACGTCATTACGCACGTAATGGCGGGCGCCAGTTGGCGTCTAACACAGGGCGGTATGATTCGTAAGGGGTTCACCTTGATCATTGGGTAAGTTTACAAGATTCACAGGTATATATTGATTGTTTGTTACACTATTGGGACATCTTGATAAAGACCGCGAGACGGTCGAAACGTTGATTGGTATGTTCATGATTTAATATAAGCAATTTCTATGAAGTCCAGTGAGTGCTCTCATTTTTTGCTGTTTCTATATTACATTGAGAAGCACCTTGGTGTTTATAATTTTCTAACATTTTTGGGTGCCAGAGCTTGGATATTTTTATATATATATATATATATATATATATATATATATATGTCTGTGTTCGGGGCATTCTCATATGATATGGAATACGCTGGTGAAGAGAAATAAATAAAAGGAAATAGTCGGTTGAGGTGTGCCGAAACCGATGTATGCTGTAGGCCGGTAAATAAAATGGGCTTACATAGAGGAAAAATTTAGCTAATGGGAGTGGAGGGTGGGCCTGTTCGTCTAGACCAACGAAGGTAAGTAAGGGAAGGGGGGAGTCCCTTAAGTAGGTCTATAGCCCCTCCCACAACTTCAGGCCATGTCTTCCAATTTGTGTCCGGGGCATTCTCATATGATATGGAATACGCTGGTGAAGAGAAATAAATAAAAGGAAATAGTCGGTTGAGGTGTGCCAAAAATGATGTATGCTGTAGGCTGGTAAATAAAGTGGGTAAATAAAACATTTATTCAGAAAACATAGTACATTATTACATATTAAGTAGATATCTTAATGAAAGCCCTCCTAATCTCTTGGACTGGGTGTGGGATGTAAGTGGCGTAAGCCGAGGACTTCCAGCGACCCAGTGTCTTAATCACGTGTGCTGGAATGTCTTGGCTAGGGGTCGTGGAGGCCGCTTTGATTCTGAAGGAGTGCCCTGAGTAGTTGCTAGGATTTAGACCAAGTCTGGTGATAAGCATACGGACATAAAGCATGAATTTTGCAGTGGTAAGAATTGCATCATGTAGTAATAGTAGTGGTTTTGTGGTGCGTGTTGGTGTTGTGGCTAAGAAAGCATCCAGTACTTTCACCGGACACCAATTGTTCCCTGTGGGGTAGTAGGTTATGTGAACCGGTTACCCCATCTGACTTGTTTTGGTCTTAGGTAGGGTCAGGACGTAGTAGTCTGTGTGTTTCATGAGGTAAGAGGTGAGGAGGCACCCTTGGCTATGGTGCTGGCCACTAATAGTGAATTCTCTTGGTCTAAGAAACCCATAAAAAGCTAGATAAATGGCAGTTTTAATGACCGCGTTCATATGGGGTTCAAATGGTGCCTGGTCGACTATGTCGGACAAGGATTTGAACATTTTAATGTCAATGGCCAGTCTCTTGAGTGTTGCAGGGCCGTCCGCTTTCGCTATGCCCTTCAGTAGTGTTCGGATGGGGTAAGAAGTTAAGAACCCTTTGTGGTTAGGGAAGGAGCAATACATATGGTGTTGTATCCCCGTGAGGTACAGCTTAATAGTATTATGTGAGAATTTAAATTTAAGGTGGCAAAAAGATGTAAAAGCTATCAGTGAAGAAACCTCAAACCAGTTGGCTAGGTGATGGTCAGACATGAATTGTTTGTACAAGTCAAAAGCTCTGTGATACGCGTGTTGAGTGCCGGTGGATAAGGCTAACTTGGTGAGAACGTGGCTGTGCTGAAGTAGTTCATCTACTCCATGATAAGGTCTTGGAAAGTTGGAGCTGGGGTTGCCACATGAGCTGCCGAGGGTAGGGACAGTCTGAAAGCCTGAAAATGAAAGCGAGATAGTTGGTCAGCTGCCGTGTTGTATATGCCGGTAACATGGGAGCATACAATGTGGAACTGATGGGTAGCTGCCAGCCATGTCAGTTTCCTAAGGAAACTCATAATCGCCAAGGTGGAAGAGCGACTCTTATTGATAATGTGGCATATTGCCAGGTTGTCAGAAAAGCAGCGTATGGACTGCCCTTTCCACAACCTACACCAAGTGACAGCTGCAGCAACTATCGAGTATACTTCAAATAGGGCTGAGTTAGTGTGAAACCCCTCAATGCCCTGTGTTTCTCTTGGCCAGGTCCCCCAGAGCCATTCTGTGCTGAAAATGGCCGAATATCCCACGGATGATGCCGCGTCTGTCCAAATGACAGGTGACTGTGAATGAATCTGTGAGAGGAACATGCCCCTCCCATTCCAGTCCGAGAGGAATTTGTACCACATCTGGAGGTCAGCGGTTGCAGGACCGTCCAAGGATATGCGGACATGGTCGTTGGAAAAAGTGGGGAACACGGCGGGGAGCCTAGAAATGAAAGCCCTGCCCTGGGGGATTGTGCCCATAGCGAAATTTAGTGAACCCAAAAGTGTAATTCTTTACAATTGCAAGACCCCCTGTGCATGTAGTGACTAATATCATTTAGGATGTGATCGATCTTACCTCTAGGGAGGCTGGCCATCATTGTTGATGAATCCAGCAAAATACCAAGAAAATTTATGATCGTGTCTGGTCCTTCGGTTTTAGTGGGTGACACTGGGATACCAAGGGAGGTAAATATCTTGACTGCTTTGTCTAGACTATGTGGGGGGTTGGAATTAGATTCGATGAATAGAAAATCGTCTAAGTAATGTATCACATTTGGGCTCCTGCAGGTATTAAGAAGGAGTCAACACAAAGCTTCTGCGAACGTGTCAAAAATCCTCGGACTACTCTTGGCCCCAAAAGTGAGCTTTGTAAAAAAGTAGTAGGCGCCTTGCCACTTAACACCATGCAGGTGCCACAAAGAGGGGTGTATAAGTAACAATTTAAAAGCATTCACAATATTCGTCTTGCTAAGCCAAGCCCCCAACCCTGCCGATCTGATATCCGCAGTAGCGTCATCAATAGTGAAGTATTGAAGGGAAAATTCCTAGGATGGAATCAATGAGTTTAGGCTGGGGATGGCTGAAGAGTGGGGTGCGGATAGGTCAATGATGAGTCTGAGTTTCTCAGAATTTTTACTGGAAACCAGCCCAATAGGGTTAGTTCTCCAGCTGGAAAAGGGGGGGTTACAAAAAGGCCCAATGATGAACCCCTGATACACTTCAAGTTGTAACAAGGTAGTGACTGAAGTAGGGTCATTAGTGGCAGACTGCAAATTGTGACACTCTAGTACCCCTGTTGGCATGTAAACGAGCCCCGTGTGAAAACCCTGGGTGAGAACTGTTGTAACGGATCGCCTGGCACCCCGACTGAGTACCTCCGTTAAAGGATGCTCCTAGCGTTTCCTGAGGACTCCAAGCACTCTGGCAGACACCACAATCACCGAATCGGAGAAACAAATAAATTCTCCCAAGCATATGAATGCTGTAGACAGTTGAATAGGAACCATACGAATAGGTTTACTCTCCTAGCAGTCAAACTGGAACAGCATACAATAAATCCTTCCCCCAATAATGAGACGACACTTCACTTTGAGGGTTAAAACAGGAACTCCCTGTACTGTCACATACAGTCTCTTTTATTCCCAATCCACAAACATAGTACAGCCCACAGGGCGTTACAAAACAACCAATCAATCCGTACAATACACCCAGACACTCCCACACAAAATCCTCCCCTCTGCATGTGATATGATTACTGAACACAATGGGTAATCTCATTATCACCGGCAGAGGAATACAGTTTTTACACAATATTTATAACTTCTAAAATATACATGTCACAAACATAAAACATACATTTTCATAATCAATCCATTCAGGGGAACAACATATTAAAAAATGGCACGAATCAGACCAGGGGTTCAAAAGTTAAGGGAAAGTCCTTTGTGACTAAATGAAGCATGGCTTTCTGGCCCAAACCAGTTTCAGAATCTTCTATCCTGTAGAGTAATTCAATTATCTCCCAGGACAGACACAAGACTCCATTAAGCACATGGTTGCAAAAAGACACAAAACACTTTAAAATACATAAAGTCACCTTTTACCCATAAGACACAGACATTTCACATATCCCCAGATAGCTGGGATCTGAGCGCACAAAACTACCGAATAGCGCTCAGATCCTATTCACACAGTTCAATTGCCATGGAGCCGAAGTCTTTAACTACACGAATGGGCTCCATGGCATAGCTATCTGGGTTAAAACATTCACATAAAGTCTGGTCCATAGTCCAAAGGCAAGAGGCGGGCAAGCAGCCCCCTCCAAGGACACGTGGCGCGGTCGGTTTCGCCACACCTGTGCATAAAAATTCCACAAAGTGTTTGGAGGGGTACGTGGACAGCATACATGCATGTACAGGAACATTCACCGGAGACAAAGAAGGTTTCTGGTACATTTTATTTGGGCACATGGATTTAGCATGTGCCCTGAAACAATGCGAGCATACGTGTAATAAGCGGCAGGCACTGCCTTTGTGGGTATGGAATTACCCGCTATTGCTGTGGGTATGACCGGGATTACTTCGGTGAGAGGGACAGGAGGCTGTACTGGGAAACTACGGGCTTCCAGTCTCTCCAGCCTGTCGTTGACCTTCCCCATTGAAGAGATTAGGGAGGCAACCATGGCGTGGAGAGGCAGATCTTGAGAGCCGCTTGTGCCTTCCTCTGCATCTGTATTAAGGGTATCGGTTCTTAGTAATTTGAACAGTTCTGCTTTCCTAGCAGTATCCAGGAAAGGGATACTGCGTTTGCGTAATTCTGCAGTGATGCAGGGGATAGTCCATGATCTGATGGACGAGGTACTTCCCAGGTCACCCTTGCGAGTCGGGGTGAGTGACCTAGCAGGGGTTTTAGGGATTGACATATCCTCACCATCGTCTGGGAGTAGGGAAATACTGAAAATATATAATAGACATTGTTGGTAACCAGGGGTGTGAAATAACAGGTGGCTAGCTAGTGCCAGATGGCGAAAGATTATTCTATGATTTGAGGCAGGTGAGGCCCTACTAGTGCCAAGTGGCTAGAGAGGCTCTATCTATGAGTTGGCGCGAGGGACGTGGACACCTTCAATGGTGATAGGACGTTGGCCTCTCCATGAGTAGACAGGAGGGGTATTTGGCAGTGACTGGTGTCGCCCTCCCTATATAATTTGCAAGGCGACTAACTATGATTTGGCCCGAGGGGCGTATAGTACCTCGAAGTGGAGGATGGGAGTTGGCCTCGCGGATCCCTAGGACTATGGAGCAGGGAAAAATATCTAAAAGGCCGTGTTGACAATAGCGTGACCCAACATACCTGCAGAAAAGTGAGCCCTGGGAGGGGGGCCTAGAATAGCTGACCCGTCCAGGGTATCCGCCTGGAGGTATAACAATTTTAGATAAGGTACTCTTGCAAGATATACACATAAGACTGTAAAACTGAGAGTAGTAAGCGTTTAGGGGGTGACTGAAGAGAGTGCTGACCCCCCTATAGACACAATGCTCCCAGTAGCCATGTTTCCTTTAATATTAACAGGGATTAATTATCTTAAAACTTTAAAGTTTACTACTAAAATAATGCAGATATCGTATGATATTATCTAACCACCAGTAAGTAATGCATATACTATTATAACTACTATAACTGATAAGCATGAAGTACCTATATACGTATTATAACTAGTGATGTCCCGAACGGTTCGCCGAACGGTTCGCCACGGATGGCGAACATAAACATAAACTTTGACCCTGTACCTCACAGTCAGCAGACACATTCCAGCCAATCAGCAGCAGACCCTCCCTCCCAGACACTCCCAAACAAGTAGCCCACCTCCCCCCTTCCCTGTGTAATGCCGGTGGGAAACAGGGACTCCTTATGGTAAAGGAGTCTCTGAGGTCTGTTCCCGCCTGTGCCGATTGTAGTTTACCCTGACAAACCAGCCCACCGTCCCCCTCAATCTATTTAATGTTGCCGGCCCGCGGGAACAAGGACTCCTACGGTAATGGAGTCTCTGTGCCTGTGCTTCCCAGTGAATAATTCCCCCCTGCTCACCGCCCCGTCGAGCTGGGGGAGCCGTTCGGCCTGTGGAGCCGGTCAGGCTGGGGGGCCGGTAGTGCCGGGGAGTGTGACGTTTGAAACAGGCGCCGCCTCTCACCAGAAGTGACGTAGTGCAACAGGAAGCCGGAAGGGAAAAGGCCGGCGAGTATCACGCTGTTCATCTAGACCAATGAAGGTAAGTAAGGGAAGGGGGAGTCCCTTAAGTAGGTCTATATCCCACAACTTCAGGCCATGCCTTCCAATATATATAAATAATGGATAAAAACATTTATAAAAAACAAACAAAAACGCTAACATTGGCCAGCGTTCGGGCCTAAGTGGCTACTACAAAAGACTGGAAATACCCCATTGTGCATACCCTGGGTTGTCTACATTTGAAAATGGTATGTCATGATGGGGTTATTTCACATTCCTGGACTACCATATGGTCTCAAAAGGCAACATAGACCCAGCAAACCAATCTGGCAAACTGAATTGGGCAAGTCCTATATTGACCCTGTAACTTTCCAAAACACCATAAAACCTGTACATGGGGGGTATTGTTATACCTGGGAGACTTCACTTAACAGAAATATAAGAAATATGAGATCACCAGAAAAAGTGCAGTTTTTGTGTAAAAATATGCAAAAAAACAAATATGAATGCTAACTTTGGCAAGCGTTTGTAGCTAAGTGGGTATTACTAAAGACTGGACATAACCCATTTTGAATACCCTGGGTTGACTACTTTTACAAATTGTATGTCATGGTGGGGTTCATTTTAATTCCTTGGCTGCTATATGCAGGGCCACCATCAGAAACTTCGGGGCCCCTGACAAAGCACAAGGTCTGGGGCCCCCTCCCTTTCACTTCCCCCAGGCCCGCCCACGCCCTACCTAGTCCGCTGACAATGATGCAGGACTGAATGTGGTGTGTATACAGGGAGTGCAGAATTATTAGGCAAATGAGTATTTTGACCACATCATCCTCTTTATGCATGTTGTCTTACTCCAAGCTGTATAGGCTCGAAAGCCTACTACCAATTAAGCATATTAGGTGATGTGCATCTCTGTAATGAGAAGGGGTGTGGTCTAATGACATCAACACCCTATATCAGGTGTGCATAATTATTAGGCAACTTCCTTTACTTTGGCAAAATGGGTCAAAAGAAGGACTTGACAGGCTCAGAAAAGTCAAAAATAGTGAGATATCTTGCAGAGGGATGCAGCACTCTTAAAATTGCAAAGCTTCTGAAGCGTGATCATCGAACAATCAAGCGTTTCATTCAAAATAGTCAACAGGGTCGCAAGAAGCGTGTGGAAAAACCAAGGCGCAAAATAACTGCCCATGAACTGAGAAAAGTCAAGCGTGCAGCTGCCACGATGCCACTTGCCACCAGTTTGGCCATATTTCAGAGCTGCAACATCACTGGAGTGCCCAAAAGCACAAGGTGTGCAATACTCAGAGACATGGCCAAGGTAAGAAAGGCTGAAAGACGACCACCACTGAACAAGACACACAAGCTGAAACGTCAAGACTGGGCCAAGAAATATCTCAAGACTGATTTTTCTAAGGTTTTATGGACTGATGAAATGAGAATGAGTCTTGATAGGCCAGATGGATGGGCCCGTGGCTGGATTGGTAAAGGGCAGAGAGCTCCAGTCCGACTCAGACGCCAGCAAGGTGGAGGTGGAGTACCTGTTTGGGCTGGTATCATCAAAGATGAGTGTGGCGAAACCAACCTCGCCACTGTGAACTGGAGAAGCCTGGTTGCTCGCCTGCTCCCTTTGGACTATGGCCCTGCAGGTTAAACTGTTTATTTCCCCTGCAGAAAGGCTTATTTGTGTGATCTGAGTGCCATTCATCTAATAATGTGCACTCAGATCCCAGCTATCTGGGGATATGTGAAATGTCTGTGTGTTATGTGTAAATGTGACTTTATGTATTTTAAAGTGTTTTGTGTCTTTTTGCAACCATGTGCTTAATGGAGTCTTGTGTCTGTCCTGGGAGATAATTGAATTACTCTCCAGGATAGAAGACTCTGAAACTGGTTTGGGCCAGAAAGCCATGCTTCATTTAGTCACAAAGGACTTTCCCTTAACTTTTGAACCCCTGGTCTGATTCGTGCCATTTTTTAATATGTTGTTCCCCTGAATGGATTGATTGTGAATATGTAATTTTATGTGAATGTGATGTATGGTTTTAGAGTTATGAAAGTTGGGTAGAAAGTATGTTTTAACTGTATGTGTAATTGAGTTTCCTCTCAGGATAAGGGGAGGGAATATGTGGGATGTAACTGATATGTGATTGGTTGTTTTGTAACGCCCTGTGGGCTGTACTATGTTTGTGGATTGGGAATAAAAGAGACTGTATGTGACAGTACAGAGAGTTCCTGTTTTAACCCTCAAAGTGAAGTGTCGTCTCATTATTGGGGGAAGGATTTATTGTATGCTGTTCCAGTTTGACTGCTAGGAGAGTAAACCTATTCGTATGGTTCCTATTCAACTGTCTACAGCATTCATGCTTGATTCATATGCTCCTACGGTTCGGTGGTTTTGGTGTCTGCTGCAGTGCTTGGAGTCCTCAGGAAGCGCTAGGAGCATCCTTTAACGGAGGTACCCAGTCGGGGTGCCAGGCGATCCGTTACAATGAGCTTGTGGGGCCTTTTCGGGTTGAGGATGGAGTCAAGCTCAACTCCCAGTCCTACTGCCAGTTCCTGGAAGACACCTTCTTCAAGCAGTGGTACAGGAAGAAGTCTGCATCCTTCAAGAAAAACATGATTTTCATGCAGGACAATGCTCCATCACACGCGTCCAAGTACTCCACAGCGTGGCTGGCAAGAAAGGGTATAAAAGAAGAAAATCTAATGACATGGCCTCCTTGTTCACCTGATCTGAACCCCATTGAGAACCTGTGGTCCATCATCAAATGTGAGATTTACAAGGAGGGAAAACAGTACACCTCTCTGAACAGTGTCTGGGAGGCTGTGGTTGCTGCTGCACGCAATGTTGATGGTGAACAGATCAAAACACTGACAGAATCTATGGATGGCAGGCTTTTGAGTGTCCTTGCAAAGAAAGGTGGCTATATTGGTCACTGATTTGTTTTTGTTTTGTTTTTGAATGTCAGAAATGTATATTTGTGAATGTTGAGATGTTATATTGGTTTCACTGGTAATAATAAATAATTGAAATGGGTATATATTTGTTTTTTGTTAAGTTGCCTAATAATTATGCACAGTACTAGTCACCTGCACACACAGATATCCCCCTAACATAGCTATAACTAAAAACAAACTAAAAACTACTTCCAAAAATATTCAGCTTTGATATTAATGAGTTTTTTGGGTTCATTGAGAACATGGTTGTTGTTCAATAATAAAATTAATCCTCAAAAATACAACTTGCCTAATAATTCTGCACTCCCTGTAGTGGAAGTAAATTAGAATGTGTGTAATGGATGTAGTGTTTGTGTGTATTAGATACTGTTTGTGCAGTGAATGCAGAGTGTGTGTTTGTGTAGCGGATGCAGTGTGTATAGTGAACACAGAGTGTGTTTGAGTAGTGGATGTAGTGTGTGTACAGTGAGGTAGTGTGTGTTTGTGTAGATGTAGTGTTTGTGTGTACTAGATGAAATGTGTTTAGTGGATGCAGTGTCTGTAGTGGATGTAGTGTGTGTATTAGACGCAGTGTCTGTGTATAGTGAATGCAGAGTGTTTCAATCTGTGGTGGATGTAGTGTGTGTACTGTGAATACAGGATGTTTGTGTAGTGGATGCTGTGTGTACAGTTAATGCAGAGTGTGTGTTATGGTAGTGAATGTAGAGAGTGTGTTAATGTGTAGTGTATGCAGAGAGTGTGTCATTGTAGTGAATGCAGAGTGTGTGTTAGTGTAGTAAATGCAGAGTGTATTAGTGTGTACTGAATGCAGAGTGTGTGTTAGTGTAGTGAATGAAGAGTGTGTGTTGTACTAGTGTATGAAGAGTGTGTGTCAGGGTAGTGTATGCAGAGTGTGTGTTGTATTAGTGTATGCGGCGTGTGTGTTGTATTGGTGTATGCAGTGTGTGTGTTGTATTAGTGTATGCAGAGTGTCTGTTGTATTAGTGTATGCAGTGTTTGTGTGTGTTGTGTTAGTGTATGCAGTGTGTGTGTTGTATTAGTGTATGCAGAGTGTCTGTTGTATTAGTGTATGCAGTGTGTGTGTTGTATTTGTGTATTCAGTGTGTGTTGTATTAGTGTATGCAGTGTGTGTGTGTGTGTTGTGTTAGTGTATGCAGTGTGTGTGTGTTGTATTGGTTTATGCAGTGCATGTGTTGTATTAGTGTATACAGTGTGTGTGTTTTATTAGTGTATGCAGTGTGTTTGTGTGTTGTGTTAGTGTATTCAGTGTGTGTGTTGTATTAGTGTATGCAGCGTGTGTGTTGTATAAGTGTATACAGTGTGTGTGTTGTATTAGTGTATGCAGTGTGTGTTGTGTTAGTGTATGCAGTGTGTGTGTGTGTGTGTGTTGTATGAGTGTATGCAGTGTGTGTGTGTTGTATGAGTGTATGTAGTGTGTGTGTGTTATATTAGTGTATGCAGTGTGTGTGTTGTATTAGTGTATGCAGTGTGTGTGTTGTGTTAGTGTATGCAGTGTGTGTGTGTGTTGTATGAGTGTATGCAATGTGTGTGTTGTATGAGTGTATGTAGTGTGTATGTTGTATTAGTGTATGCAGTGTGTGTGTGTAACTGTGCAATCTGGGGGTGGGGGGGGGAGGAAGGGGCATTTTCACACTCATTTTATATTAATTTAATTAAATGTTTCTCCCCCTTCCCTACTTCTTACCTGTGTCCAGGGAGGGGGAGATTCCATCCCTGGTGGTCCAGTGGCATTGACCCCCCCACCCCGGCTCCCTGTTACCGCAGAGGGGGCCCAGCACACAGCTTCTACTCTTCTCTTCTCCTCTCTTCCAATTACTCTCGCGAGAGTATGGCAACGCTCAGAAGGCCGCAGGTCTCGCGAGAGTTATTAGAAGAGGCGAAGAGAAGAGTAGAAGCTGTGTGCTGGGCCCCCTCTGCGGTAACAGGGAGCCAGGGGGCCCGCGGCTGCACACATAGATAGCGATATTCGCTATCTATGTGTGCAGAGAGGGAAAGTGGTTGTCATGGTTGTCACCCCCTGATAGCGGCCCTGGCTATATGGTCTCAATGGCAACATTGGCTCAGCAAACCAATCTGGCAAATTTCAATGTGCAAACATGGAAAATGACCACTGTAAGTGCAAAACCCATAAAACCTGTGCATTGGGAGCACTGTTGTACTCATGAGATGTTGCTGAACACATATTGGGGTATTCTTTGTCAGTAACACATAACAGGAACTGAGAATCCATGCCTAAAGTACAATGTGAGAGAAAAATAACACAAAAATGACTACCCAATACCACCATTTGAAATACCCTAGGGTGTCTCCTTTTACAAAAATATATGTTTTGATGGTGGTAAATTACATTGGCCAGCTTCAGAAATGTCCCAAATAGGACATGGGTGCATGATGACCAGCTGTGAAAGTTACAAGTTGGAAAACTGGAATGTGCACCCTCCAAATAAGGTCTTTAAGCCCCCAGAGAACCTGACACACCTATACATGAGTGGTATCACTGTACTCGGGAGATGTTGCTGAACACATATTGGGATGTTCTTTGGCAGTAACCCTTAAAGTTCTCAGTACATGTATTGGTAAATTGCAATGTGTGTCATAAAACTCACCAATTTTTTTTTTTTAATTTGGCATAGATTGGTGGTAAAATGATTGCATGAAAAGAGACAAAATATCCCAAGTTTAATACCTTAGGTTGTCTTCTTTTAAAAAATATATACATATGAAGGTTTATTCAGGGATTCCTGAAATATATCAGTATTACAATGTAAATTGTGTTCATTTTGAAAAAAAATGGTTTGGAAATAGCCAAGTGCTACTTGTACTTATTGCTCTATAACTTGCAAAAAAAGAACATGTTAACATTGGGTATTTCTAAAATCAAGACAAAATTTTGAAACTATTTATCATGGGTGTTTTTGGGCAGTTGTAGATGTGCAACAGATTTTGGGAGTCAAATTTAGAAAAAGTGTGTTTTTTAAAAAATTTTCATCATATTTTATAGTTGTTTTAATAGTAAATTATATGATATGATGAGAATAATGGTATGTTTAGAAAGACCATTTAATAGCGAGAAAAACGGTATATAATATGTGTGGGTACAGTAAATGAGTAAGAGGAAAATTACAGCTAAACACAAACACAGCAGAAATTTAAAAACAGCCCTGGTACGAAACGGTAAGACAATTGAAAGGCATTCTGGTCACTAAGGGGTTAAGAAATGTGGAAGAATCTTGGCTGCCTCCATCTCAAGCCAGTGTGAGCTTGATTAAATTTGATGGCAGCTGTGGCATTGGTAGCGTGGAAATAATGAATGAAAGCTGGCAAACCTATACCTCCACTAACCCTGGGCTTTTGCAATATAGCCAGCTTGATTCTACTTGTTTTTTTATTACATAAAAACATCAAAAGGGCAGAATGAACCTTTCTTTAAAAAAACAATAAAGGAATACTGAGGGGGATAGCTCTGATAAAATACAACATTTTCAGAAGTACATTCATTTTAACAGAATTTAGTCTTCCTATTCAGGAGATTTCGAGATCACACCACCACTCCAAGTCTTTTATAAAAGCGGACCAGAACATACCCAGGTTATAATCATGCATCTTCCACAAGTTCTGGCATAAGTTGATACCTAAGTAAGAGATGTAAGAGTCCCTCCAGTGAAACTTGAAATTATTTCTTAGAGTATCCAATTCAAACCACGTGACAAAGAAAGCAAGGACTTTTGTTTTACTTGTATTTAATTTATAGTAAGAAATTTCATCGAATTCGTGCAGGATTGACATTATAGGCGAAATCGAGGACATAGGATTCTTCAAAGACAGCATTATGCCATCCGCAGAAAGACCAATCTTATGTTCTTTGCCCCCAACTGCAATGCCTTCTATCTCAGTACAATTGAGAATCATTTCAGCCAAGGATTCCATTGCTAGCACAAAGAGAAGCGGCGACAATGGGCACCCCTGTCTGGTCCTGTTAGACAGTGCAAAGCTATCCGATGTAAATCCTGTAGTGGAGATCTTTGCTGTTGGAGAGCAATAAAGAGCAACCACTGCTCTGATGTAGGGTTCTGGTAAGCCAAATCGCCACATAGAGTCCCAATGGATTCTATCAAATGCTTTCTCCGCGTCCAAAGACTGCGGAGGTACTATGAACAGTTGACAAAAACGGTCCCTAAGTACTGTCCACGGCAAATCTATTACTTACCCGATCGCCGCCGTTCCCCCGATGGTGATCAGTGCTGCTCCCGGTCTGGGGGGACTGCATGACAGCCCAGACAGTCACCCCTCTGCAAATTAGGCCCACACAGGCCTTGTGATTGCTCTAAAAGAGCGATCACATTGCCGCAATAGGCGTCCATAGTGCTGCCTGCAGATGGACTGCCTCAACTTGTCTTGTTTTGTCCTGATGAAAGCTGAAATGTTGACTTTTTAAATGGATTGAATAAAAGTTAAATTTTATTTGAAAATCTCTACCAAGTCCTTGGAGTGCGGTCATTTCTGCTATGTCTATATATATATAAAATGTCATACTAAGTGTATTTTTATATTAATAAATTAAATTACACATGTATATATATATATATATATTATATATAATAACTATATATATATATATATATGTATATATATATATCTATATATATATATACAGGTGATACTCGGAAAATTAGAATATCGTGCAAAAGTTAATTTATTTCAGTAATGCAACGTAAAAGGGGAAACTAATATATGAGATAGACGCATTACATGCAAAGCAAGATAGTTCAAGCCGTCATAAGTGAGATGATTATTGCTTACAGCTCATGAAAACCCCAAATCCACAATCTCAGTAAATTAGAATATTACATGCAATCAATAAAAAGGAGTGTACATAGAACAATATCGGACCTCTGAAAAGTATAAGCATGCATATGGACTCAGTACTTGGTTTGGGCCCCTTTTGCAGCAATTACTGCCCCAATGCAGCGTGCAGGGCCGGCGCTTCCTATAAGGTGAACTAGGCAGTCGCCTACGGCGCCATATAGGAGGGGGCGCCCTGCGCCCCATCTCCAGCCCTTTAAATGCTGCCCCACTGCCTCTCTCCTCACCTCCCCTTCCCTGTAGCATGGCCGAGCTCTTCTCCGGTCCGCGACCTGGCCGGACTGATAGGAAGTGCACACTCAGTGTACACTTCCTGTCAGTTCGTCCAGGTACAGGAAACAGAAAGTCCTGTCAGGGATGTATTTACCACAAGTCAAACAGGGCATTTGCCTAGGGCAGCACTTTTAGGGGAGGGGCGCCAAAAAATGCCACCCCAAGCTCCCAGACAAATGCCTTGTTTGCCTCGTGTTCTGGGGCTGTCCACCTTACTGTGAGTGAGTGAGCGTAGGTGTCAGTGTGTGTCTGTGAGTGTGTGTCAGTGTGTGTATGTCATATTATGTGTATCTGAGAGTGTGTACCTGTCAGTGAGTGGGTGTGTCAGTGTGTGTCTCTCAGTGAAAGTGTGTGTTGGTTAAACAGTGTGGGCCAAAGACTGTATGTGTGTGCCAATGACTGTGTATCTGTCAGAGAGTGTATATCAGTGCATGTATCAATGAGGGCATGTGTCTGTCAGTCAAAATAATGGCCTTGACACGAATTGGGGGGCAAATTTTGATTTTGGGGGTGCCCGAATTTAGTTGTGCCTAGGGCAGCACAAATCTAAAATACACCACTGACTCCTGTACCGCGGACCGGAGAGTAGCTCGACCACTCTACAGGAAAGGGGAGGTGAGGAGAACAGGGGGGGGAAAGAAGAACTGGGGAGGGGTGGAGTAAGAAGAAGGAGGGGAGTAAGAAGAAGAGGGAAGGGGAGTATGAAGAAAACAGGGGAGGGGTGATTAAGAAGAATAGGGGGTAAGAAGAGGGGAGGGGGTAGTAAGAAGAAGAGTGGGGAGTAAGAAGGGGAGGGAGAATAACAAGGGGAAGGGAGAATAAGAAGAAGGGGAGAGGGAGAAGAGGAGGGGGAGTAAGAAGAGGAGAGGGGAGTAAGAAGAGGGGAGGGAGGAGTAAGAAGAGTGGGAGGGGATGAGTAACGGAAGGGGAGTAAGAAAAGAGGGGAGTAAGAAGAAGAGGGAGGGGGAAGTAAGAAGAAGGGGAAGTAAGAAGAAGAGGGGAGGGATGAGTAAGAAGAACACAGGGAGGGAGGAGTAAGAAGAAGACAGGGAGGAAGGTGGGGGAGTAAGAAGAACACAGAGAGGGGGGTGAGGAGAAGGAAAGATGAGGAGAACACGGGGAGGTGAGAAGAACACAGGGAGGGGAGGAGTGAGAATAACACAGGGGGGAGTGAGAATAACACAGGGAGGGGCAGTGAGAAGAACACAGGGGGGGTGTGAGTGAAGAACACAGGGAGAGGGGGTGTGGAGAAAGGGAGGTGAGGAGAACACAGACGGGGGGATGTGAGGAAGACACAGGGAGGGGGAGGTGAGAAGAACACGGGGGGAGTGAGAAGAACACAGGGATGGTGGCGGGTTAGAAGAACACAGGTAGGGAGGGTGGGTGGGGTGAGGTGAGACCACTAAAGGGCAGGGAAAAGCTCTAAGGGACAGAAGAGAGAGCTCTATAGGACAGGGGGCAGGACAGGGAGCTCTTTCACACTACGGGCACACACACACAATGCATTCCTATACATACACAGAAACACACAATGAATCCATACACACACAGAAAGACAACATGCTTTCCTTATACACAGAGACACACACAATGCATCCATTACACACACACACAATGCAACCCTTACACACAAAGACAATGCATCCTTTGCACACATACACAGAAACAAACAATGCATCCCTTACACACACATGCAAACACACACACTGCTTCTCTTACATGCACGCAGAAACACAATGCATTTTTTACACACACTCAATGCACACACTTACAGACACACACCTTGCATCCCTTAAACATACAAACACAGATTCACACAATGCATCCCTTACACACAACCAGAAACACACAATACATCCCTTATACACAAACACACACTGCTTCCACTACACACAAGCACACTGCATCATCTACACAAACTGGTATCCCTATACACTACAGTCCATAAGCACACACATTAGATCCTCTACAATAACACATAACACATCCCCTACACACTCCACTCCCTGTGAGCAAACTCATGGGTGGAACATATAGGTGGACTTATGGGTGGGCCTTATGGGCATACTCACTGTCAGGCCCTGGGGCACAGACCTTGAGCTGTGTAAGGGGCCCCAAAAAATGGAGCTGCTTCCCATTCTCCCAGAACATTGAATTTTGTTACCACAGTTACAAACAGTCTCCAGAGATCCTGTTCTACACCAGACCAGTGGAACCAAACTGCAGCCATCACCATCTTCATCTGGTTGTAAGTAGGCAATCTAGTATATTATTAGTGACACTAATCTCTAATTTACCTCACATTAAAGGGACACTATAGTCCCCAGAACCACTGCAGCCTAATGAAGTGGTTCCGGTGTCTATAGCCTGTCCCTGCAGGCTTTTAAATTTTATTTATTTTTGGTGTGTCGTTGCATTACATCATGGTAACAAGATGAGCATTACGCAGTACATGCATTTTTCACATGGGTACAAATACAGTGGATGTCGTGTGCCCCCTGTTGTGAAATACTCTGTCCCATGTTAGGGTACGCTTGTGTGTTAGCGACACTATTTTTACAATTCAACCATTTAACATAGTAGTTGAACATAGTATGAACCAGTACCATTGTAGAGCGTGCCCTCCGTTGTAGTCACCGTCATCTCCCAGTTAGAGTTGCATGGTTATTTTGTATGTGAGCTGTGGTCACCAGCAATGGTAAAAGAAAAGTTAAAGGAGAAAGTAAAAAAAAGGAAACAGATAGGGGATGGGGGGGAGTTATCCCTCTCATGGTGGGATTCGGAGTACAATCGATGTGCCAGTTGGATTTGGTCGACTCCTGTGGACGAGTTCTGGCCCCCCCGGCTGGAGTCTCGTGGCAGTCGTGGGGGTCGTAGGCTCCAGCGCCGGTCGGCCCAAGGTGGGGATTTTATTGCTGGGAATGGGGGAAGGGGTTTCCCCCTCCCAGCTACCTTTTCTAGCCCCCCCAGTCCCCAGCCTTCCACAGCTCACAGACATTTTCGTATGATTTCGTTGTACATCTCACCAGTGCCGTGAGATGGTCCATGACGTGGGTGTCTTTTATTTTGTGTATAACTGCATTTATCTGGGGGATGTCAGGTTTGAGTCATGCTTGTGCCATGGTGAGCCTGGCTGCTAAGGTGAGTTTGTGTAGGAGTTTTTGTTCCCCCCTTGGCCAATCGTCTAATGTTCTGGGTAGTAGGAACACCCATGGGTCTATTTTCACTCATCTCTGGAATACCTTTTCCATTATGCTCCCCACCTCTCTCCAGAAGGTCTGTGCTTTCGGGCAGTCCCACCACATGTGCTTGTATGTCCCTTTGTGTCCGCAACCCCTCCAACACAGGTCGTCTGTGGTCTTGTGCATGTGGTACAGCTTTACTGGGGTGGAGTAGCATCTAAACATGGTTTTGTATGCTTGTTCTTGCTGTGTGACGCATATTGAGGTGGCCTTATTTGCTTCCCAGATATCCCTCCATTCAGTGCCCTCTAGGGCAGTGATGGCGAACCTTTTTGAGCCCGAGTGCCCAAACCGCAATACATGCCAACTTTTTTTCTCCTTAAAGTGCCAACACGGCAATTAAACCCAAATACTGAGGTTTAAGTTTAGAAAAAACAACTCGTACTGTTGTCCGAACTAATAAATTTTGTTTTAAAAGAACACAGAGAGTTCAATGATACAAATTTTAAATAATGATATAAATAGATAAAATTAAGCTTATATTTATTAGTATCTCCAACAAATGCAATACATACACACACAGACTGCTGAATACACACACACAGTCTGCTGAATACACACACACACACAAGACTGCTGAATACAGAGACTGATGAATAAACACACCCAGTCTGCTGAGTACACACACACACAGACTGCTGAGTACACACACACAGTCCGCTGAGTACACGCAAACACACACAGACTGCTGAATACACGCGCACACACACACACACACTGCTGAATACACACATACTGCATTGAGGTGGGGGGTGCTGTGTGTGTGTGTGGGGGTGCTGTGTGTGTGGGGGGGGGTGGTGTGTGTGGGGGGGTGGTGTGTGTGTGTGGGGGGGTGCTGTGTGTGTGTGTGTTGTATGTGTAAAGGGTGCTGCGGGGTGGGGTACTGCTGGTAGTGTGTGGGTAGGGGTGCTGCTGGGGGTGTAGGGGGTACTGTGTGTGTGGGGGTAGGGGTGCTGCTGGGGCGTTGGGGGTGCTGCTGGTAGGGTGGGGGTTACTGTGTGTGTGTGGGTGGTAGGGGTGCTGGGGCTGGGGTGCTGCTGGGGGTGGGGGTGTGTGTGTGTGGGGGTGGGGGGTGCTGCTGGGGTGGGGGTGCTGTGTGTGGGGGGTGCCTGCTGTGGGGGTGGGGGTACTGCTGGGGGTGGGGATACTGCTGGGGGTTGGGGGTGCTGCTGGGGTGCTGCTGGGGTACTGCTGGGGGTAGGGGTACTGCTGGGGGTGGGGTGCTGTGTGTCAGTATACCCCCCCTCCCTTACCTTTAATGAGTGGGGGAGACACACAGCCATCCCTGGTGGTCCGGTGGTGGTAAGCACTGCAGGGGGAGGGATCTGTGATGCAGCTCCCCTGTCCTCCCGCGCAATGCTATGTGGAGCATTGCCATGGCAACGCTCCACACAGCATCGCGCGGGAGGACAGGGGAGCTGCTTCCTAGAGCCCGCCCCCTGCCTCCCGACCCGGAAGCAGGGTAGGCGCCTGCCGTTTCGGCAGACAGGTGCCTACTCTGCATTGATGGTGAACCTGTGGCCGCGTGCCCACAGAAAGGGCCTGGCGTGCCACCTGTGGCACGCGTGCCATAGGTTCGCCATCACTGCTCTAGGGCCTCTCCTAGGTCTGATTCCCACTGCATTGTGCAGTGTAGTTCCCCCCAGTCAGTGCTATTGGAGCTTAGGTGAGCGTACAGGGAGGTGATGAGTCCCTTCGGGGGATTTTCCCTGAGGCACATTTGTTCAAAGCCCGTTAGTGTAGTTTGTGCTGCCAGTTCGCCAGGTTGTGTTGTGCAAAGTCCGTGAGTTGGAAGTACCTAAAGAAGTCTGAGGGTGTTAATCATGTCCTTTCCGTGAATGCCTTGAATGTCACTACTTGGTTTCCTTCGCCCAGTTGGACCACTCTCTGTAAGCCCGAGCCCTCTATGTTTTTGAAGTCTCGGGCCCGCATTCCTGGGGGGAATACCCTATTCCTCAGAACGGGCATCATTGGTGAGGGTGATGTTGTTCATTTATATTTTAGGGCCACAGCATCCCAGACCAGGAGGGAGTTTAAGATTGAGGGGCACTGGGTGCGTAGGAATGTCCTGTGTTCTCTCTGTAGCCATATATAGAATTGGGGTAAGTCTGCTCCCATCATGCCAGACTCTAGATCTGCCCATCTGCGTTCATCTGGTGTTGAGTGCCACATGGCGATCTGTGCTAGTTGAGCCACCAGATAGTAGTTATATAGGTCCGTCTTTAGGTCTATATAGTGCGTAAGTGAAACCCTGTGTCTTTTTTGTTGCTATATGAAATCCCCTATTCTTTTTTGCAGGGGGGCTAAGTCAGTTTTGGTGACTGGTATGGGCATAGCCTGAAAATAGAACAGGAGTCTGGGTAGTGTGTTCATTTTTATCATGTGGACTCTCCCTATCCATGACAGTGGCTTGTCCACCCATTTGTCTAGGTTGGCCCCAAGAGTCTTGAGGAGGGGCATGTAGTTGGCTCTGTATAGCTGTTTGGGGTCTGAAGTCAATTGTATCCCTAGGTATTTTATGGAGTTCTGTGCTATGGGTATGTGGCATTGGTCACGTATATGTGTCGCATCCGTTGTTGCCATGGCTACAGGGAGTGCGGTGGATTTGGAGAGGTTGACCTTGTACCCTGACGGGTCGCCGTACTCTGTCAGTTCCCCAGTTAAGGCCCTCATTGAGTCCATGGGGCTCGTGAGAGTGATCAGTTCATCATCTGCGTAACCGGATACCTTGTACGTCTGGCCACCCACCTTAATACCTTGTATGTGTTGGTTAGACCGGATTGCTTGCATTAGGGGCTCCAATGTGAGTACGGATAGCAGTGGCGACAGTGGGCATCCCTGTCGTGTGCTGTTGTGTAGGGTGAAGGGTGTGGTTGGGGCCCCTGGGATCCAAATTTGTGCTTTGACGTCAGTGTTCATGGCCTGGACAGTCGTGATGTAAGTCTCAGGGAACTGGAGGTGTCTTAGGAGTTCGAATAGGTAGGCCCACCTGACCCTGTCGAACACCTTTTCGGCATCCAGGGATAGTATAAGTGTTGGGGTGCAGGAGGCTGTCTGTGTCCATATTAGGTCTATGTTGTGTCTGGTGTTTTTGAACAGCTGTTGTCCGGGGATGAAGTCCATCTGATCTGCGTGGATCAGTCTCGTCAGTTGTGGGAACGGTCTTTCAGCTTAGATCTTTGCTAGTATTTTGACGTCATGGTTGATTAGTGATATGGGTTTGTAATGTTCTGGGTACGCTGTGTCTTTTCCTGGTTTTGGTATCAGGACTATGTGAGCCGTGGACATTTCTGGGTCGGGGCATCCGCCGCCCATTAGGTAGTTGAACCACTTTGACAGGTGCAGTACCAGCTCCTTTTGGTATGTTTTGTAGTAGCTGCCCTCAAAGCCGCCAGATCTATCTCGTCGGTTGAGATTTCCCCCCCCCGTAGTCTATATTGCCGTCGGGTTCCGCTTCGGGAGGTCTATTTTGTTGAGGTATGTCCGTATGGCCTCTAGTGAGTCTGTCGTGTTGTTGTGATTGTACAGGGATTTGTAGAAGTCGGTAAAGACTTTTGCTGTGTCTGCCGGTGATGTTTTAGTTTGGCCTCTGAGGTCTCTGATCGTTGTGATGTGTGTTTGTCGGGGCCGTGGGCGTAGTGTGCAGGCCAGGAGTGTGTCCATTTTGTTAGCCTGTTCGTAAAATGACCTCTTGAACCATGTCACAGCCCTGGCTATGTCATCTAATAGTGTCTCGCCAATGCAGCGTCCGGTGGCTTGCAGTGCCTGGAGTCCGTCAGGTGTTGGGTTCGACTTGTGTCGCTGTTCTAGTTTATGAAAGTCAAGTAGGAGGGTTTTTAGTTGTCGTGTTTTCTTTATCTTTTTGCTGGTGGCTTCCCTTATGAGTGCCCCTCGGATGACTGTTTTGTGTGCGGACCAGATGGTCGTGGGTGTCAGGTCCGGGGTTGTGTTGAGCTGAAAATACTCTTCTATTGCTTTACAAATGGTCTCTTTGATATCTGGGTCTTGAGGTAGGGAGGTGTTTAGTTTCCAGGACCACGGGGTCATGGTGCAGATGTTGTCTAATTCTATGCTAATGTCTGCATGGTCTGACCACGTAGTGGATCCCACCGAGGATTTAGTGATCTTTGGGATGGCTTGGTCGTTTACTAGTAAATAATCGATTCAAGAATACGAATCGTGCGGTGCGGAGTAGAACCTGTAGTCCACTTCACTCGGGTGCTGAGCCCTCAATACATCTATCAGCCCCGTCGCACGAATGAAGTAATTTGCCAGTCTGTCCTGTCTGCCCCTGCCGTGTGAGCGCGGTAGGCCCTGTACTGTTCCTCGGTCTGCTAACGGGCAAGGCGCTGCATTGAAGTCGCCACCCATTATGGTCATGCCATGCGGTAGGGCTGCCAGTTTGTCCTCTATGTGTACCCAAAAGTCTCTGAATGGTTCATTAGGTGCGTATATGTTTATCAGGTGTATGGTGTGGGCAAACAGCGTCCCGGATATTATCAGGTATCGTCCCTCCGGGTCTGGGTCAACCCCATTGTGCTTTGAGTATGATCTAGCCTCGTAACCTGTTGTAAATGTGGTCTTTAAGTGTCATCCCTGGGGTCTTAGGTATGTGGGTTTCCTGTAAAAAGGTGACATCTGGGTTTAGTCTTTTGAGTTCTCTAAAAAGGAGTCGTCGCTTTTTGGGTGCGTTTAATGATGTGATGCGTATGGGCATGGTGGTGTTTGGGGTGTGTGCGTTTGAGTTGACTTACAGGAGTCTGCCTCTGCCCTCGTCCTCCCGCCGGGCCTCGCGAATTTCCATTGGAGGGGCCGCCCCCGCTTATGCCTTTGTGGTCTCTGAATCCGGGCCACTCCGATGTCCATGAGGGGATGGAGGGAAGGAGAAAAACAGGGATAGATAAACACAACATGTAAATTAAAACAGATATATACATCTGGTCTTACCTCTAGCCAGACTTGTGAGGAGCGCGTGCATCAGCCTGTCCCACCCACCATCTGTGGGTTTGGCGTGCAGAGGCATGGACCCTTCTCCGTGCAGACGTGCCTCTAGGCCTGTTCCCTGCGTATGTGTGGGCCCGTCTGTGGTGTCCACAGTGAAACCATCCTGTGGTGCAAGTCAGCCTGCGTTCCACCTCGGGGCGAAAGGAAAGCCTTGGTCTATGGTGAATTATGTCCCCGGGTATGCATTCACGCCTCCCAGTTTCTGTCCTAGGCCCTGGTGGTAACTTTGCGGAGGGGTGTCTGGACCCCGCAAGTCTGCATAAGGATGTTTTGGCGAGTGGAGTGCATGTAGTCGTCGTATTGTGTCCCTCTCTCCGGTTAGCTTATCGGTGTTTGGGCAGCCGATGGGCCGCATCGTGTTAGTGTCGCGCTTATGGGTTGGTTTTGGCTTTGCAGTGTAGCATGTCTATGTAGTAAAACATTTCTATACAATATTACATTTTTAAGCATTATAACATTTCTGTACAGTATAACATTTCTAACATTTGCATTGCATTTTAACATTTCTATGCCCCCCCAATCCCCGCACCAGTGTTCTGGCTCTATGCTCGGGAGCGAGGAGCCCGAGACATCCACGTTGACCATCTCGGAGGATTCTGTGGTTCCCTGCAGGCTTTTTAATGTAAACACACACTGTGTGCAGCACTGGTGTTAGTTCATATGGCGGATCATGTCGGTGGGACATTGTGATGTCACATGGGGGGCAGCAAATGTTTCTTTTGCCTAGGGCAGCAAAAATCCTTGCACTGGCCCTGGCGGCGTGGCATGGAAGCTATCAGCCAGTGGCACTGCTGAGGTGTTATGGAAGACCAGGATGCTTCAATAGCGGCCTCAGCTCTTCTGCATTGTTTGGTCTCATGTCTCTCATCTTTCTCTTGGCAATTCCCCATAGATTCTCTATTGGGTTCAGGTCAGACGAGTGTGCTGGCCAATCAAGCACAGTAATCTCACGGTCATTGAACCAGGCTTTGGTACTTTTGGCAGAGTGGGCAGGTATCAAGTCCGGCTGGAAAATGAAGTCAGCATCCCCATAAAGCTCGTCTGAGAAAGGAAGCATGAAGTGCTCCAAAATCTCCTGGTTGACGGCTGCATTGACCCTGGATTTAATGAAGCACAGTGGACCAACACCAGCAGATGACATGGCTCCCCAAATCAACACAGACTGTGGAAACTTCACACTGGACTTCAAGCATCTTGCAGTGTGTGCCTCTCCATTCTTCCTCCAGACTCTGGGTCCTTGGTTTCCAAATGAGATGCAAAAGATGTTCTCATCAGAAAAGAGGACTTTAGCCCATGTAAGACGCTTCTGACATTGTTTGTTGTTCAGGAGTGGCTTGACAAGAGGAATACGACATCTGAAACCCATGTCCAGGATCCGTCTGTGTGTGGTGGCTCTTGATGCACTGACTCCAGCCTCAGTCCACTCCTTGTGAAAGTCCCCAACACTTCTCAATGGCCTTTTCCTGACAATCCTCTCCAGGCTGCGGTCATCCCTGCTGCTTGTGCACCTTTTTTTCCACACTTTTCCCTTCCACATAACTTTCTATTAATGTGCTTTAATACAGCACTTTGGGAACATCCAACTTCCTTTGCAATTACCTTTTGAGGCTTTCCCTCCTTATGGAGGGTGTCAAAGATGGTTTTCTGCACAACTGTTAGGTCAGCAGTCTTCCCCGTGATTGTGCTTCCTACTGAACCAGACTGAGAGACCATTTAAATGCTCAGAAACTCTTTGCAGGTGTTATGGCTTACTTAGCTGATTAGAGTGGGACACTGTGAGCCTAGAATATTGCACCTTTATACAATATTCTAATTTACTGAGATTGTGGATTTGGGGTTTTCATGAGCTGTAAGCCATAATCATCGCACTTATGACAAATTACGGCTTGAACTATCTTGCTTTGCATGTAATGCGTCTATCTCATATATTAGTTCCCCTTTTACGTAGCATTACTGAAATAAATGAACTTTTGCACGATATTCACATTTTTCGAGTATCACCTGTACATATATATATATATATATATATATGTATATATAAATAAATAAAAATAATATGAAATATATATATATCCATATACATAAATAATTTCATAAATATACACGTAGACTTCAAATATATAAATATGTATATATATTTAAATTATACATGCATATTTATGTAATATTTTTAGATAATTAAGTAATTTTATGACGGGCTGAGCTAGCAGCGGAGCAGAGCGGTCGCACTCACCAAGAGCTCCCCACCACAAACGGCAAAAAAGTTTTATGGGGCGATATCCGACACCCATCCGGGCTCAACTGCCCACACCTGACACGAGGATCAGCCATGGGTCGAAAACACAAGAAAACTAGAGCCGATAAAGACCCTACTACCCACGACATCGGGGAACTTCTCCGATGCTCGCAAAAGTCCGCATGGGACAAGATGGCGGCGGGAGAAGACAGCCACGCATTCTCCTTGGATGATTTCTCCATAGACCCCGGAGAAGGTATGGCACAAGCACCACCACCCAACTCAAAGCCCTTACATGCCCACTGCAGAGGAACCTGTCACAGCCTCTATACTTAAGAGCATGCTGGTGGAGCTCAGGACCAACATAGCAGCCGACATGGCCTGTAGAAAAGGAGGCGGTGGAGGGGGTCACTACCAGGGTCCTGAGGCTAGAGGCCTCATCTAACTCCCAAGATGCAAGGATAGCATCCCTAGAACAAGTGCTAACTAAAGTGCAAACACTGCAAAGTATATCAAACAACCGGTTAAACACTCTGGAAGACCAACATAGGCACGATAATATAAAGATCCGAGGCATCCCGGATTCCATAGGCCAGACAGACCTACCGCACTTCGTCAGGCGCCTGCTGGTCAATCTCTTGCCGCCCAAACAATGAAAGCAGTGCGACTAGATGGTATGTTCAGTTTGCCCAAGCCCGCGATGGCGCCAGCCGCAGCACATACAGACCTGATACTCCGCTTTCAGACCCTGCAAGACAGAGCCCAACTGTTGGCAGCTGCATGAGGGAAAACCCTTCTGACATTCGAGGGAGCCATGCTGTCCCTCTTCCAAGACCTAACTAAAAGCACCATGGGATGGCGCAAGTCCATGTAGCCACTTCTACAACATCTCAGGGATAAGAACATTCAATATAAATGGGGGACACCAAACATGATCACCTTCACGCATCAGGATACAGCTTACTGAGTTTGGAGCTACCCTGAACTGGACTCACAACTGCACACAGCAGGCCTGCTGTTGCCCACTCGCAAGGAAAGCTCAGACCTCGCCCGACTGGATCAGGCAGCTGTCTCTGACTTCGTCCCAGAGGCACCCACCCGACCACCGCACCAACGAAAGACACCCTGAGGGATAATAAAGCAGGGAGCTTTCTCACCATTACCCCAGAGTGCTGTCACCGCACTCTCTAGAATAAGGCCTCCTGCCCAAGATGAACCCGCTCTGTTCCCTTACGAACTCATACATGGTTACCATCCAAGTTCCCCCCTCCTATATATCTTTGGTTGAACTCAGTTGACTTTTTACTAGTTAAACATAAATCCGTATAGATCTCCCCGAGGTTGACTCCACTCACCCGAGACACACTCACAGCAGTGCTCACTACACCCCTACTGTGGGACGCAAACACACACAACTGGACACACTCCTGACCGCACCGGCACCTGACTCATCCCCTTGCCCAAACTTAGAAGACACAGTTAAAGGCAGACACATTGGGATGGGGGGGAAACTCCGAAGGGGGACACGCACCAACCCAGGGCACACCCCATCCATGCCAATGTCCATCCTTACACACCGGGGATTAGACCGACAGTCACGCCAGGGAGATCCCACGGACCTTACACCACATATACAGAACTACCCCTCCATAGCTGGTCTCGATACAGACCTGTAAGATACTACACATGTCGAAAGACAAACCCACTAAACCTTTACATGGGGGGTACTGTTTTACTCTGAGACTTCGCTGAACACAAATATTAGTGTTTTAGAACAGTAAAACATATTACAGTGATCATTTTATCAGTGAAAGTGAAGTTTTTTGCATTTTTCACACACAAACAACACTTTCACTGATGATATCATTGTGGTGATGCATTTTACTGTTTTGAAACACTAATATTTGTTTTCAGCGAAGTCTCCCAAGTATAACAGCACCCACCATGTACAGGTTTTATAGTGTTTTTGAAAGTTACAGGGTCAAATATAAGGCTTGACTTTTTCACATTGAAATTTGCCAGATTGGTTATGTTGCCTTTGAGAGTGTATGGTAGTCCAGGAAAGAGAATAAACCCCATGATGGCATACCATTTGCAAAAGAAGACAACCCAAAGTATTGCAAATGGGGTATGTTCAGTCTTTTTTAGTAGTCAATTAATCACAAACACTGGCCAAATTTAACGTTCATAATTGTTTTTTCCATTTTTTACACACAAACAAATATAAATGCTAACTTTGGCCAGTGTTTGTGACTAAGTTGCTACTAAAAAAGACTGGGCATACCCAATAATGAATACCCTGGGTTGTCTACTTTAACAAAATATATACATGTGAGGTGTGATTCAGAGATTTATGACAGATAACAGTGTTACAATGTCACTATTGATAAATTATAAAAATGTATATTTTGAAACAGCAATGTCCTACTTGTAGTTATAGCTCTACAACTTGCAAAAAAAAAAAGCTAAGAACATGTTAACATTGGGTATTTCAAAACTCAAAATTTTGAAACTATTTAGCATGGGTGTTTTATGGCGGTTGTAGATGCGTAACAGATTTTGGGGGTCAAAGGTAGAAAAAGTGTATTTTTTTTATAGTAAATTATATGATATGATAAAAATAATGGTATCTTTAAAAAGAACATTTAATGGTGAGAAAAGCTGCATATAATATGTGTGGGTACGGTAAATGAGTAAGAGGAAAATTACAGCTAAACACAAACAGTGCAGAAAAGTAAAAACAGCCCTGGGCCTTAACAGTAAGAAAATTGGAAAACGGTCTAGTCACTAAGGGGTTAAAATAATAGACTGATCATTTCTTTGTCACTGGACAAACGTTAAAAATCAGCAGGGGATCAAATACTTTTTCCCCTCACTGTTTGAGTGTATTGGTGGGCAATTAGTTAAGTACTAAATGTCCTTTGATGGGATCTACAAAAGAGTGTGCATAATGCTATGTGAACGTGATGTACATAACCTATATGTTAGTACTCTTTATTTGTCTGCAGCCAGTTATATGGGTTTGATTATCTGCACTGGGATGCCTGCGGGATGTAGTCCAAATAAAAAGAGCTTCCCAGCAGCAAAGAAACAGTTGACCATAGTGTAAAAATAAGAACCAATGAAAGCAGAGAAAGCTGTAGAAAAGGCTGGGAAACCACTCCTTCTCACTCCTTCTTTGCTGTTGTCTTCCCTGGTAAGTTTGGTCTTATTACACTGCATTAACACAGTTATAAATTATATCGATTTTGGCTTTGTTCTATATTTATTCTCTGTTGCTTCAGCCTGCTGTTCATGAGACTGTCCCCATGTTGGATCTGTGGCACTGTCTCCCTTCTGAGTGCTGTATTTCTGCCTTTGCCTATTTTTGGCATGTCTCAAGTCTATAGGCACTTCCTCTATTTTCTATTTACCTGCACCCAATATGTAGCTTTTCTTTGTTTGGGCTACATCTACTAGTTGCTCTAAATGTACCTACCTAAGCAACCAGAGTCTGCTACCAGGATAACCAGGCCTGCATACATAGGGCAGCTGACTTCCTTCACTACTGGCTCCACAGGCCATTAGAAAATGATGTACGTGAATAAATGGTGCTTAATGCCCAAAGCCTACCATGCTGGATAGAGTGGCCAATACCCTAGAGCAGGGCCGGCTTGTCCATAGACGCAGATGGAGCCAGGGCTCCAGGCGGCACACTGACAGGGGCGGCATTTTACCGCCCCAGTCATAATCATAATCTAAAACAGGAGTTCCCAACTTGGGAACCTCTGTGAGGCTCCATCGGGTGGCCCATGCCCTTAAGGCAACCCGATGGACATATGCAATGTGGGCCCCTTCTGTCCTGCACAGAGAGCTGGGAGTAAGTGACAGCATATCACTTCCTCCAAGATCACTCACACAGCCGCATGGGAGGAGGAGGAGGAGGGAGACGGAAAGATGGGGCCCCACAGCCAGCAGAAGGTAAGAACCTGCTGGGTTGCTTAATTTTTTTAGTGTGTGTTTGTATGTGTGTGTAGCTGTGTGTGTGTGTGTTTGTGTGTGTGTGTGTGTGTGTTTGTATCTGTTTGTATGTGCCTAATGTGTGTGTAGTGTGGGTATCTGTGTGTTTGTGTGTGTGTATCTGTGTGGTGTGTATATGTGTATCTGTGTGTAGTGTGTGTGTATCTGTATGTTTGTAATACGTGTACATGTGTGTGTATCTGTGTGTGTAGTGTGTGTATCTGTATGTGTGTAATGTGTGTATCTGTGTGTGTGTAGTGTGTGTATCTGTGTGTAGTGTGTGTGTCTGTATGTGTGTAGTGTGTGTATCTTGTTTTTTGTATTCTGTATATGTGTAGTGTGTATCTGTGTGTGTAGTGTGTATATCTGTATGTCTGTGTATCTGCATGTGTGGCAGTGTGTGCATCTGTATGTTTCAGTGTGTGTATCTGTATGTGTCAGTGTCTGTGTGAATGTCTGTATGTCTGTGTATCTGCAGGTATATCAGTGTGTCGTACATCTGTACGTGTGTCAGTATCTGCATGTATGTCAGTTTTAAATACATATACTGACACACATGCAGATGCACAGACACATACAGTTGCACAGACACACTGATACACATGCAGATATACAGACACACAGACACAAACAATGCCACACATGCAGATACATAGACAAACACATACAATCACTGACACACATACAGATACAGACACACAGATGTAAACACTGGCACACATGCATATACACAGAAACAGTGTAAGGTAAGTGTATAGGCTGCAGTGCACACACAGACACAAGCTACATCCACAGCATACACACAGACACACACTACATCCCAAGCACACACAGACATATACTACATCCCCAGCACACAAACAGACACACTACATCCCCAGCACACACACAGACACACACTACATCCCCAGTACACACACAGGCACACACTTCACTCCCAGCACATACAGAGACATACACTTCATCCCCAGCACACCCACACATGGACACTACCATTGCAGAAGCATATATGTTATTTCTTTTTGGGGGGGGCAACATTTCATCCTTGGACCCAGGCAGTACAATGTATTGGGCTGTTGTGATCAGTCAATATAAGTTGGCTATCCCAAAGAGGCATATGGCCCTATGTGGTCATCCTTGTATATTATGCAGGTGAAGGATATTCCCATGGGTCAGAGTTTTATCAATTTTGTTGCCTGGAGTAGAGCCGAGCTCCTGTTCCAAGTTGTGGTCAAATCAGAAGTTTAGCTACTCATCTGGATGAAACTCTAGAAACTACAAGACAGACCTGACATTCAACCAACTGCTGACTGCAACATCTTTTTGGTCATGAATAAACTGGAGATTTCTGTCCCATTATCAGTCTCAGATACTTTAAAATGGAGGGGTACTTTTGGAAGGTGCATTTTAGGACTCAAGACATTCGCTCGACCATAAACTTGGACGACATCCTATTTTAGCCATGTCCTACTCCAGGGTTAGGCAACCTTTTGACTCCAGATGTTGTGGACTACTTTTCCCATTATAGTGTTACAGCCATACTGCTGGTAAAGCATGGGGAGTGATGTAGTCCACAACATCTGGAGTGACAAAGTTCCCAACTCCTATACTACTCCATTAAAGAGAGCCATTAGTTCTACATTATAATGAGACCCTTATCATTGGCGCTGCATTGATGCTAGCCACAATTACTTCTTGCCTCCCTGACCTCCCCTCCAAATAGCACTCTATGTGGAGGTCATGGGACTGAGCGATACCCCCTTAAAGAGTGAGTAGACCTCCGCACAGTCCGGATTACCAGTTTCAGAGTGTTTCAGGAATTCTCCCGGTCAGGTGCTCAATGTGTAAAACGAGTCTAGGTGATCACCTGAGTTATAATAGCCTCTTTTAGGGACTCTTGGGACCATGCCCATAGGTTATGGGTATGAGGTTGGCCTTCAAGTCTCTCCAAAAGTTCATTTCACAGGAGCTTCCGTCACAGTCAGGATGCTTGCAGATGGTTCATACCCATCTCAGTAACTCCCGAATTTCCAGCTCTAGGAAGTCTTACGTTACATATGGACAGTATGGCACATTTGATGCTTAGGACAACAGCTCATACAATAAACATTTTCCATGGTCTTCCCATTAGTAAAATTCCATCTGCCTCTGATCAGAGAGAAAATCCAAGTGGGCTTTATTCAAGAGACCCACTGGCTATCTAATTCTAAGCCACTATGGCACTATAAAAATTATCCGTTGATATATGTAGCCTCCATTCAAGGGAGAGAAAAAATGTAGAGTATCAATTATCTTTTCTAAAGAGGTCCAATTCGAATGTCATTACAAGCATTTAGATGAGGAGGTTAGGTTCATTATAATTGTAGGTCTCTTAAATGGGGTAGAATATACCCAAGTAAATGTATATCTGCCAAATGTACATTCAATTAATGTTTTGGTTAAGATTCTTAGGCTAACAGAACAGGTGAAAAAAGGTAAACTGGAAATAGCAGGAGATTTTAATTGTATACTTGACCCTGTTATGGATAAACAACTAGGACCAGACCAACGAATTGATAAAAACTTGAAACAAGCAGCCTCGATGAATAGATTGATTAAAAAAATTCTAATTATATGATTGTTGGAGATTAGCCCACCCTAATGATAAAAATTTTACTCATAGATCTATTCTACATAGTTCTGCATCCAGAATAGATATGATTATGGGCGATATTCATTTTTCGAAGGCTTTACAATCAATCATCATTAAAGAGAGTACTTGGTCAGATCATGATTTGATAATAGCTGAAGTAGCAGAGCTTAACAATAGAACCCACCCGATCTGGAGACTCAACGATATATTACTGAAAAATAAGGCAAACATCGAACATATTGTAAAACTATCTGATCTATTTTTTAAAGAGAACTCAACAGAAGAAATATCTAGAGTGTCTCTGGTGCTCTTTTAAGACTGTTATAAGAGGCTACTGGATTAAACTAGCTAGCCAACAGAAAATTAATAGAGATTCAAGGCTATCGGATTTATATATCGAATTTTACAGTTTATCTGTTTTAAACAAGATACATTTTTGCCGTGTAAGAGCAGATAAAATTAAAGACTGTCAAGAAAAGATAAACAAACAAATTACAGATAGAATCGAGCGAAATTTAAATAAATCGAACATTAAATTTTATTATAAGAACAATAAAGTCGATTCAATGTTAACAAATAGATTGAAAAAACAAAATATGGATAGGAAAATTTTTAAGTTAGCAGACAGAGGTAAAAATATTGTAAAACCCGAAGATATTTACAATAGTTTTAGAGATTTCTATGCAAAACTATATCATTTAAATCTAAATCCTACAACGGTTACCCTGGAGGACTATTTAATTAACAAGTATAAATCTTCCCAAAATATCGTCTGACCATAGAAAGGATTTAAACAAGGTCATTTCTATGGAAGAAGTGGAACGAGCTATAAATAATTTGGTTAATAAAAAAGCACCAGGACCGCATGGTTATTCCAACCTGTTCTAAAAAAACCTTTAAAAAACAGATAATCCCTATACTGACAAATACCTGAGATTTCAATAAAGGGGTATGCCTCCTCCGATTTATTAAGAGCACATATTTCCCCGATACTTAAACTGGGTAAATCCCCTACAGATATATCTAATTACCGTCCAATATCTTTGATTAATATTGATGTTAAATTGTTCTCTGCTATATTGGCGGGCAGATTGCGAAGGGTACTTACATCACTCATTCACAGAGATCAGATAGGCTTGAACATAAACAAGACAACTGCTCTGGTAGTTCATATAAAAGAACCAGACTTACAGTTTTTAAGGCAAACTTGAGTTCAACTGATCTGCCAGAGAGTTCTCCTATTTGGGTATACTAATTACTGCTGACCCTAGTTGAATTAAGGAAACTAATTTTTTAAGATTGCTAAAAGAAACCAATAGATTACTAAAAGATTGGAGATCACACGAGATTTCTTGGTGGGGAAGGATTAACACCATCAAGGCTTACATTGTCCCTAAATGGACATATTTATTTTGCATGATTCCTCTTAGAATTTCCCCACATTGGCATATGTTGCTACAGAGCAGCTTTACTAATTATTTTATATATGGAGAGGCAAAAAAACAAGAATTAACTCTGCCACATCAGCGAAAAAAAAGTCATTGTGGTATATGGGATACCCTTTAATATCTCAGATTTATAAAGCAAATATGATGGTCCATGCTTCCAACCTACAACTTATTGATATCAAAGACCAGGCTTGGTATAGGTTGGAATCATATAGAGTTGGAATAGACAATTTAGAAGTGTTACTATGGAATAATTTTAGCAATAATCAAAAACAAATAATTGTTTCAGAACAAGTATCTTTGATACTTTCTCAGACATTAAAAGAATGGTATAGTTTAAAGAGAAAGTTAATCATTAATAAAGTATCTTTAAAAACTTTAGAATCTATTATACCAGATATTGATCTGAAAAATTGGTATAAAAAAAACAAACACCTTGATTGGCGACCTTTTTGTAGCCCACCAGCTAAAAAGCTTCTCGGACCTAATGGATTCACTACCCTTACCTTCTAAAGAGATATTTAACTATTTGCGCATTAAAAGTTTCTTGAAAGAACATATTTTAGTAATAAAAGGAGACATAGGTATTTTAATTAAAAAAATACTTTCTACTGAATCCTCTAAGAATAAGTACTCGTCCGCAATAGAATTATTGAACTTCATAGAAGGACCAAATACTCCAACAGCCATTAAGAAATGAGAGAAAGATTTAGCTATAGGGATACAGTATAACCAGTGGTGCACTCATATATAAGGATCAAAAAACATATCCATTGTCTAAATATTTTGGAAACTTTTATGAAAGTGTTTTATAGATGGTATATGGTCCCTAGAAGACTTAATAAAATCTCTCAGAGTAACCCCTCGAACTGTTGGAGATGCTTTCATTCGGATGGCTCAATGGTGCACATTTGGTAGAATTGTGTTAGAATTAGTCCACTGTGGGACCTTAGTTTCAAATTAATCCACAAGATTGGAGATATATTCTTGCCAAGAAAAACTGATATAGCTTTATTACATTTATATGGAACTAAGATAGATAAGAAAGCTGAGATCCTGATAAGTCATTGCCTTATGGCTACTAAATTATTAATTGCAAAAGGATGGAAACAAACTACTATACCAAATAAACCCCAATTGAAATCCCAACTGGTAAAACAATTGGAGATGGAATGGGGGGTGAGTTTATCCAACCCCTATGCAAACTGTAAATGTATTGGTGTATACTCAACTCTTATTGCAGATATCAAACGGTTCTAAAATAACTAAGTTAAAGGGAAGTAAAAGGGAGTATAAATTTTACCCCAGCCTGACCTTGCTACTGATTGCAATGAATTAGCAACCGCATTTACATCTGGGAAAGACCAAATCGTTTTTGTTTATTTATGTTGTGTTATTAGGTTGTATGATAGCCGTAACATATGATTTATCATCCGGGAACCTCTTTTTGCTGTATGATAACTAATGAACTGTGTAATGTCTAATATTGCAGATTATAGGAAATGTGTTTTCGAATTCTATTGTTTAAATTGTCAATAATGAGATGTAAACATATAACTTTCATATTATACTGGCTACTGTCTGTTTTGGGCTTCTACAGGAGACAATGTATTTGTATTGATGTTTTAAAAAAACTTAATAAAAAGAATTTGACAAAAAAAAAAAATTCCATCTGTCTGTTGATTGCTTCAATATGTCTGTCTGGCTAGACCTATGTCTTTAAGATCCTCTTAATTTTGGGTTTTCTCTCGTGTTCTTCACCTGACAATATTTTTTTTAATTCTGTCAGTACTGAGCAATACTTTCCCCAGTACATTGTCTTCGTTCTCCCTGTTGGGTTTTGGATATTGACACCTTTGATTTGGACTTTTTTTTTCCTGATGGGTTCTCCGTCATCTTATGTAAAAGGTCTTATTTAATTCCTATTCTACCACTGATTTTCTGGAGAACCTATACTTTATATAGCTCATTGAATTCTCCAGTATATTTCTAAAACTGCTCCTTTTCTATTTTCCAATCTTTCTCTCCTACATTTGTTTAATGCACATTTGGCTTGTGACGAAGCGTCTTTTCAGGCCTTAACATTTGGCAATTTGATTTGGCCTCAACATTTTGATTCCTAATATTTGATTCTGCTTGCTCAGATTTTATTGGTTCTTGTTTTTTTTTTTTTATACTATTGTTAACTGTTTATTTGGTACTGCGAGGTTTCTGTAAAAAAAGATAAGTAAAATATTATCCTCCTGTCTTTAATAAAATTTAGATTATTCCGTGACTAAAATATAGGATAATCCTAATTTTTCAGATAACTGGAGCTTTGTTATGGAATACATGTGTAGGAAATCTTAGTGTTTAATAATAATAATTAATAATACTACCATGCATACCCTTGGGTGTGCACCAGGGGTATTGCTCCTCCTGAGAATTCAGGGGCATTTACATCTGGCCTGTAGCATGGACTGAATGAAAGAACACCTAACCAAATGCCTTTAGCCATGTTGTATATGTGAATCTGTGTATCAATCTCTGTGTTGTTGTACATGTCTGTGTGTCTGTATGTGGGTGTAGGTATCTGCATTTGGACATGAATATGTGACTGTACATGTAAGTATTTGTGACTGTATCCATGTGTGTGTATCTGTGTTTGTGCAAATATATGCAAGTATATTTTATAAAGGTAGAACTTAACACAAAATCTAGTAGTGCACCTCCCTAATTTAGGCTTTGGATCCGAAAACATCATCTTAAACTGACAAGAATGGGCAGGTGATGGGGTAGGCAAAAGGAAATGTGTATTCTGAGCCTAGTGGTACAAGGTAAAGCAAATTATTTTACATCAGAGAATATGAAGGCTACTGGAAGTTATATATAATAGGCAAGTTTACCTTGGATTCTTCTGTATTTACTGACTAAGTGTAGTGAAAAAAAATTCTGAAAAGTGTTTCTCTGGAACAAACAGTTTACCAAGAGGCATATCTTTGGATAGCCTGATCTTGACCCCACTAATCAAAACAAGGAATCTGGAGTGGTAAATGGGCATTCTATACAGGTATCAAGTCAGTATAAAAAAAAAAAAAAGTATAAGCACAAATGGCTCCAAACTCTGCTTATGTACTCTGGTGTTGTCCCTGCTCCTCTTAAGCATGCTACTGTTGTACCTGTCCTAAAAAAAGCCATGTCTTGACCCAGCTTCCCCTTCCAACTATCTTCCCATATCCCTGCTCCATTTTTCCTCAAAGATTCTGGAAAGACATGTCTTTACCCGTCTTACTTGCTTCCTCAATTCCAACACTCTCCTCAACCCTCTTCAGTCTGGTTTCCACCCCCTTCACTCCACAGAGTCCACTCTGATTAAAGTTACAAATGATCTAAATGTGGCTAAATCCAAAGGCCACTACTCCATACTAATTCTTCTTGACCTCTCTGCTGCCTTTGACACTGTTGACCAAGGCCTCCTTCTCCAGACTCTTCAATCTTGTGGTCTCTGTGACACAGCCCTCTCAGGGTTCTCCTCCTCTCTCTCCCAATGTTCATTCAGTGTCTTCTTTTCCAATAACACCTCCTCCCCTCATCCTGTCTCAGTCGGAGTCCCTCAAGGTTCAGTTCTTGGACCCTTTTGTTCACTCTCTATACTACCTCTCTTGAAAAAACATATTAATTTGTTTGGATTACACTACCATCTGTATGCTGATGACACCAAGATATATCTCTCCTCCCCTGACCTCTCCCCTGCTGTCCCCTGCATCTCTGACTGGATGTCCTCCTGCTTTCTGAAACACAATCTCTCTAAAACCGAACTCATTGTCTTCCCTCCTCCTACTAATCCTCCTCTTTTGCTCTCCTTTCAAGTTAGTGTTACACATATTAGCCCATCCTTGCAAGTGCACTGTCTTGGCATTGTACTTGATTCTGGCCTCACATTTGACCCTCACATCAAGTCTGTCACCAAATCCTGTCAATTCCACCTTAAAAACATTGCCTGCATCTGCCCCTTTCTTACACAAGATACTACTAAGGAGCTTGACCATGCTCTAGTAATCTCTCGCATGGATTATTGTAACCCTCTCCTAACTAGTCTTCCCAGAAGCCATATTGTCCCGCTACAGTCTGTAATGAATGCTGCCGCCAGATTGATTTTCCTCTCCAGTCACTCCTCTCACACCTTACCCCTTTGTCAGTCCTTAAATTGGCTCTCTGTATCCTATAGGAGTCAATTCAAAGTATTAATCCATACCTATAACCCCTTTTATATCTCTTCTCTTATCCACAAGTATGCCCCTTCTCGGTCTCTCCACTCTACCCATTTCTCCTGTCCGCTGCTCACACCCATACGGCCAACTCACGCTTGCAGGACTCCTTGCGTGTGGCTCCCTTCCTTTGGAATAGCCTGCCTACCACCATCAAACTCTCCCTTAGTCTTCAATCATTTAAAAAATGCCGTAAAACCCATCTATTCAGGAAAGCTTATGGCCTCCCAGAGTAACCTCTACCTCACATACCTGTCCCTTGCTCGCTCCTCTCCTCTTGCACACTACTCTCTCCTCCAGCTCTGCCTCACTCCCACATTGTTTGATTGCTATCTCCTGTCCTATTGTTTTATAGGGGCACAACCATAAATGTATATGAAAAAATTGTTTATTAAATGGGTCACAGTAATAGGCTATCTCATAAACTGTATCAATGAATGAAAAAGACACAAAATGTCAAATAGAGTATAAATTCAGTGATTTATGCATTATGTAGTTGTGGTTGTGCCCCTTGTTTAAGTAATAGATGTAACAATCGCTACCTATCAGCCAGGGGAACCGTTCAACTTTTGGTTCGTTTGGGAACTCCCATAGGTGACTGACTGCTACCACTGATTCTTTGGAACTGATTTGGGCAGATGCCACGTGTGCGGTCGGTCAAAATTTTACACCAGTGGCAATTCGGCTGTATTCGTGAGATCTGAGCGCTATTTGAATATGTTGGGTGCTCAGATCAAGGCTATCCGGGGATATAATATTTGTGTGGGTTCCTGTATGTGTTATATGTATTTTGGGGTATTTTATGTTTTATATTTTGTACCTCTAGTGCCTGGGAGTTAATTAGTTTAAGTAAAGTACACTAAATTATCTCCCAGACACAGAGACTACTGGGCATGCTTTACTATGTCTTTGCTTAAGACCCCATGCTGGGGGTCTGTGTATATAAGTGGGCCATCTGGCCATAATAAATAATTCCTGTTGTGCCCTTCATCAAATTTCGACTGATGTTTGGGTATGCGAATGACAAAGCGAATGATTTGTTCTCACAACCTGCTTGGATTTCGGCAGAGTACAAAATAGCGTACTATGCGAAAGGGCTATAATCACTTAAGCCTCTTGCATGTCGGGAGTGTGCGACTGAACGTACTTCGTGAAGTACACGAGGTTCATTATAAAATGTTTTAGGAGACACAGACGCTAAGTGTTGGATGGGAGAAAAAATATTCCACAGGTTTCTACGATGCTTCTTGTAGACAATTTTGGCAGCATTAATGAGTGCCTTAGAATAATTAAAGCTCAGGTAATTTCCCCATCAACAATTTGAATTAAATTATCCACTATACATTAGTAAATTCAAGAGGCAATCCTGAGCATTGGCTTTGACGTTTATTGTGGTACTTTCTCATTGTAACGGAGCTGCTTGTACCCCAGCTGGGTACCTCTGCCAAGAACAGCTCCTAGCTGGCGCTGAGGACCATAAGCACCACAGAAAACACCATAAGCACTGTATACCCCATGAACCGCCGCAGCTTGGTTGGTGTCTCGCCGTCCTTCACCCACCCTGGACTTAAGACAACGTTCCAGCTTCCAGTGGGTGAACCTCTCCTCCTAGAAAGTGTAGCTGTGACGCTCTTACAAGAGCTAGTAGTGATAGCTTTCTAGCAGTTTCCCCCAATAAGAGACAAGAGTCTAGATTGAGGGTGAAGTAAGTCTGTTTAATGGAAGCCATAGCTGGCCTTTTATGCAAGTCCCCAAGCAATGTATACGCCCACATGGACCTTGTGGGGGACATGGACACAAAGCTTACAAACCAATCAGAACAGTAATTAAATGTACGACACTCCCATAACACACATACAATCCCTCCCTATTGCCTGTGACATAATTGAATGAAGTACATTATGTAACTTAATTATCTCCAGGCAGAAAAACACACATTTATTATAAAGTACCATAAGTACCCCAAAACACAACATATCCCCATAAATGTTTCATCCCCTGATAGCCCTGATCATCTGGGTGAATCACCCAGATCAGATAAGGGGATCAGAAATTTTATGGAAGTCATATTTTCGGTCCCATGCCCAAAACAGTTTCAGAGAATCGCGGCTAAGTGCCGCTGGAGAACCGACCGGGAACCACAAGGGTTTCATGTTGAAAATAGTTCCAGGGCATTCGAGGCTAAGTCCCCCTGAAGTCTATTCACGGTTTTGATCCATGTGAACAAGATGGCCGCCACCTCGTGGTCGTCTATAGGAATTGCAGCCACCCAGGCGATCACTTAGACCACAGAGGTGGAAATTGCAATCACGTATCAATTAAGCTTAATAAGCTCCAGGGTTGACTTCGGGTTGGTGCGGCTGTTCGGTAAATGATCCATATAGCCCCAATTGCACGAACAGAGCCTGTTATAAGTCCAAGAGGCACAATTGGTGTTTTAACACAGGGGCCATACTCACAGGGTAGGAGGCTGGCAAACAGGCCCCTCCAAATGCCAGTGGCGAGGTCACTATCGTCACACTCATTATGCAAAATGTGAAGTCTACTGTCCCCAGAATAAAATTACCAGAATGCAGTGTAGTGACCACATCTGTTCTGCCCAGCATACAAAAAATAAGAACTGTCAAGATTTTAAACTTTGAATTTGAACTGTTTATTAAGTAGAGGTAAACAAAAGGCATTTAATGAGTCTGGATTCATGCATGTTTAACCATATACTGATGGATATATTCAGCATCATCAACTCTTTCCAATACATGGCATTTAACTGGAGTATGAGTCTCTTCTTGCATGGGATATAAGGGCTCCTTTCTTGTCAATTCATTAATAATATTGGACCGCCACTCAGTGACTTTATTTCCAAAGGAACCCACTGCACTGAGAGAGTGCGCTTTATACAAAATATGCTTAATGTTCTGTTATTTTTCATTCCTCCTTGGTTCATTCAATCTGATTTCTGTCCTCACCCTGGTGAAATACATGACTCCATTGAGGGGAGATAGCCCTTCCCGTGGTTTCTTTTTTAAATGATTCCACGATCTTGCCCATTTGAAAGAAATCCAGCAGCAGAATGTGTGTTTTCTGAGATCCAGATGGGATCCCCCACCCCAAGTCCTATCATTCTATTCAAGAGATGCAGTCATTGGTCCAGCCAAGAACAGCCAAGTTAGAACAGCCTGCACAGTGAGATCACTCAGAGAAAAGCCAATAACCACAACAAGTATGCTACCTTTCCCATTATCTTACCCTAATTCTATTATATCAGTCTGATTTGTACTGCAAAACAAACATAGCTACTTCCTCACTTCCCTTTCCCCAAGACGTAATGTGTACCCTGACATTTGTGGTTGTTCCATGTAATACTATTCTAATTTGCCAAGTTGTGCAAAGAATTTCTCATGTTAATTGCATCTCACTATTTTTTTGTACTTAATGCAATTTTACTGGATTCACACTGAACAATTTATTAAAATGTGTTGTTTTTTGTTTGTCTATTTGTTGTTTGTTTATTTAGGTTTTTTTTTGGGGGGGGGAGGTGGGGGAGGGTGGAAGGCTCACATTTAAGAAACACTGGAATGATCTGTCCACTTATATACCAGCCTCATATTTAAAAAGATATAATATATGGACAAGACTTTAATATATTTAATGTGCCATCAATACCTGAAACCCACAAGTCATTTTTATTTATCCCTGTGCAGACAGACAGGGATGATTAGATAGATAGATCAAACAAATAAAAGTATACTTTTTTTTAAAGTATATTTTCATCCTATATGTTCAACAAGATAATGGCACAACAAAGCCTGTGCATCCCATTCAGTCAGGCAGGCAGGCATTGAATTAGCTAATTACAACCTGCTGACTTGAATACACTGAATATGGTATTCAGAAGTTTTTTTCCCATTAATTCATTTATTATTAACCCTCAGAAACATCTGATCTTTTCTTCCCTGAGGGGACGAAGTAATAATTGGTCTCTTGAACACTAAATTTTCTAGCTAATCTTCAATGTAGACAATCAAGTATCACCAGCTGTCACAGTTTGCATCTATGCATATACAACATGATGCATTATAGTTTAAGCCAATATCCCAATAAGATGGTATAATTGCAATTTCTAAATAGATTTCAGTATTAACAATACAATAGTATTTTGTTCATGTTTAAAAATATAATTTTATCGGGAAATATTCTACTACACTTCATGTATATACATTTTTGGTATGCAAAGAGAACCATCTCTTTCCTTGGAAATTCCACCATTGAATAAAACATTGAAAATCACCTATAACCCATGTTAACCCTTTAACGCTGTTACAGCGTTCTATGCAGTCTGCATTATAATGGGGTTTAAAGCGGTTGCAGCGGCATAGAGCCCCATTAGCCTGTCGATACTCCCCAGCTATCCACTTCTGGGGGGACTGCCAGACAGCCCAGGCAGTTCCCCTTTGGCTATTCCCGCCCTTTCAGGCCATGTGATTGCTCTGACAGATCAATCACATGGCCGCAATAGCAGGCTCAGGAAGTCTGCAGGGGGACTGCTAACAATCAGAAAAAAATGCTAATAATAAGAAAAAAATATATTATCAATGCCCCAAACATATATTTATAATAATAAAAATAAAAAAATAAAAAAAATATATATATATATATATATATATATATAGTGGAAGGCTTGGCCTGAAGTTGTGGGAGGGGCTTATGGACCTTTAAAAGGGACTCCTCCCTTCCCTACCCTACCGTGACCCGGTATGTATGCCACTGTGGCCCTGCTGTCACCAGGCGGGCGGTCCTGCGGGCGCGCAAGGGAACATTCTCCCCTATGTGCTCCCTCGCGCACTGATACCTGAGCCGGAAGATGACAGCATCTTCCGGCTCCGGAATCAGTACGTGGCGTGCGAGGGAGCTGGGGAGGAAGCACTCAGGGGAGAGTGCTCCCTCGCGCGCCCGCCAGCCTTCCTGCCTGCTGGGTGACCAGCCGCCCAGGAGCCCAGCAGCACCACTGGACTGTGTGTGTTAGTGTTTGTGTTAGTGTGTGTGTGTGTGTTAGTGTGTGTTAGTGAGTGTGTGTTTGTGTGTTAGTGTGTGTGTTTGTGTGTGTGTGTGTTAGAGTGTGTGTCTGCTAGTGAGTGTCAGTGAGTGTGTCTGTTATTGAGAGTGTGTCTGCTAGTGAATGTCAGTGAGTGTGTTACTGTGTGTGTCTGTTACTGAGTGTGTTTGTGTGTGTCTGTTAGTATGTGTTTGTCAGTGAGAGTGTATGTTTTGTAAGTGAGTGTGTATGCATGTCTGTCGCTGAGTGTGTCTCTGTCAAATGTGTGTCTGTTAGCTAGTGTGTATGCGTCTGTTCGTGACAGTGTGTGAGTGTGTCTTCAGCACTTACCTTTCTCCAGCGCCGGACTCCCTTGGCGCTGGGGATCCCTCTGCCTCTCAGCTCCGAAAGAGCCGCACGTGCATTTAAACCGCCCATAGGAAAGCATTACTCAATGCATTCCTATGGACGTTCAGTGTTTTCTCACTGTGATTTTCACAGTTAGAATCGCAGAAGCTCCTCTAGCGGCTGTCAATGAGACAGCCACTTAAGGCTGAATTAACCCTCAGTGAAACATAGCAGTTTCTATGAAACTGCTATGTTTTCAGCTGCAGGGTTAAAACTAGAGGGACCTGGCACTCAGACCACTTCATTGAGCTGATGTGATCTGGGTGTCTGTAGTGGTCCTTTAAGTGTGTGTGCATCTGCATGCACTGCCGTACATACCGCGGTCGCAGGGGTCACAGCCCTGCAACCCCTGCGACCAGGTGCCCGCCGCCATGTGTTGCTGCCCCGGCCCGCGCAGAGTAAGCGTGGGGGGGGGGGGCACGGATCAATTTTCACACCGGGGCCCCATGGGTCATGTGTATGCCACTGGTGATTGGTCTGACGAGCTGCAAGCTGAGACTGTCTGGGTCAATACAGAACTATCTACTTCCAATTCAAAGGTCATCAACACAAACTGCCTAAACTCCAAACAGGATGGTCTTGGCCTAGTGTGGCCCATGCAAGTATTTTTTTTACCTCACTCTAGTAAACAGCTGCCTCACTAGAAGCTCATGGGGCACTGCCATGTCCAGCCCAGCCACGGCTTCTATAACTGTTGTTTTTTTCAACAAAACCAGAAGTTTGTTTGTCCAACCATTCGGATATGGAAAATTTTACTGGTAAAGCAAATTCAGCCAATTTCAATCGTACATAGCATGCCTCATCCTGCAAACTGTGTTTGTCAGCAATGCCTCATTCTGCTTACTGTATTTGGCCCACACTAGGCCATATCAACGGTTGCATTTTAGTTACTCACCCTGCAATTTAATGTTTCACTCTACATTTTAAATTTTTTTCTCTGAAACTGCTAAGTTTTCAGCTGCAGGGTTAAAACTAGAGGGACCTGGCACCCAGACCACTTCATTGAGCTGAAGTGGTCTGGGTCCCTAAAGTGGTCCTTTAAGTTGTGCCGGCCCTACCTCGTACTCATAGAAGTTGCCTTGGTTTCTACTAACTATATTTTTGTTCTTTCAGGGAGAATTTCACTACTATCATATACAGCATTTCATTAATACATAGCTTCACAGCGATGCCTTCTTCAGCTTCCGGTATAAGGCCCCTTACTGGAACATATCCACTTCTATTGTATGTCTTGGCCCCCTACATGGCTGAATGTCGCTATTGACTGGATCTATCATGTCAAGCCCAACTTGGGCCTACACATATGGTTCACAAATATAAACTAACTTGTATATACATTCGCTACACTTACATTAACTACAACCCTCATGGGATTCATCGGCTAACAAAGGTTTACTTTGGTATAGTTGTACTAATTAGGGGTTGTTGGTTTGCTTCTCATATACTTGTTAGGTTGAATTTTCCACCATTATGGTCCTTGTAGATACTTCTAATTAATTTTCATATTCTTGTTGATACTGATACTAGTTACCTATGCTATTCTTTTGGTTTTCTTCAGTATTTATACTTTTCCGGTTCCCAACCCTTTCTACTCTATTATTTCCTCTATATAAGTTGGTTTTATCAACTTGGCCCTCACTATATTAATCACTTATCTATGATCATCACTTATCTGTATCCGAGCTATCCCATTATTTTCAGGCAACGGGCTTATACACTTACTTTCCAGAGTTTCTGCATTATTAGAATTTTGCTATATGCCTCAGTGTTATTAATTTATGGTTGACGTCATATGCTGGTATTTTCATATACATGTCATCTACTTTAGTATAAGTCACTTGTGTTACCCCTCAATTGCTTGCCGAGGACTCCAAGCACTCCAACTGACACCATCAGCACTGCAGACCCTACTTCCAGCGATGCAGCTGCGCTGGGGTCTCGCCGTCTTTCACCCACCCTGAATCCAAGGCTAGGATCCAGCTTCCAGTGGGCAGGCCTCTCTTCTTCCAGAGAGCGTAGCAGGAACAAGAACAGCTCTTACAAGAGCTTACCCTGGGGAGTATAGTGTGAATATAGCAATCCCCAGAGTGTAGTTATCCCATCCCCCAAACATGAGCCAAGGCTTCAAGAAAGGGTCAAGTAGTTCTGTTTAATGCAAAAATAAGCACTTACAATTTATACACACATTTAAACCCCCAACAGCCTCATTTACATACAATATGTTATATAGATTACTATAGTACAAGGAAGGGTGGGGTCAGACAATAGCAAGGGCTGATGGGAGATTGAGGAGGGACAGAGCAGCCAGTTTAAACTGGTCTGGCAGTGTCCCTGGGACAACGCCCTGCTGGGGAAACAATAGGACAGGAAAAAAGGGGAGGGGAAGAGGCAAAGACAAGCAATACATTCAACATACTCCTCCTCTGTATCTCCAGGTACAGAAAAACACACAATTTACAAACACCCCAAAAGTACCCCCAAGATTGTATAGAGAACCACGTTCTGGTTTCACTCTATTGGACTTCCCAGAAGTCGCATTGCCCCGCTACAGTCTGTAATGAACGATGCAGCTAGACTGATTTTCCTCTCTTGTCGCATTTCTCACACCTCTCTCTTCTGTCAGTCCTTACATTGGCTTCCTGTATCCTATAGGAGTGAATTCAATGTACTAATCCACACCTATAAAGCACTCACCAATTATAGCCCCTCCTATGTCTCTTCACTGATTCATAAGTATACCCCTTCTCGGTCTCTCCGCTCTGCCCATTACCTTCTTCTGTCTGCTGCTTGCACCCATACGGCCAACTCACGCATGCAGGATGTAGCAAAATACCCCTATCTTGCATGTACCAGTGCTCTTTTCGTATTCTGTTTGGCTATTTGGCACTATTTCTTTCCTTATAACACTGACCAGCCTCCTGGCTCGTTAACTTGAAACAAACCACAAGAATGCAGGTTCTCGTATAGCCACCGTTCGTATAGTCAAACGCCACACGGTGGAGAAAATGGCGGCCATCTTGTCGCACGAACACAGGCAGCGGGACTTGGTCATCGAGTGCCTGGAACTCTGAGGTGGCCACTCGACGACCCGAACACCGGTCAAAACACACGAACGCCTGCTTCTGGCTGCGGCAAGCTAGGAGAACTTGGTTCGACGGTTTGTTCGACTGAAACTATCGAACCAGTACTGTAATATAAGCCAGGGGATTAATTCACTTTTTTGCTAATTTCACTACTTTCCGTTTGGATGATAATGCACGAACTAGACCGACTCCTATAACTAAAATTATGGAACTATTTCTGGACAAACTTATTCCCCATGACGGATCTGAGCGCTTTTTGGATATATTGAGCGCTCAGATCCAAGCTATCTGGGGATATGTCGACTATGGAGGTTTGGTTATGTGATAGATGATTTTATGTATTTTTAAGTGTTTTGTGAATTTTCTAACTTTGAAATACTTTCTGTACCTGGAGATAATTAAGTTTACTATGGCCACTTAACCTAATTATACTGTTTATGTGGGAGTGTTTTTCATTGTTACTGTATGTTGATTGATTACTGTAATTATGTCCCTGTTCCCCACAAGGTCCCTGTAGGAGTATACCCTACTGGGGAACTTGCATAAAAGCTAAGCTGTGGCCACCATTAAACAGATTGTTTTACCCCTTCATGAAGTCTTGGCTCATGTTTGGGGGATTGGGAGCTATAATTCACTACACCTTCTGCTATACTTGGATTTCAGGAGATTCTGCACGGATATACTCAGCTAGAGTATAGGGGATCCGTTACACAGGACTTCCCTCGGGTGGCTCCTTTCCTTTTTAATAGCCTGCCTGCCACCATCAGGCTCTCACCTAGTCTTCAATCATATAAAAAGTGCCTCAAAATCCATCTCTTTAGGAAAGCTTACTGCCTCCCAGTGTAACATCTACCTCACATACCTGTCTCTTACTCTCTTCTAAAGGGCAGCACTCTATTCTCTCCTCCAGCCCTGCTTCACTCCACCTTGTTTGATTGCTACCTCCTGTCCTGGTGTGTTTTATTCCCCACCTCCTCTGATTATTAAAATGTTGTTTTTTATGATTATCTTGCTTTTAACAAATATGTACGTAGTGGGGAATTTTCCTATGCTACCTTATACATAAATTAACCCCATTAAACCCTCCCAATAACGACAGACAACTTAGTATGGATGAAACAGGCCACAGCATTTATTATAACATAAATAAATAAATACTGCATAACACATCCATAACTTTATTTGTTCAAAATCTTCTTTCTGTAACCAAAAAAGTTAAACATAAAAAAATAAGCATAAATTAACATATATACATATATAACAACACACAGTGTTATACAGTAACCCAACCGTCCTTGCCAATAAACATACCATGGTTCCTAATCACCCCTTCCTCTCACCTCCCCCTTCATCATAAATCATACCATTCCAATGCCCGCCATCAGCCGACCTTATCCACGCTCAATGGGCACGATACCTCAGGCAACCTAAAGTTAACCGTTTAAAGCAGGGGAGGTTGAGACTTGCCAACTTATTAACTCATTCCAACCATAAAAACATAACCCCACAAACTTAATTGGCAAGGACGTCCCCGCCACCAGACCCGCTGTTTTACCCCCTAAAATCAGTGGGATACCCCACCAAAACCACCCATGGGATGTTCCACCGCATTCTGCAGGGCTAGATTGAAAAAGTCGAGCCCGACCGTGACGTGAACACAATCCAAGTGGTTTAGGTAGAGGGGGGCAGAGAGGGAAGGAGACTGAACTGCCGGGTGGAGCAGCGCGGGGGACCAAACTGACCGCAGCTGACTGTCTAAAGAGGTGTCCCTACTACCCGCCGCCCCCTGCTCCCAGTGATCCAAAAAACCCCGAAGACCTGAAAGGAGCCCCCCCAGCCCAAGCCCCGAAGCATTAAGAGAAGAGGGAAAACAGTACTCACCTTCGGCAGTTTGGCGATCCGAACCCAAAACTGCATGCAAAGAAGGCTGAGGAACCAAAAGTTGAGCTCCAGCATCCACAGAAGGCATCTGCTGTGTTCCAGGCGCCATCTGCTGGACAGAGCCATGAACTGCCTCCAGGTCCTGAGAAGAGAGCCCCATCGAACAAGAGGTGGCTGCGCTTCTCCGTTCCTCTCGCCCCACCACTTGCCCGCTCGATCCTGTCCCATCTCACCTCATCAGATCTCTCTCCCCTTGTCTTGTGCCTACCCTAACACACATCTTTAACTGCTCTCTCTCTCTGGCACTGTTCCTGCTGACCTTAAACATGCCACTGTAATACCTATCCTGAAAAAAACATCTCTTGACCCATCCTCCCCTTCTAACTATCGTCCCATATCCCTGCTCCCTTTCTCATCAAAGCTTTTGGAAAGACTTGTCTTTACCCGTGTGTCTCGCTTCCTTAATTCCAACTCTCTCCTTGACCCTCTTCAGTCTGGCTTCCGCCCTCTCCACTCTACTGAGACTGCTCTTATCAAAGTGACTAATGACCTAATCTCCGCTAAATCCAAAGGTCACTACTCCATATTAATTCTCCTTGACCTCTCTGCTGCCTTTGACACCGTTGATCATGCTCTCCTCCTTCAAACTCTTCAGTCGCTCGGTCTCTGTGACTCTGTCCTCTCTTGGTTTTCCTCCTATCTCTCCCAACGCTCATTCAGTGTCTCCTTTTCCAAGGTTACCTCCTCCCCTCGTCCTGTCTCGGTTGGAGTTCCCCAAGGATCTGTCCTTGGTCCCCTCCTATTTTCTCTTTATACTGCCTCTCTAGGTAAACTTATTGCCTCTTTTGGATTCCACTACCACCTGTATGCTGATGACACTCAGATATACCTCTCCTCCCCGGACCTCTCCCCTGCCGTCCTGCAACGTGTCACTGCTTGCCTTTCTTCCATCTCTGACTGGATGTCCTCACGCTTTCTGAAACTTAACCTCTCTAAAACTGAACTCCTTGTCTTTCCTCCTCCTAATACTGATCCTCCTCTCTCGCTCTCCCTTCAACTCAGTGATATCCACATAAGTCCATCCCTGCAAGCGCGCTGTCTTGGCGTCATACTTGACTCTGGTCTCACCTTTGAGCCTCACATCCAGTTTGTTGCCAAGTCCTGTAGGTTCCAACTCAAAAACATAGCCCGCATTCGCCCCTTTCTTACGCAAGATGCTACCAAGGAGCTTGTCCATGCTCTAGTAATTTCCCGCATGGATTACTGTAACCCTCTCCTGATTGGTCTCCCCAAAAGCCGTATTGCCCCGCTACAGTCTGTCATGAATGCTGCAGCTAGACTGATCTTCCTCTCTAGTCGGTCCTCTCACACCTCACCCCTCTGCCAGTCCTTACATTGGCTCCCTGTATGCTATAGGAGTCAATTCAAAGTGCTAACCCACACATTTAAAGCACTGAACAATTCCAGCCCCACTTATATCTCTTCACTAATCCATAGATATGCCCCTGCTCGTACCCTCCGCTCTGCCTGTGACCACCTCCTGACCGCTGCTCGCACCCGTACGGCCAACTCGCGCTTGCAGGACCTCTCGCGGGTGGCTCCTCTCCTATGGAATAGCTTGCCTACTGCCATCAGACACTCCCCTAGTCTTCAATCATTTAAGAAGGGCCTTAAAACCCATCTCTTCAGGAAAGCTTATGGCCTCCCGGAGTAATCTCTACCTTACATACCTGTCTCCTGCTCTCTCCTATGGGACAGTGCTTTGCTCTCTCCTCCAGCTCTGCTTCACTCCTACTTGACATTTCTTGTCCTAATGTTTCTAATACCCCACCTCCTATAGTCTGTAAGCTCATTTGAGCAGGGTCCTCTTCAACCTATTGTTCCTGTAAGTTTTCTTGTAATTGTCCTATTTATTGTTACATCCCCCCTCTCAAAATATTGTAAAGCACTACAGAATCTGTTGGCGCTATATAAATGATAATAATAATAATAATAATAATCTGTGATCCAGGCGCCACCTGCTGGATGGAGCCATGAACTGCAGACAGGACCTGAAAAGAAAGCGGTGGAGAAGCTGAGAGCCCACGCTCTGGAGGAGGTGGCAGAGGTAAGTGAACTGCAGGGGGCCCAGGCAAGGTAGAGGGAGGGGGAGAGAACAGGGGGGGACTAGACAAAGTAGGACAGGGACCTAGAAAGGGGGGTAAGAGAAAGGGGTGACAAGAAAGAAGAAGAAAGGAGGGGAATAGCAGAGAGGGAAAGGGGGGAGGGGAGGAAACAGAGGGAGATAGAGACACAGGGGGCCCAGCCAGAGACAAGCTGGGCCCCCCCAGGAGACCCCACAGCGGGAGACAGGGGAAAGGGGGAGGGAGCAGGGGACCCAGCATACCGGGAGCCTTCCTCACTGGCAGAGGAGGCTCCCGACACACAGGGGGACCCCCCAGACGGCAGTACCACCGACGATCTTGAAGCACGATTAACCCCCCGCCGACCGCGGGGGGACCGGGAACGGTGCCGGGGATGGGTCCACCGGCCTCCTACCGCCCCCGGCCCGCGGTGCACCGCTGACGACCGGGCAGGATGCAGGGGGGGCAGCTGTGGAAGGCCTCACCTCAGGCCTCCAAGTAGTAGGCCACGCCACGTGTGCAGCCACTGAAGGCCGCGAATCCCGGCCTCTAGTAGCAGGCCACGTGTCTGGAGCCCCAGACATGCGGTCCTGTTGGTGCCTCGGGCCCGGACTCCCAGTCCTCAACCGGGCCCAAGGAGTATTATCAGGGGAGAGCCTGGCAGGCGGGCAGGAACGCCTGCCAGTGCTGGTGCGGCCCCCAGGGGCAGGGCTGCATGGGAGGCAGCAGGGGAGACCGCAAGGGGTGTTCCATGGGCGGGTATGCCGCGGGAGGCCCCCACCGGCAGTCATACCTCCACTAATGTGCCCAAATTGCTCCCTCAGTTGCCGGCCACCATCCAGCGCTGCAGCAGCCCTGAGGGACACCAAGATCACCTCAATATCCATCCCTCAAGCTGTGAAGACAACAGGCCCAGTCAAACAGGAGCAGGAGGATGAGAAGAAGCTGTCTGCTGGCCCGGTTCCCAAGTGGCACTGAGGTATAACCACTCCCCCCACTAACTACATAGAAACTTAATCCCACCTACACATACTACCTAAACCACTCCCACGCATCTATCCCCACACTCCTACATGTGCCCTTGTCCACTTAGCTGCGCTATCTCCCCAGGGCCTTGAACAGCACTGTTTCTGAATAATGCAAATTTAAAATTTAATATTTTATTTGAATATTTATTTTACATCATTGCAGAATTACCATATTTTTTCCATATTTAAATGCAGGGGGTTGCTTATTTCATTAAATTTTTATGTGTGAGAAAAAAAATCATTGAAGAAATGCCTGCACTTGGGATTTTTTGTATGACAAAATTTTAAATGATATTGTAATGAGATCCATAAAAGTCAGTGCAAGCTTAGACATTCATGAATTGTTAATGTTTCTCACAATGTATATGGGTATCAGTTTCCAAACAAGCAAATAATGAGCTGTGCACACATTTATGAGCATCCGACTGTCTGCCTTTGATCAGACACAGGTGCATAACAAACCTTATACTTATGTGTTGATATACACTAACAGTGTTTTCAGGATGATTATATCTCATTACAACCTAGTTAATTATTGTACATGATTAATTAAAATAGAACAGCATCTACTGTTGTACTTTCCAGATGTCACAATCTTGGATTACTTGTGTTACCAATACTGAAAAGTTGCTAAAAGGCCATATCAGTGAGAAACACAAGAAAGATCATTTAGATAATATTTTTGTATTCTCTTCCTTTTACAATTCCTTAGTCTATGTGCCCTTGTACAGCTGTCAGTGTAGAAGCCAGCACAGTGATCACATTACATGTATTCCCTGTAATTCACACTACCGTTATAGGGGATCTTTTGTGATGTAGTAACTTGCACATGAGTGAACAAAAGCATATTTTCAATGTGTAAGTAAACAGTGATACAAAGACATGTATGTACGTAGTGGGGAATTTTCCGATGCTACCTTATACATAAATTAACCCCATTAAACCCTCCCAATAACGACAGACAACTTAGTATGGATGAGACAGGCCACAGCATTTATTATAACATAAATAAATACTGCATAACACATCCATAACTTTATTTATTCAAAATCTTCTTTCTGTAACCAAAATTGTTAAACATAAATAAGCATAAATTAACATATATACATATATAACAACACACAGTGTTATCCAGTAACCCAACCGTCCTTGCCAATAAACATGCCGTGGTTCCTAATCACCACTTCCTCTCACCTCCCCCCTCGCCATAAAGCATACCATTCCAATGCCCGCCATCAGCAGACCTTATCCACGCTCAATGGGCACGATACCTCAGGCAACCTAAAGTTAACCGTTTAAAGCAGGGAAGGTTGAGACTTGAAACATATTAACTCACTCCAACTATAAAAACATAACCCCACAAACTTAATTGGCAAGGACATATCCCGCCACAAGACCCGCTGTTTTACCCCCTAAAAATCAGTGGGACACCCCACCAAAACCACCCATGGCCTGTTCCACCGCATCCTGCAGGGCGAGATTGAAAAGGTCGAGCCCGACCTCCGTGAGGTGAACACCATCCGCCCGAAAAAAATTAGCCGCCTCACATTCAAAAACCCTGTGGCGGACCGGGATCCCCCGAACCCCCAAAACAAACTGGGAAACCCGCATGTTTAACTTGCGGCGGCACCGCTCCATAGTACTCTGGCTCCGAGCACCCCGCCAGTAGTTGCCTGCAATGACCTCAGACCATACCAACCGCACATTGGGGAACAAAACTAAAATGCGGGCTAAATCCCGCTTGACAGCCGAAATCAAGTCCCAAATGGATCACCAGGACACTCGGTACCCCCAGGAGATGGGACAGCTGCACCAACTCCGGGAGTAGCAGAACCCACCTCATACCTCTCGAACCAAGCCATTTGACCTCAGCGTGGGAAGGCCTGAAACCCAACTGCTCACCTCCAGGCCGATTAGCAGCACGCTGCCCAGCCCAGTAGACATATGAGTGTCCGATAATCCAGATCCAGGGGGGGAGCCGAATCTGCAGAAAGAAACTATGTCAATAGACCAGCCGACGAATATAAGAAACATAGCGTCTCGAATCCCACCTCCCAATCCTCTGCACCACCTGTGCTGGCATGCCAAGCCTTGAGGCCTCAGTGGCCGCCCCAATATGAAAAGAATGCCCCCCGAACTCCTTGCTGTCCAAACCCAGGGATTCCAAACCCAAATGAAACACCCTGAGAAACTGGAAATGGGAAAGAAAACTACCATCCTCATGCACCAGTAGGGGCAACGCAAGAGAGGGGCGCAAGGTACAATACTCCCTGAAGGACAAAACAGGACAAATGCCAGAGCCTGGCACCGCCCTCAGTCGAACCCATTTACCTCTCCCCAAGACATCCGTCTTCGAGCGGCGAATCTTGAAAGCGATCTGCACCGCAGAGCAAGAAACATCCCCGAATAATGGCGCCGGCCAGTAGGTGGCGCTGTGAATTGAGAAAGGCAGGGATAGGAAGCTACAGCTTATCCCTTCTTCTCTCTCTCCTGACTGCATCCGCAGGGAAGCAACTCCCAGCCTGCAGAGACAGCCTACAGATCAGGTAAGTGAGGCATATGGGGGGTTTGGCAGACTACAGATCAGGTAAGTGAAACATGGGGGGCAGCCTACAGATCAGGTAAGTGAGGGATAGGGGGCAGCCTACAGATCAGGTAAGTGAGGGATGGGGGGCAGCCTACAGATCAGGTAAGTGAGGGATGGGGGCAGCCTACAGATCAGGTAAGTGAGGGATGGGGGCAGTCTACAGATCAGGTAAGTGAGGGATGGGGCAGCCTACAGATCAGGTAAGTGAGTGATGGGGGGCAGCCTACAGATCAGGTAAGTGAGGCATGGGGTGGGGGAAGATTTCAGATCAGGTAAATGATGGATGAGGGGGAGACAGCCTACAGGAAGGTAAAGTAGAAGAAGCAGAAATGTTCTGCAAGGGGCAGGAGGGGTCAGCAAGGAATAGGAAGGGGCAGCAAGAAGCAGGAAGGGGTAGGAAAGGTTTGCAAGGAGCAGGACGGTAAAGTAGAAGGAGCAAGAAGGGGCAGCAAGGAGCAGGTAGGGTAAGCAAGGAGCAAGTGTAAGCAAGGAGCAGGAAGGGGCAGCAAGGAGCAGGAAGGAAGGGGCAGCAAGAAGCAGGAAGGGTTAGCATGGAGCAGGAGGGGTCAGCAAGGATTAGGAAGGGGCAGCAAGAAGTAGGAAGATGGTCGGAAGGGTCTGCAAGGAGCAGGAGGGATCAGCAAGGAGTAGGAAGAGGCAGCAAGGACTAGGAAGGGTTTGCAAAGAGCAGGAAGGGTCTACAAGGAGAAAGAAGGGGCAGCAAGGAGAAAGAAGGGGCAGCAAGGAACAGAAAGGGGCAGAAAGAATCAGAAGGAGCACAAAGGTAAAGTAGGAGGAGGAGCAGAAAGGGACAGCAATGAGCTGGAAGGGGCAGAAGGAGCAGGAAGGTAAAATAGGAGAAGGAGCAGAAAGCGCCTGCAAGGAGCAGAAAGGGGCAGCAGGAGCAGGAAGGGACAGAAGGAGCACAAAGGTAAAGGGTCAGAAAGAATAAGAAGGAGCACAAAGGTAAAGTAGGAGAAGGAGCAGAAAGGGGCAGCAAGGAGCAGGAAGGGACAGGAGGAGCACAAAGGTAAAGGAGCAGAAAGAATCAGAAAGTAGAAAGTAGAAGGAACAAAAGTAAAGTAGGAGAAGGAGCAGAAAGGAGAAGGAACAGAAATGAACAGGAAGGAACATCAAGGAGCAGAAAGGAGAAGGAACAAACATGAGCAGGAAGGGAAATCAAGGAGCAGAAAGAGTCAACAATGATCTGGAAGGGGCAGAAGGAGCACAAAGGTAAAGTTGGAAAAGGAACAGAAATGAGCAGGAAGAGGCAGGAAGGAGCAGGAAGGGTCTGCAAGAAGCAGGAGGACGCAGCAAGGAGCAGGAAGGTGCAGCAAGGAGCAGAAAGGGGCAGAAGGAGCATAAAAGTAAAGTAGGAAAAGGATCAGAAATGAGCAGGAAGGGACAGCAAGAAGCAGGAAGGGGCAGCAAGGAGCAGGATGGGTCAGCAAGAAGCAGGAGGGCGCAGCAAGGAGCGGGACGTGGCAGCAAGGAGCGGGAAGTGGCAGAAAGGAGCAGGAAGGGCCTGCAAGGAGAAGGGTCTGCAAGAAGCAGGAAGCAGGAGGACGCAGCAAGGAGCAGGAAGGGACAGCAAGGAGCAGAAAGGGGCAGAAGGAGCAGAAAGGTAAAGTAGGAAAAGGATCAGAAATGAGCAGGAAGGGGCAGCAAGAAGCAGGAAGGGGCAGCAAGGAGCAGGATGGGTCAGCAAGAAGCAGGAGGGTGCAGCAAGGAGCGGGACATGGCAGCAAGGAGCGGGAAGTGGCAGCAAGGAGCAGGAAGGGCCTGCAAGGAGAAGGAAGGGTCTGCAAGGAGCAGAAAGGGATCAGAAAGAGAAAGGAGCAGAAGGAGCCAAGGAGGAGAGAAGACCGTGTCAGAAGAAAAAGAAGACTGTGTCAAATAAAGGAGAAGAAAATGAGTCCACTTCATTCTGGACACCTCATCATAAGGCTTCCGGCACCTGGGCCTGGCAGGGAAACTATGGAGCTTCTCATCTCCCAAGGTAAAAAAAAATTCAGTGTTAATGTGTTCACTTTTATTTACTGAGTGTCAGGAAACACAGAGGGCAACTGGGTGTGGGTGCCGCTGATTGGCTAGAGCGGTCAGCTGGCACTCTAAGCAAACCAGTAGCTCTTCGTTCATTTTATGAATCGGGAACTAGCGATTGGCTTAAAACGTCAGCTGACCACTCTAGCCAATCAGCGGCACCCATGCCTGACGTCAATCTGCACTTCCTGACACTCCGTTTCAAAAGCCGAATACCACTGAGCAACCTGGAGATCTGGAGCTGTAGGAAGTCTTTGGGGTTAAACCATTTGAGAGTGGTTTCACCCCTTAAAGGAAAGAGAGCGTCCAGGGGCCTCCTTGCATCATAGCATTTTCATTTAGATGAAGTTGTTATGGTGACCAGAATGTTCCTTTAATTTGATTAAAGGAACTCTATAATGTCAGGAAACAAACATGACAGGGTGAGTAAAGGGGTACCAGTGGCAGGGAGAATGTGACAGGAGAGAAGGCGAGTATTATATGGTTTGATGAAGGAGTGTGACAGGGTGAGTGGGGGTAAGTGTGTCAGGGCAATAGTGACATGGTAGGGGGGACGAGTGTGAAAGGATTGGAGGGGTTAATGTGACAGGATAAGAGTGGAATAGTTGGGCGGTGAGTATCACAGAGTTGGTGTGAAGGGTGAATGTGGCATGATTGGAAGAGGGAGTGTGAAGGGATTAAGGGTGGTTAATGTGACAGAGTGAGAGTGGCAGAGTGTGACAGGATTAAAGGCATTTATGTAATAGGATAAGTGTGGCAGGATTGGGAGAGAGTGTGACAGAGTGAGAGAAGGTGAATGTGACAGAATTAGGGGGGAAATTTGACAAGGTGATTGTGGCAGAGCGAGGGCAGGTGCGAGTGTTACAGGATTAGGAGTGGTTAATGTGAGTGTAGATTGGTGAAGGGGCAGAAAGTTTGTGGGGGGTGACAGTGTGTGAGTGGTGACAATGTGTGGGGAGGCTGACAGTGTGTGAGATTATGGTGACACTACATTGTGGGGGGTGACCCTGTGTGTGTGT
>OW240913.1:227105178-227125093 GCA_933207985.1 Pelobates cultripes
GAAGTTAATATATATATAATTATATATATATATATATATATATTAATATTAAAACACACTTAGACTGTGTATGTGTAAACATATATATGATCTAAGTATATATTATTTAATTTTTAACTGTTATTAACTTTTATTTTACATTTTACTGCTTGTCATTCCGGGCAGTCCCCCTGCTGGCAATGCTGTGGACGGCTATGCCGTCTATGTGATTGTGAGGTCCGCGCAAGGACCTCGCGATCACATGGCCCAGGAGTGCCAGATTGGAAGCAGGGGGACTCCCTGGGATGCCAGGTGAGTCCTCCCACTGCTATCGCCGGCGTGGGATCACCGGCGTCCGGGTAAGTATATAGGACGGTGGGGGCATTCTATGCCGCCCGACGGCGTTTAGGACCGGGTCCCCAAGGACGGCATAGAACGCCCGCCGCCCTTAAGGGGTTAAAGGGCAACTATGCTCCTGTTAAACAATAAAATTGTGGCAGCCATTTTGGTTGGTGATATTACGGCGGAAGCCCATTTTTGTTCTCGTGGAACCCTGGGATTCCGGTAAACACCAATTGGGAAACGCTGATATATGGGCTTGAGGAATCTCTGAGTAGTCATTTGCATAGCTTATCTGAATGATTCTAAATCTATAAAGTATTAATCTGAGGCGCTTTCCCTTTAAGAAATAAATATGGTAGATTCTATCTCTTTAATTAATATATGCCTTGTGCTGCTATCCTCCACTTCCCCCCAAAGTACACAAAGCTCCAAGTCAAATCTTACAACAATGAGTTAGCGCACATAATAATAATAGCTCTCCAATTAGAGAGAACACAGATGTAGAAAATAAAAATAAAATAAAGAAAAAAATAAAATAGAATAAAAAAATTATATATTTGGAACTTATTAAATCAAAACAATGTCCCTGTATAAATGTACTTTCTTATATGTTCAAAGTTCTTGCAAATTGCATTGGAATAAGCTTCTTCTTGATACTCCAACCTAGAACAAAATAGAAACTGGAATGGTATAATAATCTATACCATTTTTGAGTGCATATACTTCCTATTAACTCTAGTGATGATTGGGCTAACCTATGTGTTTTTTGTTCTGCTCTTGATGGGTAGTCTGTATCGCCATTTGTTTGTTACCATATTGTTTAGCTGTATGTCCAGGATTTGGGCAAATATCCTTAGAGGAACCACTTTTGTTCTAAGTTCCTAATTGTTTTCGGATTTGATCATTTTTAGCCTTACAGTATTTTTTCAGTATATCAGTTTTGCTAATTTTAGGCAACATTAAGACAGTACAAGTAAATGACAAATGTATATTGAAAAATATACTCAAAAGAAAAAAAAATGTCTTCCATAACAGTGTGTATCTTATCCATATCAGTGTGTACACTAATTCACTAATATACAACATGAATAAGTAGTGGGAATGGAGCATGATGTTGAAGGCTTGTGAGGATTTATCATTTGGTAGAGTGATCTGCAGAAAAAGAAAATACCTGTGTTAGGATTTGATTTTCTATTGGTCCAATGCTGACAATTATAAATCATACACTTTAAAAAAAACGAAATTATAACCCAGTCCTTTGAAATGTCCATACTCCTTTTTACCTGCCATTGGCAAAAGACTAGTACTTCTGGTGGGTCAAATCCATCTATGTCTTTTTAAATTTCTGACGTAGGAGAATGTTTTTTTTTAGCTTAATATACCAATGTCTTAGAAATTGCAGTAATTGTAGAATAACTGAAGAATCTCACCAAGGTGAGAAGGTGGATTAATCATATTCCCAAACAACAAACTGTATGCAAGAAACAAAGTATATAGTAATTTAAAGGGACACAATAGGCACCCAGACTACTTCAGCTCATTGAAGTGGTCTGGGTGCACTGTCCCAGCACCCTTAACCCTGCAAAGCTAATTGTTACAGGTTTTTTTATAAACTGCATTAATATTTTAGACAACCACTAGAGGGACTTACGGGCTGTTAGCTGACTTGTGGTCGCTTAAATGACACTGGATGTCCTCACACCCTGCATGAGGACATCCAGCATCACTGGAATTCTAATAGGAAAGCATTGTATAATGCTTTCCTTTAGGGAAATCCTAATGCGAGTGTGGCCATTGCTGTGCTTGTGCTTTAGGTCTCCCCTAATATTGATATCAAACATGGGAGGAGTGGTGGCAGAACCGAACCATTGCAGAGCGGCTTCAGCGCTGGACCTAGGTTAGTTTTTAACCTCTTCTACACCGCGAGGAGGGGAGGTGGGCAATATAGGGAGCTATATTGCCAGGAAAATAACTTTGTTTTGCTGGCACTATAGTTTCCCTTTAACATTTATTTACAAAGACACACAAACACCTGCAAATGTCTTAATTAATATGCCATACAACATGTCAGTAAATGACATTAGAATGTTCAAATTCTCCAACCCTACAGTAAGTGTCTCCAATAAGAATACTCTGTCGAGCGTTTGCAGGTGCAATGTTGACAATTTGCTGTCTTGCATTTATCTTTTATCTTTTTTTTTATCTATATCTGTTTAATATGTCACCTGATATTTTTTTTTCCATTGATTTTGTAGAACTGCAAGTTAGTTAGCCAACACTGCTAGTTGCTGATAGGGAAAATATATATGTTTGTTATTTATTAGTAGTTACAAAATAGCAGGTGTTTTAGAAAGAGACACACTAAATCTCCCTTTGTTTTTATAGATTTTTCAAGTTTGCTCCATTATCATGCAACCTGCAATGCACAGTGGAATTTATGTACCTTTATCTCTAAATTACTAAGGCAGTGCTTTTGTTTCAAATGCCGACACGAGCAGTAGGAATACATGCCATAATTATCTTCACCTGCTTCCCATAACTAAATGTTGTTTAATTATTACACTTAACTATCAATATACTTAAAGTCCCTTATCTATGGTGCCTTGCAAAAGTATTCACCCCCTTGACTTTTTCCCTATTTTGTTACATTACAGCCTTAAGTTCAATGTTTTATTAATCTGAATTTTATGTGATGGATCAGAACACAATAGTCTAAGTTGGTGAAGTGAAATGAGAAAAATATATACACAAAACTATTTTTAAGAAATAGAAAACAGAAAATTGTCATGTGCGTATGTATTCAACCCCTTTGTTATGAAGCCCATAAAAAGCTCTGGTGCAACAAATTACCTTCAGAAGTCACACAATTAGTGAAATTATGTCCACCTGTGTGCAATCTAAGTGTCACATGATCTGTCATTACATCTACACACCTTTTTTGAAAGGCAGAGGCTGCAACACTAACCAAACACTGCCATGAAGACCAAGGAACTCTCCAAACAAGTAAGGGACAATGTTGTTAAGAAGTACAAGTCAGGGTTAGGTTATAAAAAAATATCCAAATCTTTGATGATCTCCAGGAGCACCATCAAATCTATGATAACCAAATGGACAGAACATGGCACAACAGCAAACCTGCCAAGAGACGGCCCACCAAAACTCATGGACCGGTCAAGGAGGGCATTAATCAGAGAGGCAGCACAGAGACCTAAGGTAACCCTGGAGGAGCTGCAGAGTTCCACAGCAGAGACTGGAGTATCTGTACATAGGACGACAATAAGCCGTACGCTCCATAGAGTTGGGCTTTATGGCAGAGTGGCCAGAAGAAAGTAATTACTTTCAGCAAAAAACAAAATGGCACATTTTGAGCTTGCGAAAAGGCATGTGGGAGACTCCCAAAATGTATGGAGGAAGGTGCTCTGGTCTGATGAGACAAAAATTTAACTTTTCGGCCATCAAAGAAAGCTATGTCTGGCGCAAACCCAACACATCACATACCCAAAGAACACCATCCCCACAGTGAAACGTGGTGGCATAATAATGCTGTGGGGATGTTTTTCAGCAGCTGGGATTGGGAAACTGGATGGTGCTAAATACAGGGATATTCTTGAGCAAAATCTGTACCGCTGTGTGCGTGATTTGAGGCTAGGACGGAGGTTCACCTTCCAGCAGGACAATGACCCCAAACACACTGCTAAAGCAACACTTGAGTGGTTTAAGGGGAAACATGTAAATGTGTTGGAATGGCCTAGTCAAAGCCCAGACCTCAATCCAATAGAAAATCTGTGGTCAGACTTAAAGATTGCTGTTCACAAGAGCAAACCATCCAACTTGAAGGAGCTGGAGCAGTTTTGAAAGGAGGAATGGGCAAAAATCCCAGTGGTAAGATGTGGCAAGCTCATAGAGACTTATCCAAAGCGACTTGGAGCTATGATTGCTGCAAAAGGTGGCTCTACAAAGTATTGACTTTAGAGGGGTAAATAGTTATGCACATTGACCTTTTCTGTTATTTTGTCCTATTTGTTGTTTGCTTCACAATAAAAAAAAAAAATCTTCAAAGTTGTGGGCATGTTCTGTAAATTAAATGATGCAAATCCTCAATCAATCCATGTTAATTCCAGGTTGTGAGGCAACAAAACACGAAAAAAGCCAAGGGGGTGAATACTTTTGCAAGGCACTGTAAGTGACCATGTAACCACCTGCCAAAAATGTAAATGTAGGAAATTAATACGATTTCCTATATCTTCAATGAACCTATTTCTGATTTTCTTGGTTTTGGTTCATCTGTCTTTTTTGAACTGCTTGCACTTAACCAAGAAATACTGGCCAAAGGCCTAAAAAACTTTTTGTGCAGAAGAGGGGGTTGTCTCCCCCTGATCGCGGACCTGTCCACGGAGGGGGGCACTAGATTTACTGGTGGTCCGGTGGCACAGCATGGTTATCCAATGAAGACGAGCCCAGGAGTCTCCACGTTCGTTCCACCTCCTCCAGCAGGAGCAGGCCCTCTGTTCTAGCGATCCACAAGAGCATTGTTGCGGGATGCCATGTCAACGATTTGCCATTCATTGCATGCAGCACGCAGCATTGTAATAGCATCCTGCGGCAACTCTCTCGTGGGTCACAACAACAGAGGACCTGCTGCTGCTGGCGGTGGAACGAACGTGGAGACTCCTGTAAGTGTCCCGGGACAAGACACAGGTGTGGCAAAATGTTGACACTGTCAAATTGCACCACAGGCACCCGCCTAAAATATCACCTGGGGCAGACCACCCCCTCGGTCCATCTCCCCCCATTAGTACGCCACTGCCTCTCTGTCTCATTAGAGATTTTACCTTTAAGCTGAAAGGGCCAAGGTAAATTGTTAGTGTAGGATTCACCATGAATGGCCATCGGAGTGATACTAAGAAACCTTCAGTTATTTAAATGTGCATAGGGATTTGGGATAGTGCGCAAGTAACTTTTTTCTTTTCTTTTTTAAAGAGTTGGAGTAACCCTTTAAGTAGTAACTTGTGACTTGAATCCCAAGCTCCATAATTCAAGTAGCTAAAAATGCTGCTTCCAGTGGGCACACAGACAAAACTCGATACAGTAACCTGGCCGCCTGAGAAAGGTATTGGTTCATCCTCATGTAAAACACTGAAATCAGTCTTGGATTTACTATCAAGCACGCTATAGAACTTCCTAGGGTTGTAGTTTTTTATAGATCTCAAATGTATTAAACTTTTTAACATATCCACAGTTCCTTGGTTACACTGGTACACAGGACATTGTGCTGCTTGGGTCAAAGGATGAAATGCTGCCGCCTCTCCCACAATCTTCTCATACACCCACGGGGAAAGGGGCACACTAGGGAGTGACCTGTTTACTTGCAGGGCTACAGGCTTTTTAAAAATCCTGGGGAGTATACATGGACAGGGAGCCTGCGGACTGTGTCAAAGGCATGGGTGCATGGAGCTGAGGAAGTTGGAATGGGCCGAATTCCACGGGTATGCTGTGGGCAGAACATGTAGTTTTGGGGGAGGGTCAGAGTTAGATGGGAACAGAGATTCTATTGGAAGGGGTGCCATATGTGTATTTTTATGTATCTTTTATAAAAAGAAAAAAATGTGTCTTTGGCGCAAACACATTTTGTGCATAATGTGTACACACAATAAAGTGCAAATATGTCAAAATTACAAATTACATAACAACGTTAAAATACTAGAAACAAAAGCACTCTGGGACTAAAAGCCTTCTCACAAGATGTACATTAAAATACTGGAAATAAAATCTTATGTATCTTTCTGTGAATCCTTGGGAGTCTATTTGAAGGCTGGCTTAGTTCAGTGTAACAATTGCTATGCATTTGTTTCACGTTCCAGTTTTTGGAGGTTTGGTTGTTGTCTAATCTGTAGACAGTTCTCTATCTTGCGGCAGGAGATTGTATTTTTGAAGTCTGAGATTTGTAAATTATCTGGTGTAGAAACTCAGACTGGAACTGCTGCAAAGCCACTGCCGCAGAGACATGCTAGGAAAGGCAGATGGATTACTATAGGATCTGGTAGACTTAGAGTTGTGGATAAAAGGCATTTTGCACAGTCTGTTGCTCTTCATAATTCATTTTCTGCACTTTCAGAGTGTAATGGTGTTGTGGAGAGAGGCATTGAGGCTAGTGGTGTTGTGGAGAGAGGCACTGAGGCTAGTGGTGTGGTGGAGACAGGCTTGGAGACTGGTGAGGCCTAATGGAAAGCAGTTGTTGTTGGGGTATTCGATCATAAGAGGTGTGGAGATGGACAATGGTGGTCTTGTGAGGTGTCTTCCCGGAGCTACTGCTCACAGAGACAGGAGACTTATCTGTAATATTGTTAAGCAAGCAAAGCAGGAAGGGGAATTGGATGTACTTGTCCATCTAGGGACAAATGACTTGACTTGCAATGAGGTTTCAGAGGTTAAGGAAGTTTTTAGTGTTTTTGCCAATGATATACGGCAGGTTGCTTCCACACTGTCATTCTCTGAAGTTCTGCCTGCGCATAACACTCAGAACGACAGGCGGATGCGTATTAGGGACTTTAATTTGTGGCTTGGTGAATGGTGTCGGAGCAAGGATTTGGCTTTATTTTTCATGGTAGCTCTGTTTGAAATGGATATAAGCTGTACAAAAAAGATGGTTTGCATCTTTCTCAAAAGGGAACAAATGTTCCCAGTGAGCAGTTCAGAGGTTTTGCTAGGATGTATTTAAACTAGGAGGGGGGGGGGGCAAAAGGGTGATAAAACATCAATCCAATTGTCCCCCAAAACAAGGACAGAAGGTGACTGTAGCAAGTGTGTTAAAATGATAAGCTTAGAGTCATGTCTACAAATGCTCGCAGTTTAGGGAATACGATCCATGAACTTGTGGCAATAAACAACCGATAGTGTAGATTTAGTCGCTGTTACTGAGACATGGTACAATGAGAAAAAATGACTGGGACAGGCAATACCAGGGTACTCTTTTATATAGGAAAGATAGGAAGGCAAGAAAGGGGGAGGGGTGGCCTTTGTGCGTGAAGGATAGCATAAAATCTAGCCTAATAAAAGTTAGTGAGGCAAACATAGAGTCCGCTTGGGCTACGTAATTTGGTAATCACTGTAACTCGTAGGTGCGATTTATAGGCCCCCAGGGACAAATTCATTGAAGAGTTAGATAATCTAATGGTTGAGTAAATAGCTAAATGACAAATGAAGGGGAAGTATCATGGGTACTCTTAATCTTCCTGATGTAAATTCTTTGAAAACAATAGCTACTTGTGCCAGGGCTACATTCTAAACTCCCTACTGGGATTGTCTCAAAACAAGTTGTTGAGGAGCCAACTCGTAAAGAGGCCATACTAGATTTAGTGTTAACAAATGGAGATTTGGTATCAGATGTTACTGTAGGTGAAAGTTTAGGATCCAGTGATCATCAGTCATGTGGTTTAATATAAGAACAGTGACTGAGTCACACCACACAAAAACAAAAGTTTTAGACTTTAGAAAAACAGACTTTTCTAAAATTAGAATATGGGTAGAGGAGTCATTATCAGACTGGAGCAATTTAAATGGAGTCCAAGAAAAATGGGATTATTTAAAAGTTGCACTATTGAAGGCAACAGAAAATTGCATTAGGCTTGTCAGTAAAAGCAAAAAATTCAAGAAAACCACTGTGGTACTCTGCAGATGTGGCCAAAATAGTTAAAAACAAAAAGTTATCATTTAGGAATTATAAAAACACCCAGAGTGAGGAAGACAAAATGATCTATAAGATTAGGCAGAAAGAGGCTAAGCAAGTTATAAGAGCTTCCAAATCACACACAGAAGAGAAAATAGCACAGTCAGTAAAAAAGGGGGATAAAACATTTTTTAGATACATAAATGAGAAAAGAAAAGTAAAACAAGGATTAGTTAGATTAAAAACAAAAGAAGGAAGGTATGTAGAAGAGGATAAAGGTCAGGCTGACTGCCTCAATTAATATTTTTGTTCTGTATTTACAGAAGAAAATGAAGGAAAGGGACCTCAGTTGAGAAAAAGGATAAATGAGTCATTTATTACACGTGAGTTTACAGAGGAAGAGGTTCTATTTCAACTGTCAAAAGTAAAGACAAATAAGTCAATGGGACCTGACGGAATACACCCAAAGCTATTAAAAGAGCTTAGTGGTACTAGCAAAACCATTAACAGATTTATTTAACCAATCATTGTTAACAGGAGTAGTCCCAGAAGATTGGAAGTTAGCGAATGTTGTGCCCATTTACAAGAAAGGTAATAGGGAGGAGTCGGCAACTATAGGCCAGTAAGCCTTACTTCAGTAGTGGGGAAAGTGATGGAAACCATGTTAAAGGATAGGATTGATGAACATCTAAAACACATGGATTTCAAGATCAGAGACAACATGGGTTTACTTCAGGGAGATCATGCCAAACTAATCTTATTGATTTTTTTGATTGGGTAACTAAAATTATAGATCAGGGTGGTGCAGTAGACATTGCTTACCTAGATTTCAGTAAGGCTTTTGACACTGTTGCACATAGAAGGCTTATCAATAAACTGCAATCTTTAAGTTTGGATTCCAATATTGTTGAATGGGTAAGGCAGTGGCTGAGTGACAGGCAACAGAGGGTTGTAGTTAATGGAATATATTCGAAGCTTGGACTTGTCACCAGTGGGGTACCTCAGGGATCTGTACTTGGACCCATTCTCTTTAATATTTTATTAGTGATATTGCAGAAGGTCTTGATGGTAAGGTATGTCTTTTTGCTGATGATACTAAGATATGTAACAGGGTTGATGTTCCAGGAGGGATAAGCCAAATGGCAAATGATTTAGGTAAACTAGAAAATGGTCAGAATTGTGGCAACTGACATTTAATGTGGATAAGTGCAAGATAATGCATCTTGGATGTAAAAACCCAAGGGCAGAGTACAGAATATTTGATAGAGTTCTAACCTCAACATATGAGGAAAGGGATTTAGGGTGATTATTTCTGATGACTTAAAGGTAGGCAGACAATGTAATAGAGCAGCAGGAAATGCTAGCAGAATGCTTGGTTGTATAGGGAGAGGTATTAGCAGTAGAAAGAGGGAAGTGCTCATGCCATTGTACAGAACACTGGTGAGACCTCACTTGGAGTATTGTACACAGTACTGGAGACCGTATCTTCAGAAGGATATTGATACCTTAGAGAGGGTTCAGAGAAGGGCTACTAAACTGGTTCATGGATTGCGGGATAAAACTTACCAGGAAAGGTTAAAGGATCTTAACATGTATAGCTTGGAGGAAAGACGAGACAGGGGGGATATGATAGAAACATTTAAATATATAAAGGGAATCAACACAGTAAAGGAGGAGACTATATTTAAAAGAAGAAAAACTACCACAACAAGAGGACATAGTCTTAAATTAGAGGGACAAAGGTTTAAAAATAATATCAGGAAGTATTACTTTACTGAGAGGGTAGTGGATGCATGGAATAGCCTTCCAGCTGAAGTGGTAGAGGTTAACACAGTAAAGGAGTTTAAGCATGCATGGGATAGGCATAAGGCTATCCTAACTATAAGATAAGGCTAGGGACTAATGAAAGTTTTTAGAAAATTGGGCAGACTAGATGGGCCGAATGGTTCTTATCTGCCGTCACATTCTATGTTTCTATGTTTCTAAGGCGGATATCAAGGAGAAGATATATAAGGGTGAGTACTAAGAGAGGCTCTCTTTACTTCCTCTGGAGAAGTCGACAGACCTGAAGAAGGATGATAAAAAAGAGGATAGGCTTAAGAAGGAGGAGGAGGATGTAACGGAACTCCGACCGAGTACCCTCTGTTGATGGACACTTCCTAGCTTGCGCCGAGGACTACAAGCACCGCACTGGACACCACAACCACTGCAGACTCCACACCTGCCGTAGCTTGACTGGAGTCTCGCTGTCTCTCTTCCACCCTGGACCAGCTTCTGTCCTCCAGGACTGTGTGGGAAAGACCACCCTGTATGAACCTCCAGCATCCAGAACTGTCTGGGGAAGACCTCTCCTCCAGGAGAGCGTAGCAGGAACAGCTCTTAAAAGAGCTAAGTGATTAAGCTGTAGATTCCCTTCCAAGAATGAGACAAAGCTACATTTTGAAGGGTGAAGAAGAACTGTGTTTAATTAGCACCAAAGGGCCTTCTTTTATGGAGGTCTTACACATACAGGACCGCCCACAGGGTTTTCAGAAGAACCAATACCAATACCAATACCAATACCAAGAAACATTACAACACGTACAATAAAGTAAACCACTCCAAGCAGAAATCCTCCCCTCTGCCTGTGATACAATTATCTCAAGAGAATAGATTAACTTAATTATCACAGGCAGAAAATATACAGTTTTTACACAATTCTTATAACTTTAAAAGTATGCATGCAATATTAATAAAAGTTACATATTTGAAATCAGCGTCCTTTAAATATAAATATACTCAAAAATCATAAAAATCCGTCAAGTAGATCAAAAGTTAGCCGGAAGTCCTTTTTGACCAAACGCAAGCACATTTTCATGCCCAAAACAGTTCCATGGATTTGGGCTGTGCGGTTGGTCTATTTTACACGGAAAAAAAATCTTCGAACAGGACTTAGTCTCCAGCCGCAGTCGAAGTGGAGAAGAAGGTACGGGTCAGCGGTGTTCGTGCAATTGGGTAGCCGAAAACAGTTCCATAGATGTAGCTGCACACCGCTGACCGCGTTCGAATTAGTTAAAATGGCCACCGCCACATGTTCGTTTGTCGAATGGCGGCCACTTCCACTACTTTGGCACTTTGGCTGTATACAGAGTGCCAATTTAAAGTTGCAACACTGCTCAAAAGTAATTAAAGGGCCAGTAACAGCATTATAAAAATCCATTATGTCCAAATCAGTTCCTTAAAGGGCAATACATCCCAGGGGCCATAGTCACATGGCAAGAGGCTGGCAATCAGTCCTCCCCAATGCACGGTGGCAAATGGCAGTTTGTCACAGAGGACAAGAAGAAGAAATACAGGAGGATACCAAAGACGTTCAGGAACATGCTCCATTGCTATACTTATAATTTAAAATGTGCAGTTAAAGGGACACTCCAGGTAGATAACAAGTTACACTTAAATCTAAGCTACTAGACTCAAAATAACAACCACCCCCTTTTCATTTCTGTGTAGGTTTCCTGCAGTGCTGTAAAATGTTTTGCTTTTTTCAGCAGTGTAACACAGTCTCCTTAGCCACCCCATTTTCCTGTTTCCAAGGGGGGACCATAAACTAGATACCTGTAAAAAAACAAAAACAAAAAAAACTTACCATTTGATGTCTTCTTTCTTCTAAAATCTTCTTTTTTCAGCCCCAAAAAAGGCTAAATATAAATCCATAATAACTGACGCACTTTGAAAAAAAAAATCCATCTTCACCCATGGAGGGCTCCGCACAGACTGGTTGGTTACTTTCAATCCACCAATCAGAGTGTTGTTATGATTTAAATTACACAGCGTGGTAAAATTCCAAAGAATGACACAGAGCTCTCTGATTGGCTGGATTTCAAGCTAACCAATCAGAGTGCTGTGACAGGACTCACCTGACTTACCTGTCAGTCTCTTCATTTACCTGTCAGAGCACTCTGATTGGATGGCTTAAACGAACCAACCAGAGTTCTCTGAGCCTAATTGCAGGGCGAGGCAAGACTTTATAAGCCTTCCCCCACCCTGCAGAGCTCAGTCTGCGCGGAGCCCTCCATGGGTGAAGATGGATTTTTTTTTGTGCTGTGTTTTTTTTTTTCTTCAAAGTGCGTCGGTTATTATGGATTTTTATTTGGCCTTTTTTGGGGCTCAAAAAAAGAAGATTTTAGAAGAAAGAAGACATCAAATGGTAAGTTTTTTTTTTTACAGGTATCTAGTTTATGGTCCCCCCTCATTAATTTTAGGGTGAGGGGGGTAGGTATGGGTTATTTCTTTTTGGGAGGGGGTGACTAGGGGTTTGGGGACCCCTAGTCACCTGGGGGGGTTTAAATTTTTATTTAGGGCCCCCACCTGCTGCTCAGGTGTGGGGGCCGGGGGGAGGAAAGACAATAGGTCTCCCCCTTTTTCTAATTTAGGGCCCCCACCCACCGCTCAGGGGTGGGGGCTAGGTGGGAGACAATAGGTCCCCCCCTTATTTTACTTTAGGGCCCCACCCGCTGCTCAGGGGTTGGGGCCGGGGGGAGGACAATAGGTTCCCCCCTTATTCTAATTTAGGGCCCCCACCCACCGCTCAGGGGTGGGGGCCAAGGGGGAGGACAATAGGTTCCCCCCCTTATTCTAATTTAGGACCCTCCAACCACCGCTCAGGGTTGGGGGCCAGGGGGAGGACAATAGGTCCCCCCCCTTATTCTAATTTAGGGCCCCCACCTGCCGCTCAGGGGTGGGGGCCAGGGGGGAGAACAACAGGCTGCTCACTGTTTACTAGACATAAAATGGAGAAATAAAGTAAACAGAGTGCAGGTCAGGAGTCTGGATACCAGTCAAGGGCTCATGAGCTGCACCACTGTAACCACCTAACAGGTAGCTCCAATGAGGGGTAACCCTCCAAAATATGTAGGTAATAGGAGTAGGTGATGTGTAGAGTCCCATGGAAACCAACATCAGGAGAGCTCCACTGTATAAGAAATGAAAGAAATCAATCTAAGGATAAAAAGGGATATGCAAACAAAAAGTATTACTTGAAAAAAAGGGAGATCTACTAAACGGTGCCCAGGGGATCAATTGTCTGGAGTACTAGCTAGCATCTAAGTTCCAGTTCCCCTAGTGTCCGACTGACAGGAAGGTAGTGTAAACAAGGTTAGGGAGAGAGAAGAGGCACAGGGTCCCCAGAGAACAAGGGACTGGGTAATCAGGTCTAAACGCAGATGAAAAGCCTCACACAAAAAATAAATAATTAAATAAATCTCTCAATTCACCCTAAAAGTTACCTCGACACCATGGTCTAACCACTAGTGTCTACCTGAACCAACTCTCCCTACTAAAGTTATAAATAAATAAATAAACACCTAAAAATCAATAAAATATCACATTATATACACCTCTAAATCTAAATTGATTCATAAATCATTATCATTTGAACTTTAGTCAATAAAGAAAGATAGTCAGGGGCGCTTTGCTATTTTGCAATGTATAATTAATGACATTACTTATACTCTTATAAATATGTATAGTCCAAATGTACAACAATGAAACTTTTTGCATAAAGTCCTTACTAAGATTCCTGAAGTCAATGTACAATTTTTAATTCTAATTGAAAAAGAAAATAGTGGCTATAGAGCTGGAGACAATCCAGTCCTAGAGCCAAAAGAGGACTATAGTAGGCAAAAAGAGAGGGCCTAACCCAACAGAGAATTATAGTAAAAGAAATCCCAAAAGCTTAGAGTGTGTGGAGAGAAAAACACAAGTCTATCTGCCACAACACCCACGGCTAAGGGTATGCCCACATTGGGGGTATAGTGTCCCCTGGTGTGTATCAATCAAAAAGATCAAAAAAGTGATAAGATAAAATAAAATAAAAAATACTTTATTGAAAAACGTATAGAGACTATAAAAAATCACAGGGAGTCCAGGGTAGGGGGATGGCCAGTGGTGTGTGAGGCTATAGTAGCACAATAGAAGGCAGCAAGGCAGATACAATAAAGGGTTGTTATATAGCATTAAATATGGAACCAAGGATATCTAGGAGTTTATGTGCTCCAAGTTGCATATCCTAGTAAAATGTATTAGTATAACGTGTTTCAGAAAGGTCCTTAGTTAGAGTGTCTGCACCAGATGTAGTCAAACTGCTATTATGGGAGTACCACACAATGAGATGAATCAAGTGTGGTTCCCTGAAGTTTGTGGCAAGCTAGAAAGACACCCGTTCAATAGAAAGTAAATGAGACGGGTAGAGGATGCTGGTTACACTAGTGAGATAAAACTGGGATCAATAATATAGTATATGTAAATAAAGAGAGAAATTCCTCTAATATATATAGAAAAAGATACCCAGATAGCTCAATTCATCTAGTTGGTAGTCAGCCCACCCAGTTCAGAAGTAATAAGGTGCTTGCAAAAGCAGACAGGGTAGCAACATTTAAAGTATGTTGCTAAAAAGTAGCAAAATATTTACAAATCTCATTATAATTAAGTGTACCATAGGGTTATTTTGCAGGGAGAGAAGTTGCAATATAGCACTACTTTAAGTCCCAAAGATCTGCCCCTGCCTTCAAAGTAATAAGATAATAAAAAACAAAAAGAAAAAGGAAGGGAGAACAACTCCCAGCCAGCAGGCACATCACCCACAACAACCCCCACCCCATGCAGTGTAACTGTACAAAACTAAATCGTTGAGAGAGAGAGAGCTACCTAGAAATCTAAATCCAGCATAGTAGGTAAAATAGAAAAGTACTAAAGTAAGGTTGGATTTAAAACTAGCACTCAAGAGGGAAGAGTCCGTCTAGATCTAAGTAAAACGTAGGAAGGTGACTAACTAGGCTGAACTACAGTCTAACTCAGCTAACTCCCATATCGAGAAATGACTAGCTAGGCTAAGCTACAAACTGACTCAACTAGCTCAACGCGCGTTTCGGCGCTGTGTGGCGCCTTTTTCAAGAGCGGCAAGGAGATCCCCCTGTCGTCAGGATTTAAATAGGGCTAGTGCCCGCCTCTCCCGTGACGTCATGGCGGGACGTATGAGGCCGCGTCACGGGAGGGGGGGAGCCAAGGGATGCTCTGGCCGGCAATTATGCCGGTTAGGGAAACGATAGAATCGATGTGAAAATATGAAAATCATAACTCAAAACGGATACCATAGAGCAAATCCTTGGAAGGTAAAACCTCAAACAGGAACATTATATAGGAGATATATGATGAGGTTGAACAATATACGTAAAGCATAATCTGCTTTCGATCATGTCATACATATAAAACAGTCAAAAATGCCTGTCGTGGTTAAAATAGTGAAGAGGAAGAAGACTAAAATATTATTAAATATACACCAATAGGGATTGAAAATTTGTATTCAAGACTCTATCTAAACAGTTGGTATTATTTCTTATTCAATCAAAGGGAGGGGACACACACAGTAAAGAAGAGAATTACATATGGTGTATATGGACATCATAAGAAAGGGGAGAAAGAGAACCCCTCATTCAGACCATTAGGATTCAGAGTCTTTAGCCGATAGATCCAAAAACATTCTCTTTGTCTGAGGAATCGGTCATAATCACCACGTCTAGGATTCTTTTTTACCAGTTCTAAGCCGCAGAAGCGTAACCCCTTGGGGTCATTGTTATGATATTCGCGAAGGTGCCTAGAGATAGGGGTTTCAGCCGAATATTTGCTAGATCTAATGTGTTCTTGTATGCGTTTCTTAAAGGGGCGGAATGTTTTGCCCACATATTTTTTATTGCATTCACAGGTAAGTAGATATACAATCCCTGATGTGTTGCAGTTGAAGAAGGAGGTTATAGTAAATGCCTCCTTCTCCATACTGTCTTTGACTATTTTGGAGTCCTTTTTCATAAATTTGCATGAGATGCACCTCCCGCATCTATAGGTACCGGTCAGGCGGGTCTGGAGCCATGTTGTAGAAGATGGAATATCTGTTTTAAGATGACTTGGAGCTAGGAGGTCTCGTAAGTTTTTACCTCTCCGGGCCGTGATGGAGACATTGGAGGCCAGTACTTCTTGAAGGTGTTGATCATTAGTTAGCAGTGGCCAATATCGTCTGAGGGAACTTTTAATATTTTCCCATCCTGCATCGTAGGTGGCAATTAGGCGTATATTATTCTTAGAGGTCTCTGCTGGTTTGGGGGTATCCCCGCTCAACAGGACATTGCGATCTGAGTCAAGTGCTCTCTGGTATGCCCGTTTAAGGCACCTATTAGGGTAACCTTTGGCTTTAAAATGGCCTCTTAATTCTTTAGCCTTTGTCTTGAATTCATCGATGGTACTACAGTTACGTCGGACCCTAAGATATTGACCCGTCGGGATACCCATTTTGAGCGGTATTGGATGAAAACTGTCCCATCTCAAAAGGTTATTAGTTGCCGAGGGTTTACGATAAAGGGTGGTATGTATTTTGTTTTCAGATGTTAAGGAGATCGTTACATCTAAAAAGTTCAAGTTTTGACCCCCAAATTCATTCGTGAATCTGAGGTTTTCATCATTAATGTTCAAGATACGTACGAACTCATTAAACTCTTTTTTTAATTCTATGTGGCGATATGAATCATGTTTTAAATTTTAGAATTGATACTACAATTAGTAAGGATTCTTCATACCATAAATCATTACAATCATAAGGGAAAGCGATTACGAAATTAATTATGGACTTTGGAATTTATGATGCTTGAAGGACGACTCACCCTAAAGAGCGTGATTATACATTTTATTCTCAAGTCCACAATACATATTCTAGGATTGATCTTATAATGATTTTAGGAAATGTACGTCCTAATATAATACAATGCAAAATAGGTAATATTCTTTGGTCCGACCATGCACCACTGTTGATTACACTACGGGATGGTTTTCAATATAGAGTTCTAACAACATGGCATATGATTGATATGCTTTTACAAGATGAAAAATTCACAAAACAACTTGAGGAAAATATACAATCTTATTTGTATATTAATGAAACACCTGATATCACCCCAACTATCTTGTGGCAAGCCCACAAATCAGTAGTAAGAGGATTGTTAATAAGTCAAGCATCATGTTTAAAGCATAATTCACAACAAAAGCACCTCTCATTACCTCGCACCCTTTGACACGCCACTAAGGCCCATTTCTTAAATCCCACAAATACTCATCAACAGATAATCGATGATACAACTAAGCAATTTTATGAAATATTATTTGCTAAATCTGTACAAGCATTACAAAAACTAAGACAAACAAATTACACACAAGGGAATAAAGCTGGGAAAATGCTGACAAATTTGCTGAGACAGAAACAGACATACTCAAAAATACCACATTTACTTACAAATGAAGGAAATAAAATGTATAACCCCCAAGATATAAATAAAATAATAGCTGACTATTATAGCCAACTTTATAATTTGAAAGATTATCTTTCCCTTCATCAGCCAACATCAATAGACATAGAGAGCTTTTTGGCAAGTATAAAACTTCCACAGCTTAAAAATTTTCAACAAAGTGATTTAATTTCTCCGATTTCCACTCAAGAACTTATTATTAAACAATTGCCAATCGGGAAATCTCCAGGCCCAGATGGCTTCTCAAATCTCTATTATAAAAGATTTGCCTCAATTCTGGTACCCAAACTGAAATTAGCCTTCAACCAAATAACCCAAACAGGCAACATACCTCAAGACATGCTCACAGCTCACATAGCAACCTTACCCAAACCAGTTAAACGTCCAAACAAACCTCAAAATCTACGCCCCATATCGCTTTTAAGATCTGAAGATATTGGCAAAAGTATATGCAGCGAGACTCAATAACATTATACCAGAACTGATTCATGAGGATCAAGTTGTGTTCGTGGGAGGAAGGCAGGGCTCAGATGGCACACGAAAATTATTAGATCTTTTATATGACCTGAAGGAAGGGAAGACACCCAGTGTATTCCTATCTCTGGATGCTGAGAAAGCTTTTATAGGGTAAACTGGGGCTTCCTCCTCATGATCTTGAAAAAGTTTGGATTTCCACAACAATTTACTTTAGTAATACAGACCCTATATTTAAAGGGACACTCCAGTGCCAGGAAAACAAACCGTTTTCCTGGCACTGCAGGTCCCCTCTCCCTTCCACCCCCATCCCAGGTTGCTGAAGGGGTTTAAACCCCTTCAGTGACTTACTGGAGTCCAGTGCCGATGTCCCTTGGCGCTGGTCCAGGGTCCGCCCACGCTTCTCCCCCGCCGACGTCATCCGGCGGGGGAGACTGATTGCGCATGCGCATTGGATTGGATAAAAATCGGCTATTTTGATGATGTCACCAAGGGGGCGAGGTCAACACCAGTAGAGAGCTGAAAATATGGTGAGATTTAACCCATTCTGAATGGGTTAAGGGGTGACAAGCCACCTAAATGGGGGGTTTTCACTATAGAGTCAGGAATACATGTTTGTGATCCTTTAAAGTTGCAGCTGAGAGATCCGAAACATTTTTAACAGATGAAAAGGTTGTGCTCTTTGCAAGGTTGTGCTCTATTTCGGCTTGCCCGGAGCACTTTATCCTTACGTGATACTAATGAACACAGTGGATTACATCTCTTGGAGTGGTATCATGTAGGTGTCATGGTTTGGGAATTCAATGTACTCCATCCATCAATAGCATCTCCGCTGGTTCCTCTGGGATATATGCGCCAAGTAAACCTTGAACATATGTGTGCATTTCTTCCTGGGCCAACACCTTCTGGAACCCCTCTTAGCCTAAGATTGTTCCTCCATGCTCTATCCTCTGACTCCATAATTTTAGCTTCCATATTTTCAATTTTCTGCTCTAGCCTTTGTACCTGATTAATCAGATTATTATGTGCTGTGGAAAAATCTTCCATTTTGGTCTCCATGTGGGTAACGCATCCTCTTGAATCTCTTTTTTTCAGCTTATTAGCTGTAATTTACCAAGTAGATATTAACTTTAAAGATATTGTCTCTAACGCTTCTGTCAGGTAAGCCTTTGGGAGTGCCTATGGGCACTTTGGGCACTTCTCTCGAAAGCTAGGAGGGAGACGAGGAAGTTGCTTTTGACACTCCATTGAAGGAGATAATGTCGATAATGCAGATGGCACAAATACAAGCAAGGCGAACAGAAAGAGAGGAGACGCCACACGTGGAGCAGGCAGATCATTACTCATATTAATAATATTGCTAAAGTTAGCATAATCTTCCTTTTTTTCACAGCCTTCTTTGCTCATATTTACCAAGGGTGCCAATATTAGTGGAGGGCACTGTATACATTTTCATACAGTTTCTGTTGTAAAATATTTTGAGCACTTATATTGATAATTACTTTTGTGAATAATAAGCATGTTTCTAAAGTCATTACTATTTAGTTTTCCCCTAGGGGCTGCTCTTGTTCCATAAACCAGTTAAGAGCTAAGTGTATCAATGTACAATTGTTGAGACTACTTATGTTTTACTCAAGGACTGCAGGAAAAATGAAGCCAGAAAAAATATTTTGTATTGCTCCAAGTCTACAGGAAATACCCGAAAGCTTTGTTACATCATTCCTCAGTTTAGTAGGATCTGTATCACGATCACACACATCTGAAAAACCTTTACCCTGCATACTAGATTATTTTATAGATAATCCTTAAAAGCTAGGCAAAACAGCTAAAAGAGACAGGGAAACGAGAGAATGTAATAGTCCATGATTATAGAACAATTACACATTTAGACCAAAATAGCCAAATCTTCAACTCTACTGTTTCTCCAGTATACTGGGCTATATGCACAATATCATTGTTAATTTTTAGCAATTCCAGGTTAAATCAACAAGCATGCCACTAAAATAAGTAAGATATCATTAGCATTAATATTACTTTTTAATAACACGGACAGTCATTAAAGGGACACACAAAGCAGTGTAGCGATTATACTTTAATGTCCTGTTATTATAACTGAAAGCCATGGTGC
>OW240913.1:227125193-227340797 GCA_933207985.1 Pelobates cultripes
AAAGCTCTCTATGTCTATTGATGTTGGCTGATGAAGGGAAAGATAATCTTTCAAATTATAAAGTTGGCTATAATAGTCAGCTATTATTTTATTTATATCTTGGGGGTTATACATTTTATTTCCTTCATTTGTAAGTAAATGTGGTATTTTTGAGTATGTCTGTTTCTGTCTCAGCAAATTTGTCAGCATTTTCCCAGCTTTATTCCCTTGTGTGTAATTTGTTTGTCTTAGTTTTTGTAATGCTTGTACAGATTTAGCAAATAATATTTCATAAAATTGCTTAGTTGTATCATCGATTATCTGTTGATGAGTATTTGTGGGATTTAAGAAATGGGCCTTAGTGGCGTGTCAAAGGGTGCGAGGTAATGAGAGGTGCTTTTGTTGTGAATTATGCTTTAAACATGATGCTTGACTTATTAACAATCCTCTTACTACTGATTTGTGGGCTTGCCACAAGATAGTTGGGGTGATATCAGGTGTTTCATTAATATACAAATAAGATTGTATATTTTCCTCAAGTTGTTTTGTGAATTTTTCATCTTGTAAAAGCATATCAATCATATGCCATGTTGTTAGAACTCTATATTGAAAACCATCCCGTAGTGTAATCAACAGTGGTGCATGGTCGGACCAAAGAATATTACCTATTTTGCATTGTATTATATTAGGACGTACATTTCCTAAAATCATTATAAGATCAATCCTAGAATATGTATTGTGGACTTGAGAATAAAATGTATAATCACGCTCTTTAGGGTGAGTCGTCCTTCAAGCATCATAAATTCCAAAGTCCATAATTAATTTCGTAATCGCTTTCCCTTATGATTGTAATGATTTATGGTATGAAGAATCCTTACTAATTGTAGTATCAATTCTAAAATTTAAAACATGATTCATATCGCCACATAGAATTAAAAAAAGAGTTTAATGAGTTCGTACGTATCTTGAACATTAATGATGAAAACCTCAGATTCACGAATGAATTTGGGGGTCAAAACTTGAACTTTTTAGATGTAACGATCTCCTTAACATCTGAAAACAAAATACATACCACCCTTTATCGTAAACCCTCGGCAACTAATAACCTTTTGAGATGGGACAGTTTTCATCCAATACCGCTCAAAATGGGTATCCCGACGGGTCAATATCTTAGGGTCCGACGTAACTGTAGTACCATCGATGAATTCAAGACAAAGGCTAAAGAATTAAGAGGCCATTTTAAAGCCAAAGGTTACCCTAATAGGTGCCTTAAACGGGCATACCAGAGAGCACTTGACTCAGATCGCAATGTCCTGTTGAGCGGGGATACCCCCAAACCAGCAGAGACCTCTAAGAATAATATACGCCTAATTGCCACCTACGATGCAGGATGGGAAAATATTAAAAGTTCCCTCAGACGATATTGGCCACTGCTAACTAATGATCAACACCTTCAAGAAGTACTGGCCTCCAATGTCTCCATCACGGCCCGGAGAGGTAAAAACTTACGAGACCTCCTAGCTCCAAGTCATCTTAAAACAGATATTCCATCTTCTACAACATGGCTCCAGACCCGCCTGACCGGTACCTATAGATGCGGGAGGTGCATCTCATGCAAATTTATGAAAAAGGACTCCAAAATAGTCAAAGACAGTATGGAGAAGGAGGCATTTACTATAACCTCCTTCTTCAACTGCAACACATCAGGGATTGTATATCTACTTACCTGTGAATGCAATAAAAAATATGTGGGCAAAACATTCCGCCCCTTTAAGAAACGCATACAAGAACACATTAGATCTAGCAAATATTCGGCTGAAACCCCTATCTCTAGGCACCTTCGCGAATATCATAACAATGACCCCAAGGGGTTACGCTTCTGCGGCTTAGAACTGGTAAAAAAGAATCCTAGACGTGGTGACTATGACCGATTCCTCAGACAAAGAGAATGTTTTTGGATCTATCGGCTAAAGACTCTGAATCCTAATGGTCTGAATGAGGGGTTCTCTTTCTCCCCTTTCTTATGATGTCCATATACACCATATGTAATTCTCTTCTTTACTGTGTGTGTCCCCTCCCTTTGATTGAATAAGAAATAATACCAACTGTTTAGATAGAGTCTTGAATACAAATTTTCAATCCCTATTGGTGTATATTTAATAATATTTTAGTCTTCTTCCTCTTCACTATTTTAACCACGACAGGCATTTTTGACTGTTTTATATGTATGACATGATCGAAAGCAGATTATGCTTTACGTATATTGTTCAACCTCATCATATATCTCCTATATAATGTTCCTGTTTGAGGTTTTACCTTCCAAGGATTTGCTCTATGGTATCCGTTTTGAGTTATGATTTTCATATTTTCACATCGATTCTATCGTTTCCCTAACCGGCATAATTGCCGGCCAGAGCATCCCTTGGCTCCCCCCCTCCCGTGACGCGGCCTCATACGTCCCGCCATGACGTCACGGGAGAGGCGGGCACTAGCCCTATTTAAATCCTGACGACAGGGGGATCTCCTTGCCGCTCTTGAAAAAGGCGCCACACAGCGCCGAAACGCGCGTTGAGCTAGTTGAGTCAGTTTGTAGCTTAGCCTAGCTAGTCATTTCTCGATATGGGAGTTAGCTGAGTTAGACTGTAGTTCAGCCTAGTTAGTCACCTTCCTACGTTTTACTTAGATCTAGACGGACTCTTCCCTCTTGAGTGCTAGTTTTAAATCCAGCCTTACTTTAGTACTTTTCTATTTTACCTACTATGCTGGATTTAGATTTCTAGGTAGCTCTCTCTCTCTCAACGATTTAGTTTTGTACAGTTACACTGCATGGGGTGGGGGTTGTTGTGGGTGATGTGCCTGCTGGCTGGGAGTTGTTCTCCCTTCCTTTTTCTTTTTGCTTTTTATTATCTTATTACTTTGAAGGCAGGGGCAGATCTTTGGGACTTAAAGTAGTGCTATATTGCAACTTCTCTCCCTGCAAAATAACCCTATGGTACACTTAATTATAATGAGATTTGTAAATATTTTGCTACTTTTTAGCAACATACTTTAAATGTTGCTACCCTGTCTGCTTTTGCAAGCACCTTATTACTTCTGAACTGGGTGGGCTGACTACCAACTAGATGAATTGAGCTATCTGGGTATCTTTTTCTATATATATTAGAGGAATTTCTCTCTTTATTTACATATACTATATTATTGATCCCAGTTTTATCTCACTAGTGTAACCAGCATCCTCTACCCGTCTCATTTACTTTCTATTGAACGGGTGTCTTTCTAGCTTGCCACAAACTTCAGGGAACCACACTTGATTCATTTCATTGTGTGGTACTCCCATAATAGCAGTTTGACTACATCTGGTGCAGACACTCTAACTAAGGACCTTTCTGAAACACGTTATACTAATACATTTTACTAGGATATGCAACTTGGAGCACATAAACTCCTAGATATCCTTGGTTCCATATTTAATGCTATATAACAACCCTTTATTGTATCTGCCTTGCTGCCTTCTATTGTGCTACTATAGCCTCACACACCACTGGCCATCCCCCTACCCTGGACTCCCTGTGATTTTTTATAGTCTCTATACGTTTTTCAATAAAGTATTTTTTATTTTATTTTATCTTATCACTTTTTTGATCTTTTTGATTGATACACACCAGGGGACACTATACCCCCAATGTGGGCATACCCTTAGCCGTGGGTGTTGTGGCAGATAGACTTGTGTTTTTCTCTCCACACACTCTAAGCTTTTGGGATTTCTTTTACTATAATTCTCTGTTGGGTTAGGCCCTCTCTTTTTGCCTACTATAGTCCTCTTTTGGCTCTAGGACTGGATTGTCTCCAGCTCTATAGCCACTATTTTCTTTTTCAATTAGAATTAAAAATTGTACATTGACTTCAGGAATCTTAGTAAGGACTTTATGCAAAAAGTTTCATTGTTGTACATTTGGACTATACATATTTATAAGAGTATAAGTAATGTCATTAATTATACATTGCAAAATAGCAAAGCGCCCCTGACTATCTTTCTTTATTGACTAAAGTTCAAATGATAATGATTTATGAATCAATTTAGATTTAGAGGTGTATATAATGTGATATTTTATTGATTTTTAGGTGTTTATTTATTTATTTATAACTTTAGTAGGGAGAGTTGGTTCAGGTAGACACTAGTGGTTAGACCATGGTGTCGAGGTAACTTTTAGGGTGAATTGAGAGATTTATTTAATTATTTATTTTTTGTGTGAGGCTTTTCATCTGCGTTTAGACCTGATTACCCAGTCCCTTGTTCTCTGGGGACCCTGTGCCTCTTCTCTCTCCCTAAGCTCGTTTACACTACCTTCCTGTCAGTCGGACACTAGGGGAACTGGAACTTAGATGCTAGCTAGTACTCCAGACAATTGATCCCCTGGGCACCGTTTAGTAGATCTCCCTTTTTTTCAAGTAATACTTTTTGTTTGCATATCCCTTTTTATCCTTAGATTGATTTCTTTCATTTCTTATACAGTGGAGCTCTCCTGATGTTGGTTTCCATGGGACTCTACACATCACCTACTCCTATTACCTACATATTTTGGAGGGTTACCCCTCATTGGAGCTACCTGTTAGGTGGTTACAGTGGTGCAGCTCATGAGCCCTTGACTGGTATCCAGACTCCTGACCTGCACTCTGTTTACTTTATTTCTCCATTTTATGTCTAGTAAACAGTGAGCAGCCTGTTGTTCTCCCCCCTGGCCCCCACCCCTGAGCGGCAGGTGGGGGCCCTAAATTAGAATAAGGGGGGGGACCTATTGTCCTCCCCCTGGCCCCCAACCCTGAGCGGTGGTTGGAGGGTCCTAAATTAGAATAAGGGGGGGAACCTATTGTCCTCCCCCTTGGCCCCCACCCCTGAGCGGTGGGTGGGGGCCCTAAATTAGAATAAGGGGGGAACCTATTGTCCTCCCCCCGGCCCCAACCCCTGAGCAGCGGGTGGGGCCCTAAAGTAAAATAAGGGGGGGACCTATTGTCTCCCACCTAGCCCCCACCCCTGAGCGGTGGGTGGGGGCCCTAAATTAGAAAAAGGGGGAGACCTATTGTCTTTCCTCCCCCCGGCCCCCACACCTGAGCAGCAGGTGGGGGCCCTAAATAAAAATTTAAACCCCCCCAGGTGACTAGGGGTCCCCAAACCCCTAGTCACCCCCTCCCAAAAAGAAATAACCCATACCTACCCCCCTCACCCTAAAATTAATGAGGGGGGACCATAAACTAGATACCTGTAAAAAAAAAAACTTACCATTTGATGTCTTCTTTCTTCTAAAATCTTCTTTTTTTGAGCCCCACAAAAGGCCAAATAAAAATCCATAATAACCGACGCACTTTGAAGAAAAAAAAAAACACAGCACAAAAAAAAATCCATCTTCACCCATGGAGGGCTCCGCGCAGACTGAGCTCTGCAGGGTGGGGGAAGGCTTATAAAGTCTTGCCTCGCCCTGCAATTAGGCTCAGAGAACTCTGGTTGGTTGGTTTAAGCCATCCAATCAGAGTGCTCTGACAGGTAAATGAAGAGACTGACAGGTAAGTCTCTACATTTACCTGTCACAGCACTCTGATTGGTTGGCTTGAAATCCAGCCAATCAGAGAGCTCTGTGTCATTCTTTGGAATTTTACCACGCTGTGTAATTTAAATCATAACAACACTCTGATTGGTGGATTGAAAGTAACCAACCAGTCTGTGCGGAGCCCTCCATGGGTGAAGATGGATTTTTTTTTTCAAAGTGCGTCAGTTATTATGGATTTATATTTAGCCTTTTTTGGGGCTGAAAAAAGAAGATTTTAGAAGAAAGAAGACATCAAATGGTAAGTTTTTTTTGTTTTTGTTTTTTTACAGGTATCTAGTTTATGGTCCCCCCTTGGAAACAGGAAAATGGGGTGGCTAAGGAGACTGTGTTACACTGCTGAAAAAAGCAAAACATTTTACAGCACTGCAGGAAACCTACACAGAAATGAAAAGGGGGTGGTTGTTATTTTGAGTCTAGTAGCTTAGATTTAAGTGTAACTTGTTATCTACCTGGAGTGTCCCTTTAACTGCACATTTTAAATTATAAGTATAGCAATGGAGCATGTTCCTGAACGTCTTTGGTATCCTCCTGTATTTCTTCTTCTTGTCCTCTGTGACAAACTGCCATTTGCCACCGTGCATTGGGGAGGACTGATTGCCAGCCTCTTGCCATGTGACTATGGCCCCTGGGATGTATTGCCCTTTAAGGAACTGATTTGGACATAATGGATTTTTATAATGCTGTTACTGGCCCTTTAATTACTTTTGAGCAGTGTTGCAACTTTAAATTGGCACTCTGTATACAGCCAAAGTGCCAAAGTAGTGGAAGTGGCCGCCATTCGACAAACGAACACGTGGCGGGGGCCATTTTAACTAATTCGAACGCGGTCAGCGGTGTGCAGCTACATCTATGGAACTGTTTTCGGCTACCCAATTGCACGAACACCGCTGACCCGTACCTTCTTCTCCACTTCGACTGCGGCTGGAGACTAAGTCCTGTTCGAAGATTTTTTTTCCGTGTAAAATAGACCAACCGCACAGCCCAAATCCATGGAACTGTTTTGGGCATGAAAATGTGCTTGCGTTTGGTCAAAAAGGACTTCCGGCTAACTTTTGATCTACTGGACGGATTTTTATGATTTTTGAGTATATTTATATTTAAAGGACGCTGATTTCAAATATGTAACTTTTATTAATATTGCATGCATACTTTTAAAGTTATAAGAATTGTGTAAAAACTGTATATTTTCTGCCTGTGATAATTAAGTTAATCTATTGTCTTGAGATAATTGTATCACAGGCAGAGGGGAGGATTTCTGCTTGGAGTGGTTTACTTTATTGTACGTGTTGTAATGTTTCTTGGTATTGGTATTGGTATTGGTTCTTCTGAAAACCCTGTGGGCGGTCCTGTATGTGTAAGACCTCCATAAAAGAAGGCCCTTTGGTGCTAATTAAACACAGTTCTTCTTCACCCTTCAAAATGTAGCTTTGTCTCATTCTTGGAAGGGAATCTACAGCTTAATCACTTAGCTCTTTTAAGAGCTGTTCCTGCTACGCTCTCCTGGAGGAGGGGTCTTCCCCAGACAGTTCTGGATGCTGGAGGTTCATACAGGGTGGTCTTTCCCACACAGTCCTGGAGGACAGAAGCTGGTCCAGGGTGGAAGAGAGACAGCGAGACTCCAGTCAAGCTACGGCAGGTGTGGAGTCTGCAGTGGTTGTGGTGTCCAGTGCGGTGCTTGTAGTCCTCGGCGCAAGCTAGGAAGTGTCCATCAACAGAGGGTACTCGGTCGGAGTTCCGTTACATCCTCCTCCTCCTTCTTAAGCCTATCCTCTTTTTTATCATCCTTTTTCAGGTCTGTCGACTTCTCCAGAGGAAGTAAAGAGAGACTCTCTTAGTACTCACCCTTATATATCCTCTCCTTGATATCCGCCTTCAAATAGACTCCCAAGGATTCAGAGAAAGATACATAAGATTTTATTTCCAGTATTTTAATGTACATCTTGTGAGAAGGCTTTTAGTCCCAGAGTGCTTTTGTTTCTAGTATTTTAACGTTGTTATGTAATTTGTAATTTTGACATATTTGCACTTTATTGTGTGTACACATTATGCACAAAATGTGTTTGCGCCAAAGACACATTTTTTCTTTTTATAAAAGATACATAAAAATAGAGGCGAGCCACATATGGCACCCCTTCCAATAGAATCTCTGTTCCCATCTAACTCTGACCCTCCCCCAAAACTACATGTTCTGCCCACAGCATACCCGTGGAATTCGGCCCATTCCAACTTCCTCAGCTCCATGCACCCATGCCTTTGACACAGTCCGCAGGCTCCCTGTCCATGTATACTCCCCAGGATTTTTTAAAAGCCTGTAGCCCTGCAAGTAAACTGGTCACTCCCTAGTGTGCCCCTTTCCCCGTGGGTGTATGAGAAGATTGTGGGAGAGGCGGCAGTATTTCATCCTTTGACCCAAGCAGCACAATGTCCTGTGTACCAGTGTAACCAAGGAACTGTGGATATGTTAAAAAGTTTAATACATTTGAGATCTATAAAAAACTAGAACCCTAGGAAGTTCTATAGCGTGCTTGATAGTAAATCCAAGACTGATTTCAGTGTTTTACATGAGGATGAACCAATACCTTTCTCAGGCGGCCAGGTTACTGTATCGAGTTTTGTCTGTGTGCCCACTGGAAGCAGCATTTTTAGCTACTTGAATTATGGAGCTTGGGATTCAAGTCACAAGTTACTACTTAAAGGGTTACTCCAACTCTTTTAAAAAAAAAAGAAAAAAGTTACTTGCGCACTATCCCAAATCCCTATGCACATTTAAATAACTGAAGGTTTCTTAGTATCACTCCGATGGCCATTCATGGTGAATCCTACACTAACAATTTACCTTGGCCCTTTCAGCTTAAAGGTAAAATCTCTAATGAGACAGAGAGGCAGTGGCGTACTAATGGGGGGAGATGGACCGAGGGGGTGGTCTGCCCCAGGTGATATTTTAGGCGGGTGCCTGTGGTGCAATTTGACAGTGTCGACATTTTGCCACACCTGTGTCTTGTCCCGGGACACTTACAGGAGTCTCCACGTTCGTTCCACCGCCAGCAGCAGCAGGTCCTCTGTTGTTGTGACCCACGAGAGAGTTGCCGCAGGATGCTATTACAATGCTGCGTGCTGCATGCAATGAATGGCAAATCGTTGACATGGCATCCCGCAATAATGCTCTTGTGGATCGCTAGAACAGAGGGCCTGCTCCTGCTGGAGGAGGTGGAACGAACGTGGAGACTCCTGGGCTCGTCTTCATTGGATAACCATGCTGTGCCACCGGACCACCAGTAAATCTAGTGCCCCCCTCCGTGGACAGGTCCGCGATCAGGGGGAGACAACCCCCTCTTCTGCACAAAAAGTTTTTTAGGCCTTTGGCCAGTATTTCTTGGTTAAGTGCAAGCAGTTCAAAAAAGACAGATGAACCAAAACCAAGAAAATCAGAAATAGGTTCATTGAAGATATAGGAAATCGTATTAATTTCCTACATTTACATTTTTGGCAGGTGGTTACATGGTCACTTACAGTGCCTTGCAAAAGTATTCACCCCCTTGGCTTTTTTCGTGTTTTGTTGCCTCACAACCTGGAATTAACATGGATTGATTGAGGATTTGCATCATTTAATTTACAGAACATGCCCACAACTTTGAAGATTTTTTTTTTTTATTGTGAAGCAAACAACAAATAGGACAAAATAACAGAAAAGGTCAATGTGCATAACTATTTACCCCTCTAAAGTCAATACTTTGTAGAGCCACCTTTTGCAGCAATCATAGCTCCAAGTCGCTTTGGATAAGTCTCTATGAGCTTGCCACATCTTACCACTGGGATTTTTGCCCATTCCTCCTTTCAAAACTGCTCCAGCTCCTTCAAGTTGGATGGTTTGCTCTTGTGAACAGCAATCTTTAAGTCTGACCACAGATTTTCTATTGGATTGAGGTCTGGGCTTTGACTAGGCCATTCCAACACATTTACATGTTTCCCCTTAAACCACTCAAGTGTTGCTTTAGCAGTGTGTTTGGGGTCATTGTCCTGCTGGAAGGTGAACCTCCGTCCTAGCCTCAAATCACGCACAGAGCGGTACAGATTTTGCTCAAGAATATCCCTGTATTTAGCACCATCCAGTTTCCCAATCCCAGCTGCTGAAAAACATCCCCACAGCATGATTATGCCACCACGTTTCACTGTGGGGATGGTGTTCTTTGGGTATGTGATGTTTTGGGTTTGCGCCAGACATAGCTTTCTTTGATGGCCGAAAAGTTAAATTTTTGTCTCATCAGACCAGAGCACCTTCCTCCATACATTTTGGGAATCTCCCACATGCCTTTTTGCAAGCTCAAAATGTGCCATTTTGTTTTTTGCTGAAAGTAATTACTTTCTTCTGGCCACTCTGCCATAAAGCCCAACTCTATGGAGCGTACGGCTTATTGTCGTCCTATGTACAGATACTCCAGTCTCTGCTGTGGAACTCTGCAGCTCCTCCAGGGTTACCTTAGGTCTCTGTGCTGCCTCTCTGATTAATGCCCTCCTTGACCGGTCCATGAGTTTTGGTGGGCCGTCTCTTGGCAGGTTTGCTGTTGTGCCATGTTCTGTCCATTTGGTTATCATAGATTTGATGGTGCTCCTGGAGATCATCAAAGATTTGGATATTTTTTTATAACCTAACCCTGACTTGTACTTCTTAACAACATTGTCCCTTACTTGTTTGGAGAGTTCCTTGGTCTTCATGGCAGTGTTTGGTTAGTGTTGCAGCCTCTGCCTTTCAAAAAAGGTGTGTAGATGTAATGACAGATCATGTGACACTTAGATTGCACACAGGTGGACATAATTTCACTAATTGTGTGACTTCTGAAGGTAATTTGTTGCACCAGAGCTTTTTATGGGCTTCATAACAAAGGGGTTGAATACATACGCACATGACAATTTTCTGTTTTCTATTTCTTAAAAATAGTTTTGTGTATATATTTTTCTCATTTCACTTCACCAACTTAGACTATTGTGTTCTGATCCATCACATAAAATTCAGATTAATAAAACATTGAACTTAAGGCTGTAATGTAACAAAATAGGGAAAAAGTCAAGGGGGTGAATACTTTTGCAAGGCACCATAGATAAGGGACTTTAAGTATATTGATAGTTAAGTGTAATAATTAAACAACATTTAGTTATGGGAAGCAGGTGAAGATAATTATGGCATGTATTCCTACTGCTCGTGTCGGCATTTGAAACAAAAGCACTGCCTTAGTAATTTAGAGATAAAGGTACATAAATTCCACTGTGCATTGCAGGTTGCATGATAATGGAGCAAACTTGAAAAATCTATAAAAACAAAGGGAGATTTAGTGTGTCTCTTTCTAAAACACCTGCTATTTTGTAACTACTAATAAATAACAAACATATATATTTTCCCTATCAGCAACTAGCAGTGTTGGCTAACTAACTTGCAGTTCTACAAAATCAATGGAAAAAAAAATATCAGGTGACATATTAAACAGATATAGATAAAAAAAAGATAAAAGATAAATGCAAGACAGCAAATTGTCAACATTGCACCTGCAAACGCTCGACAGAGTATTCTTATTGGAGACACTTACTGTAGGGGTGGAGAATTTGGACATTCTAATGTCATTTACTGACATGTTGTATGGCATATTAATTAAGACATTTGCAGGTGTTTGTGTGTCTTTGTAAATAAATGTTAAAGGGAAACTATAGTGCCAGCAAAACAAAGTTATTTTCCTGGCAATATAGCTCCCTATATTGCCCACCTCCCCTCCTCACGGTGTAGAAGAGGTTAAAAACTAACCTAGGTCCAGCGCTGAAGCCGCTCTGCAATGGTTCGGGTCTGCCACCACTCCTCCCATGTTTGATATCAATATTAGGGGAGACCTAAAGCACAAGCACAGCAATGGCCACACTCGCATTAGGATTTCCCTAAAGGAAAGCATTATACAATGCTTTCCTATTAGAATTCCAGTGATGCTGGATGTCCTCATGCAGGGTGTGAGGACATCCAGTGTCATTTAAGCGACCACAAGTCAGCTAACAGCCCGTAAGTCCCTCTAGTGGTTGTCTAAAATATTAATGCAGTTTATAAAAAAACCTGTAACAATTAGCTTTGCAGGGTTAAGGGTGCTGGGACAGTGCACCCAGACCACTTCAATGAGCTGAAGTGGTCTGGGTGCCTATTGTGTCCCTTTAAATTACTATATACTTTGTTTCTTGCATACAGTTTGTTGTTTGGGAATATGATTAATCCACCTTCTCACCTTGGTGAGATTCTTCAGTTATTCTACAATTACTGCAATTTCTAAGACATTGGTATTTTAAGCTAAAAAAAAACATTCTCCTACGTCAGAAATTTAAAAAGACATAGATGGATTTGACCCACCAGAAGTACTAGTCTTTTGCCAATGGCAGGTAAAAAGGAGTATGGACATTTCAAAGGACTGGGTTATAATTTCTTTTTTTTTAAAGTGTATGATTTATAATTGTCAGCATTGGACCAATAGAAAATCAAATCCTAACACAGGTATTTTCTTTTTCTGCAGATCACTCTACCAAATGATAAATCCTCACAAGCCTTCAACATCATGCTCCATTCCCACTACTTATTCATGTTGTATATTAGTGAATTAGTGTACACACTGATATGGATAAGATACACACTGTTATGGAAGCCATTTTTTTTTCTTTTGAGTATATTTTTCAATATACATTTGTCATTTACTTGTACTGTCTTAATGTTGCCTAAAATTAGCAAAACTGATATACTGAAAAAATACTGTAAGGCTAAAAATGATCAAATCCGAAAACAATTAGGAACTTAGAACAAAAGTGGTTCCTCTAAGGATATTTGCCCAAATCCTGGACATACAGCTAAACAATATGGCAACAAACAAATGGCGATACAGACTACCCATCAAGAGCAGAACAAAAAACACATAGGTTAGCCCAATCATCACTAGAGTTAATATGAAGTATATGCACTCAAAAATGGTATAGATTATTATACCATTCCAGTTTCTATTTTGTTCTAGGTTGAAGTATCAAGAAGAAGCTTATTCCAATGCAATTTGCAAGAACTTTGAACATATAAGAAAGTACATTTATACAGGGACATTGTTTTGATTTAATAAGTTCCAAATATATAATTTTTTTATTCTATTTTATTTTTTTCTTTATTTTATTTTTATTTTCTACATCTGTGTTCTCTCTAATTGGAGAGCTATTATTATGTGCGCTAACTCATTGTTGTAAGATTTGACTTGGAGCTTTGTGTACTTTGGGGGGAAGTGGAGGATAGCAGCACAAGGCATATATTAATTAAAGAGATAGAATCTACCATATTTATTTCTTAAAGGGAAAGCTCCTCAGATTAATACTTTATAGATTTAGAATCATTCAGATAAGCTATGCAAATGACTACTCAGAGATTCCTCAAGCCCATATATCAGCGTTTCCCAATTGGTGTTTACCGGAATCCCAGGGTTCCACGAGAACAAAAATGGGTTTCCGCCGTAATATCACCAACCAAAATGGCTGCCACAATTTTATTGTTTAACAGGAGCATAGTTGCCCTTTAACCCCTTAAGGGCGGCGGGCGTTCTATGCCGTCCTTGGGGACCCGGTCCTAAACGCCGTCGGGCGGCATAGAATGCCCCCACCGTCCTATATACTTACCCGGACGCCGGTGATCCCACGCCGGCGATAGCAGTGGGAGGACTCACCTGGCATCCCAGGGAGTCCCCCTGCTTCCAATCTGGCACTCCTGGGCCATGTGATCGCGAGGTCCTTGCGCGGACCTCACAATCACATAGACGGCATAGCCGTCCACAGCATTGCCAGCAGGGGGACTGCCCGGAATGACAAGCAGTAAAATGTAAAATAAAAGTTAATAACAGTTAAAAATTAAATAAAATATACTTAGATCATATATATGTTTACACATACACAGTCTAAGTGTGTTTTAATATTAATATATATATATATATAATTATATATATATATTAACTTCATAATACACGTAGAATGATATTGATTAAATATATATAATTATAATTATATATAATATAAAAAAATTTAAATATGTTAAAAAATAAAATAAACAATTATAAGAAATAAATAATTAAAAAATATATATGTGTGTAATTTCGTTCTAACTGTATTTTCATATTAATATATATATATTTATATCAAAATACACGTAGAACTAAATAATATACGTATATATCACTATTTATATATATATACCTATATATAAATAAAAATATTTTTTTTCAAATTATATACATACGTATATATATATATATATTTATAAATATATATATATATATATATATATATAGTAATTCTACATATAGATTTATGTCATATTTTTACATAATTAGGTCATTTTATTAATTACAATTTGGGGGACCTGCCTGACAACCAAGGCCGAAAGTATAGGGAATTTAATTTGCTAGCACTATATTTAACCCTGTAACTTTCCAAGACACCATAAAACCTGTACATGGGGGTTACTGTTTTCTCGGGAGACTTCGCTGAACAAATATTAGTGTTTCAAAACAGTAAAATGTATTACAAGGATGATATCGTCAGTGAAAGTGACGTTTTTTGCATTTTTCACACACAAACGGCACTTACACTGACGATATTATTGCTGTAATACTTTTTACTGTTTTGAAACACAAATATTTGTGTTCAGCGAAGTCTCCTGAGTATAACAGTACCCCTCATGTACAGGTTTTAAGGTGTTTTCAAAAGTTACAGAGTCACATTGAAATTCGCCAGATTGGTTATGTTGCCTTTGAGACCGTATGGTAGCCCATTTGCAATAGTAGACAACCAAAGGTATTGCAAATGGGGTATGTCCAGTCTTTTTTAGTAGCCACTTAGTCACAAATACTGGCCAAAATTGTCATTCAAATTAGTTTTTTTGCATTTTTCACACACAAACAAATATTAACGCTAACTTTGGCTAGTGTTTGTGACTAAGTGGCTACTAAAAAAGACTGGACATACCCCATTTGCAATACCTTGGGTTGTCTACTATTGCAAATGGTATGCCATCATGGGGGTAATTCACATTCCTGGGCTATCATATGGTCTCAAAGGCAATGTAACCAATCTGGCGAATTTCAATGTGAAAAAACTGAAAAATTTAACATGCTATATTTGACCTTGTAACTTCCCAAAACACCATAAACCCTGCACATAGGGGATACTGTTTTACACGTGAGGCATTGCTGAATACAAATATGTGTATTTTATTGCAGTAAACGCAAACAGTATTATGACATTCACAGTTAAAATGTCACGTAGAACTAAAAAACTTTTTTTAAATTCTTATTTTCTCCCATTTTTTAAATATTTTATCCATATTAAATTATGTTTCATAGCTAAATATTTGATGTTAAATGAAAGCCCTGTTTCCCTGAATAAAATGATATATAATAAGTGTGGGTACATTTAATATGAACGAGGTGAATTACGGTTGGACACACATATAAATGCCAGGTTTTGTTTACGTTTTGTTTTGATCACAACGTGTACATTTGGCTCAGTCCTTAAGCGGTTAAGAGCACGACTGGGCCCCTGTTGTATTGGCCGTCTGGGAGGAAGTGGCTGAAGGCAGGGAGGAGGATGGAGAGGGCCGCCCAGAAAGGCAACAGCATGAATGGCAGAGGAGAAGCTGGAGTGGGGTGAGCTGCTGCATGCTCATTCCCATCAGCCTCAGCTAACACCATCAGGACCACAAGCAAGCCACCCTCCTGGACACACAAGGTAAGCTAACAGGAGGGTGGCTCTGATGTATGTCCGATTATATGTGTGTATGTGGCAGTGTGTGTGTGTATCTGTATGTCTGTGTCAATGTGTGTTTTTGAAAGTGTGTGTTTGTCAGTGTGTATATCTGAGTGTCAATGTATGTGTCACGGTGTATATCTGAGTGTGTTTGTATGTGCCTGTATGTATCTGTGTGTCAAGGTGTGTGTATCACTGAGTCTGTATATGCCAGTGTATGTCAGTATGTGTGTATCAGTGTGGTTGTATGTGCCAGTGTGTGCATATGAGTGTTTTTATGTGTCAAGGTGTGTATCACTGTGTGTGTATATTCCAGTATGTGTGTATCAGTGTGGTTGTATGTGCCAGTGTGGGTATCTGAGTGTTTGTGTGTATGTGTCAAGGTGTGTGTGTGTGTGTGTATATATATCAGTATGCGTGTATCGGTGTGTTTGTATGTGCCAATGGGTGTATCTGACTGTGTATGTATGTGTCAAGGTTAGTGTATGTGTCACTGTGTGTATCTGAGTGTGTGTGTATGTCAGTATGTGTGGATCAGTGTATCTGTCAAGGTCTGTGCATGTTTACAGGTGTGCATCTTTGTATATTTGTCAGTGTGTGTTTATATGCGTGTCTGTGTATCTGTGCAAGTATGTATGTATTTATGTGGCTGTATATGTGCATACAACCCAAAAATCAAACACCAACACAACATGCAAACACACCCTTGCAAACAAACATTACATACAAAAACACCCCTAAATTCAAATTCAGCGTTTATACGCGAACACTTAAACACACCCTTTACTCAAACACAAACACTACACACAAATGTACATCCACATTTAAAAGCCAACACTACATCCAAACACACCACTGCATGCAAATGCAAACATTACAACACACCCCTGTATCAAAATGCTACAATTATATAAAACACCAACTGTACTCACAAAAGCACACCTACTCCTAAGTACTACTATCTGCGCAACGGCACATTTTTAGGGGGGTTCCACAGTGTTGGTACACTATGTCAGAGGGTTCCATGGGTATAATTAATTGGGAATCCCTGCCATATATCATGTTGGTATGGGCTGCCATAATATTGAACACTATGGGATCGCCAGCTACCACGAATGAATGAGGAGCTGAGCCCGGCTGGGCCGACCAAGAAGAGCCAGTAACCACAAGGTGAGGGTGCTTAGGCCCTGCAGCTGTAAACCACCACTCCTGAGGGAACCACGGCTCTCATAAGAGGGGCTGAAGTGGCCTGGAGGGCGAGCCCACAGCCTGGAAACACCAAACCCGCTGGAAGAGGGATCAGCCAACACGGAAGAAGCCTGCAGATGCACCAGCTGCGCCTCCAGAGCAAACCCCCAGCTTGTAGGGCCTCAGGGACAATCTACATTGATCCAATCCGGAATTTCTGAAGGCAAAAGGGTTAAAGGCCCTATTCTGCATATCAGCGCCACTTTCAAACCCATCAGATGCACAGTGGGCTAGAGATGGGTAGCTGGGCTGGCTTAATAAAAAATGTAATTAAAAATAAAATAAAAATTTTGCACAAAATTAAACATGGGTTCATATGTAGGAAGCCACTTAGTCACTCTACACAGAGGGTCATGTTTAATAGAAAATCTAGAAATGTCTTTTAGAACTAAATATGTATTAATGGAAAACAACAAAAAAATTCTCATAGCACTTTCCGAGATTTTGTCATGAAACTGGTGGTTTGTGTATGTTATGGTCTCATGTAGATTAAGGAGCTGCATCTTAAAAGCATTGCTGTGCAGATTATCATTTTGTTAGTGATGTTGATTAAAGGATGTTTAGTTAAGAGCTCCAGGTGAGGAGGGTTTATTGCCGACCATTTTGTCACTGTGCAAACACTGGCACACAGTCTAGGCTTGCTTATCTTGCAGTAATATGTGTACACAGCAGGCCAAGAAGAAAAAAAGATTAACTTAGCCATAAGATTCCTTCTTTATTGGCAGAATAGTTTAGCGTTAAGACCACACACCTGCTGTGCTTGTAAAATGTTTACTGCTTCTGTGTTATGAAGCACAAGATAAGGTATCATGCATGAAGAAGAAATGCCAGGAGTAGACTGACATTGAGATTTTCATGTATATTGCAGATTTATCAGTAATATCTATATTATTGGTTCTAAAGTGTGTGTATGTATGTTGAAATATGTTATATAAAAATATATAGAAATATATTGGGGGGGGGGGGATGTTACATGTTTTTATGGATAGAGATGTTAGGTTTCCCAGTCTATTGTGTATGGTCATTGGAAACAGTAGTCATCTAACAAAGCAGTTCAACGTCCAATGAGTTAATTGATATCAAAACAGAATTGTCCTTCACAGCTGCAATAATTATTAGTCATATCTTTCTATCATTCATTGGAACACAGTCCAAATTCCAATCCCCATCCTGTGTAATACATAAGAATAGATTGTCTGCATTAGAATGCCGACAAAAATATGAATCAAAACGGTTGATGTTAATAAACGTATTCACCCCTTCGGGGGAAATGATCATATACAATGTCTTCAGATGTGATTTAATGCGATTTGATCTTTTAGTTTTGTTCCAACCCTCCTGCCATTAAATTATAACTCAAAGGAAACACATTTAGATGCATCCACAGAGGAACAATGTCTGGGCACAAAGCGTGTTGACACAGCAAAGAATGCTTCTAAGGTCAATGTGTTCACTTCTGGCAATCATGCTTCATGTTTAATTGGAAGAAGGATATGGACTTCTAGTAGGTATTATTGCTACAAGAATTGCACATAAAAAAAAAGAAAGAAATCTTTTTAACTGCTTTTTTTTGTTGTGTTTAATTTGAAGGATACACATTTCTGGGAAAGGCACCATGGAATCCAAGTCTCATTTTGCATGTCAGTCAAACAAAATATTACATTAAAGGGTTACTCCAACCCTTTAAAGGGGGATGTAGGGTTGGTAAAACGCACTACTGGACACTATTAATTTAATTCTATTCTGGAAACGCTTCTATTTAACATATTAATAACTGATCTTGAAATAAGAATTACAAGTCATCTTTCAGTGTTAACAGATGACAAACAAACCTCTAACAAAAGTAATACAATGTGAGCAGGATATTGCTTTGCTGCAGAGGGATTTAGATAGACTGGTGGACTGGGCACAGAAATGGCAGATGATATTTAATGTACAAAAATGCAAAGTTATTCACTTTGAGGTATAGAATGCACAAGCAACTTACACCCTCAATGGTAGTGAATTAGGGATAACAACACAAAAGAAAGATGTGGGAATTGTTGCCAACAAACTAGGCAACAATGTGGAATGTCAGTTAGCAGTGGCTAAAGCCAGTAAGGTATTGTCATGTATAAACTGGGGTATTAATTCTCAGGATGAAAATATCACTTCTTTCTAAATCAATGGTAAGATCACACCATGAATGTCGTATAATCTTGAGTACCTGTTCTAAAGTGCACAGGTGGGCTACAAAATTAATAAGGGGATGGAAAATGTTAGTTATGAAGAAAGGCTAACAAATCTATATCTGGTTAGTTAAGAAAAATATGCGGGGATAGGATAGCATTGTACAAATATACAAGTAAATAAATTGCTGAATTTGTAATATACAGTTATAAGAACCTGGAGCAAATAAAAAGATTAACACAAGTTATGGGCGATTTTCAATGTTTTATTCAATGGAGTTATATGCACAGAAGGGACAATTACAAGTTAAGCTTATCCACAAAGTGAAACTTGCAAGCTCAATAGTAAGATAGACGTAATCCACACTCTGCCCAAAACAGTTAGCTCCGCCCACCATCTGTCTCTGCCGCCCATCCTCCCAAGACCCTACCTACAGTCACCAAGTCCTTTGAAGAGGAGGGCAGAGCGTCCAGGATTAGGACAGGGGGAGCAGCACATGGACAGCCTGTGGGAATGACCATACACAGACTGGAAGCATGGAGGTGGTACTATACTGCCTAAATGGGTCAGTGCTCCCAGCCACCATCTGAATATGTGATGAATGGAGGAGGGCAGCTTGCTGAGTATATATTAGGGAAGGGAGGGGTTGTAATGTATGTAATCATCATATATTTCAATGTATGTATTAGGCAGTTTGTGAGTATCAGGCATGTGGAATTTATATTTCTCAGAAAATGCAGTTCTAGGCATCAGACAGGAATACTTTTTTATTCTTTTAGGGCTGTCTTTGGGGAGAGTTGGTGTATCTCCGGCAGGCATACCGGGATGCTGTAACTGGGCCTAGCTGCAGTTTACAGGGAGGTGTGAAGAACGGCAGCATCCAACCACTCCTCACAATGCTCAGGACTCATGGCCACCGGGATTCAGCCGCGATGTCATACTCTGCTGCTCTAAAAGCCAGAGTGAGCATGAGATAGTCTGTTGCTGATAATCTGTGCTGGGTGTGAGTGAGTGAGTGAGTGAATGAGAGAGAGAGAAGGAGAGAGAGTGTGTGAGTTTTAGTGTTTGTCAGTGTGCAGTGTATTTTTTGTATGTGTCAGTGTGTTTGTGCATAGGTTCACTGTAGCCCCTTGGACATTAAGTACATTAAAAAAAATTAAAAAAAATGTGTGTGTATATATGTATATATATATATATATATATATATATATATATATATATTAAGAAGTGTGTGAGTATGTATGAAGCAGTTTGTATTTGTTGGTGTAGGTATGAATGTATTTGGCAGAGAGAGAGTGTGTGTGTTTTGTTTATGTATAAGGGAGTTTGCTAAGAGAGAGGAATACTCTACACACAAAGTATTTCAGCTTGCTGAAGTTCTCTATGTGTCTGGAGTTTGTCATTTTCTAGACAGTTTATAAAAGTGCTGATTTCAATTGAAATCTGACATTTTATAATCGGGGGCAAAAACACCTCCCTGTCTGTCACTCAATGAGAAACCTCTCATATGAGGTCTTGCAGGAAAAAAGCACATTTTCTTTGTGTGAATATTTACTAAAATATTAAAAGAATTCAGTGGAATGTTTACTTTTGGCGTTTAGTGAATAAACTTGTGACACAATGAGGGGGTGCCAAATGGATCTTTGCCTAGCCTTGACAATAAGAGAGAAAGGCATAGTATTGATGCATATTGTAAACCAGCAGATTACAGGTCAGGTTTCTTTGCAGTAGTAGGACACCAGATGCATGGTCGTCTGCCACTTCCATTAGATCTGCAAAGCTAACGGAAGTGGAAAAAAAACTCCATGGCATTCTGATTGACTGCTAGGGAGGTGTCTCTCCCCCCAATTATTATAGTGCCAATTTCTATTAACACATTGTGACAGGCTCCAACAAGCTGAAGTGCTTTACATGTGTGGAATTTTCTTCATTTAAAAACAAACCTTTTAAATGCATTCATATTTTGTGTAAAAAAAAAAAAAAGTGCTGGGTATGTTTACAACCAAGAAATGGTTGTCTTTGTGAATGTTGTCTGTCATCAATATCTTTAAAAATGTAAACATAACTTAAAACAAATTTAAAAAAAAAAAACAAGGCTTGGCTTTCCACAGTCAGGTACACCAGAAGGAAAAGAGTGTGATCAAGTTTGATTGAGACTGACAAGGAACATGAATTTGGGCATGCCAGACTTTTTTCAATAGACAAATGTTAAATAAAACGTAATTAATAAGTGTAACATATAGAACTTTCTCCCTCCAGTGGACTCTCAGAACACCACAAGCAAAAACTCAAAGAAAAACAAAAATGTTGCACAGAGTAGTGCCCAAAGAAAAAGTATATTCATCAGTTACAGGTTCATTAATATAGGACCACAAAACCTAGGAGTAATGGTCCTTGAGCTCCCTCATGTGGTATTAAATGAGAAGTACTTCCATTGATTAAATTAATTTGTCTTTGGAAAGACATACAAAAGCAATAATAGTAATATAATTGATATGTACATCATAAACCACAAACAAAAGCTCAAGTACTTCACTGCTGTCACAAGAACATTTCAATTTATTGAAACGTCATTCCACAGCAAGCTATCAGGCCCTTTAGCCACTGTAAAAATAAAAAATGTTAGAGTGGGGGGTAGGGGATGCTTACTGTCTTCCGTCATCATGGTTTTATTTATTTATTTTTGTAATGGTTTCTGTTTTCGTGATCAAACGCTAAAGATTGTACAGGTTACTGCCTTTATGTATGCACATATTAATGTGGATTTGGCCCGCAGTGATGTAGAGCCACCAGTAACACAATGTTGATCTACTATTCAATGGGTGTTGCCTGAAGAGAACTCCAGCAAGTATGTGACATATCGTTTTTTAAAATCTTTATTTATATATGAGCATATCAGTCATAATAGCAACATTAAGCCTTTTCACTTTCACAAAAAAATTCACAAATTTAGCTGCAAAATTTAAACCCTACCCACAAAGCAACCCAGCAGCACAACTCAAGTGGGCTGCTAAGCCTCACACTGGGACTTCCATGGAGGGTCTGTCCACAGCCCCTACAGGGTATAGGTTGAATCCAAGGCTGGGTCTGGTACTACCTCTTTCTGACCATATAACCTGGCAAGGCATTTTGCAAATGGAACAGCTATGGTGCTTATTTTCACTTCTTGCCTCTTATTTGTTTTGTGGGGCTCTCATTTACAGCCTGTCTAGGGGCCTCCGGGGAGTTTTTACTCGAAGCTAAACTGCTTGTCTGCCTATACAGCTAGGAGCTATCTACTCTATACAGTTTATTCCAATCCCAGGGCAAAAGGCCTGCATACTTCCTAATCCTACTGTTCCTATAAATATGCAATGTGCTCTTCTTGTCATCTATCTTTCGTTCTTAAACAAAAATATGCATTTTTTTTTGTATTCTTCAAATGCTACACTGTGAAAAGTTACTTCACGTCAGACTACCCAATGTTTAATATGTGATTATTGTTCTGCCAAGCACAAAAAAAAAAAAAATTAAAAAAAAAAAATGTAAACCCTACTCTAATTTCTTTTTGAGACAGATAAAATTATATATATATATATATATATATATATATATATATATATATATATATATTCAGTAACCATGTATACATATCATTAGTAAGCACAGCAAATTGTTGTAATTCAGCTAACAGCTTTCAGAATTACAAAGTTGAAAAACTGAATTATCAATTTTAGAACTAAAAGGGAACAGTCACTTTTCTGGACTTTATACCATTGACTAAAACATTTAAAAACCCTTGTTAACCTTTTACCATGAGCTGTTCCATTGAGTTTTAAATTTATATTAAAGATTTTGCAAATGACATCACAATCCAGGTCCAAACAAGGCAAAGCCATGGCAAACACTGCAAACGGAGGAGATATAGAAACATTGTTTAATGAATCCTTTTTTCTGTGGTGGCTGCCAGGTGCAAAGGACAGAGCTTATAACAATGACTGAGAGGGAGCAAATATGGAGATGCCCAGTTGCAAGATGAGGTGTGGTTTTCTACAATTATTTTCTTTCACACATGGCAAAATACATTTCGGTTAAATATAGGTATAAGTAAACATAATATAAAAAATTCTGTGCTATGGCAAATCCCCTTTAAGTTAAAAGTGCAAAAAAGTTGTTTATTAGTTTTGCAAAAACTATAGAAAATGGGCTATGCAGGCAAGCACAACTAATTACTTAGGTCAATGACTATAAGATCTATCTTCAGAGGGATATGGGGATGGTCCTATTGTGCACATTTTCTTTTCCCAGTTTGAAAAAAAATGCATCTGAGCTTAAAACAAAAAATACCGTTATTTTTGGCATGGTGGTCTGTCAGATGTATTCTTACTCCTTAAGTGCCTCTAGTAAAAATTGAGTAAAAATTCTATTTATTGCAAAATGAACATTAGATTATCTACATTTCCCACAGAGGAATGATTCCTTAAATTGTACAAATCTATGAGTCATTACCTTTAATTAGTTGAGAATTTCAAACTGGGAACCCAGGGGAACAGATAGCAACCTCAGAGACAGACCTGTTAGAGACATGTTATTTACTAGTCATTTACATTATCTCATTTATTATTCGTGGTCACTGATGGCTAAATGAACTACCATCTGCTGGCTCGTCTATTTGAAATAAACACTTCTAACACAAAAGACCACTGTTGTTAATTAAAAAGAATCCAAAACCCGGTAGAAAGATGTCTAAATGTATCGCTACATTATCGGTGGTCTACTTTTATATCTTTTATTCAGTGAAAGTAATAAAATAATTAAATAACCCTTAAATAATGTTTCATTCATCATCAATTACAATGAGAAAATCAATCTTGAAAATATAAAAAATGTTTACTAATATTTTAAATGTAATCATTTATACACAGGCATGTGTTCATTAATGTTGAGTTGTACTAAAATGAAATAGCAAAATATTGGACAAAATGGTTGATTTTAGAAAGTTCTCCAGTTTATAGTTATAACCGAACTATTTTAGACAAAAAGTTGGCGTATACATTTCAACTGCATACAATTCAGGGTTACATAAACTCATTATTATGTAAACAAGCAATTTTATATGTATCTATTCAGCCCAGGCAGTCATACTGCTCAAAAAAAATAAAGGGAACACAAAAATAACACATCCTAAATCTGAATGAATTAAATATTCTTCTGAAATACTTTGTTCTTTACATAGTTGAATGTGCTGACAACAAAATCACACAAAAATTAAAAAATGGAGATCAAATTTTTTAACCCATGGAGGTCTGGATTTGGAGCCACACTCAAAATTAAAGTGGAAAAACACATTACAGGCTGATCCAACTTTGATGTAATGTCCTTAAAACAAGTCAAAATGAGGCTCAGTAGTGTGTGGGGCCTCCACATGCCTGTATGACCTCCTTACAACACCTGTGCATTCTCCTGATGAGGTGGCGGATGGTCTCCTTATGGATCTCCCCCCAGACCTGGACTAAAGCATCTGCCAACTCCTGGAAGTCTGTGGTGCAACGTGACGTTGGTGGATGGAGCGAGACATGACGTCCCAGATGTGCTCTATTGGATTCAAGTCTGGGGAATGGGCGGGCCAGTCCATAGCATCAAAAAGATATGGAAGGGCTGGGCCAAATAAGGGTAGATAGTCCAGTAAAGTATTGCTAGGGTGCCAATAGATGGTCTAGGATACTTGATAGAGTTCCGCTGTGGATGCGTCTAGTGTAGACCGTTCCGTATATGTAAATACAAGAGAGGTAGAGGCGACTAATGGTATAGTATGAAAGTTCAGGGTGTGATAGGTAACAAAAAGTAAAGAACTCACATTCAAGAGAGCTATGGCCAGCTCTGGTGTGGATTGCGTACAGCGGTATAATCCCCGCTTATGGGATATGTAGGGAGGGGTCTCCGTCAACACCGTCTGGTAGTCCAGAACTCGAAAAAGAAAGACAGAAAGCAACAATAGTGCTCTCAATTTTGATGTGGTTCAATGTGCAGATAAGAAGAGGTAAAAAACTCACATTTGAGGGAGCTATGGCCAGCTCTGGTGTGGATAGCGTACAGCGGTATAATCCCCGCTTATAGGATATGTAGCGGCGATACGTCCGTCAGCACCGTCTGGTGATCCAAGGCTCCAATATAGAAGAATAAAAAGCAGCAATAGTGCTCTCAATTGTGATAGGTTAAGAGAGTAGTAGAGAAAATAAAATAATACTCACAAATATAGAGCAGAGGTACTGCTCTATGGATAGGCACTGGTGGTATGATCCCCACCTAGGATTTCTTGGAGTACTGGAACTTTAAAATTGCCAGTGGAAGTAAAAGTAACCAGGAAAGGTTAAAATGCCAGGAATAGGTAAAAAAAAGTTGTTTAAAGTGCATAAAGAGTGCAATAAAAAGATGATTGGTACAATAAAGTAGCCAAAAAACTTTTATAGATCTAAAATACACAGTAAAATACAGAATTAATAACATAAACGCGTTTCACCATAAAAATTGTCTCTGATTGGCCAATTACACTTTTGGCGCAATTTTCAAATTAACATAGCCCTATTTAAACAACCCCTGCCCGGTTACTACTTTTATCCCATTCTGAAGAAGCCTCTTATGGTGAAACGCGTTTATGGTTATTAATTCTGTATTTTACTGTGTATTTTAGATCAATAAAAGTTTTTTGGCTAATTTATTGTACCAATCCTCTTTTTATTGCACTCTTTATGCACTTTAAACAACTTTTTTTTTTTTTACCTATTCCTGGCATTTTAACCTTTCCTGGTTACTTTTAGTCCACTGGCAATTTTAAAGTTCCAGTACTCCGAGAAATCCTAGGTGGGGATCATACCACCAGCACCTATACATTGAGCAGTACCTCTGCTCTATCTTTGTGAGTATTATTTTATTTTCTCTACTACTCTCTTAACCTATCACAATTGAGAGCACTATTGCTGCTTTTTATTCTTCTATATTGGAGCCTTGGATCACCAGACGGTGCTGACGGACGTATCGCCGCTACATATCCTATAAGCGGGGATTATACCGCTGTACGCTATCCACACCAGAGCTGGCCATAGCTCCCTCAAATGTGAGTTTTTTACCTCTTCTTATCTGCACATTGAACCACATCAAAATTGAGAGCACTATTGTTGCTTTCTGTCTTTCTTTTCCGAGTTCTGGACTACCAGACGGTGTTGACGGAGACCCCCTCCCTACATATCCCATAAGCGGGGATTATACCACTGTACGCAATCCACACCAGAGCTGGCCATAGCTCTCTTGAATGTGAGTTCTTTACTTTTTGTTACCTATCACACCCTGAACTTTCATACTATACCATTAGTCGCCTCTACCTCTCTTGTATTTACATATACGGAACGGTCTACACTAGACGCATCCACAGAGGAACTCTATCAAGTATCCTAGACCATTTATTGGCACCCTAGCAATACTTTACTGGACTATCTACCCTTATTTGGCGCAGCCCTTCCATATCTTTTTGTATCTATCCACCGAAGGACCCGAGGGGTTTTCCTTCATTTGGGTTGCTGCCTACCTTGACTAATTTTGTGATTACTAGCACTGAATTCTTTTTGTGTTTATCTCAGCCCATAGCATCAATGCCTTCGTCTTGCAGGAACTGCTGACACACTCCAGCCACATGAGGTCTAGCATTGTCTTGCATTAGGAGGAACACGGGGCCAACAGCTCCAGCATATGGTCTCACAAGGGGTCTGAGGATCTCACCTCGGTACCTAATGGCAGTCAGGTTACCTCTGGCGAGCACATGGAGGGCTGTGCGGCCCCCAAAAGAAATGCCACCCCACACCATTACTGACCCACTGCCAAACAGGTCATGCTAGAGGATGTTGCAGGCAGCAGAACGTTCTCCACAGCATCTCCAGACTCTGTCACATCTATCACATGTGCTCAGTGTAAACCTGCTTTCATCTGTGAAGAGCACAGGGCGCCAGTGGCGAATTTGCCAATCTTTGTGTTCTCTGGCAAATGCCAAACGTCCTGCACGGTGTTGGGCTGTAAGCACAACCCCCACCTGTGGACGTCGGGCCCCCATACTACCCTCATGGAGTCTGTTTCTGACCATTTGAGCAGACACATACATGTTTTTGGCCTGCTGGAGGTTATTTTGCAGGGCTCTGGCAGTGCTCCTTCTGTTCCTCCTTGCACAAAAGCAGAGGTAGTGGTCCTGCTGCTGGGTTGTTGCCCTCCTACGGCCTCCTCCATGTCTCCTGATGTAATGGCCTGTCTCCTGGTAGCGCCTCAATGCTCTGGACACTACGCTGACAGACACAGCAAACCTTCTAGCCACAGCTCGCATTGATGTGCCATCCTGGATGAGCTGCACTACCTGAGCCACTTGTGTGGGTTGTAGACTCCGTCTCATGCTACCACTAGAGTGAAAGCACCGCCAGCATTTAAAAGTGACCAAAACATCAGCCAGGAAGCATAGGAACTGAGAAGCGGTCTGTGGTCACCACTTGCAGAACCACTCCTTTATTGGGGGTGTCTTGCTAATTGCCTATAATTTCCACCTGTTGTCTATCCCATTTGCACAACAGCATGTGAAATTGATTGTCACTCAGTGTTGCTTCCTAAGTGGACAGTTTGATTTCACAGAAGTGTGATTGTCTTGGAGTTACATTGTGTTGTTTCAGTGTTTCCCTTTATTTTTTTTGAGCAGTATATATATATATATATATATATATATAATTTAAAAAAGCCCCTAGTTTTTATTATTTATATTATATATACACACATACATATACATACACACACACAGACACACATACAGTAGTATACAAAGCCAGCACTCAAAGTTTCCTTAAAATAAATAATTTAATCCAGAGATTAATCCAAGAAAAAAAAACAAAAAAACCTTTATTTTAATTAGACAGGAACTAATTAAAATAAAGGTACAAATACCCCAACCTACCTCCTCCTCCCTCAGTCTTGTTATCAGCAATATCCCAGGATGGCATCTTTGTGCTGCCATTGCCTATATGGTTTCATTTTTTTTCTAGTCATATCCATGGCAGCACAACAATGGGTAATACACATGCAATAACCAAGGGAGGGAATAAAGGAAAACTCAGACTCCATATTATATAATGCATGTGTATTAGCACAATCAATCCAAAACGTGACAATCACTGCAAATAAGTCAAACTCATAAGTTAGATGCAGAAAGGACAGTTTTACCAAACTGATCAAACTGACCAGGCTTTATATCTGGAGACACTTTTGCCGCTGCTGCCCAGGATGAAGAGAGGGAGTGTGTAGAGTGCACTTTCAGACCTTCAGGGACCCTCATCTTAGATGCTTTATAGGCTTGGATGATAGAGACTATCCATCTATCCTCTCCTGACGCCCTTAGGTATGACAAAAAGTCTTTGAGAGATCTGCCATTCTGAAGTTCTTTGCAAATAAATTCTAAGGCATCTCACTAAGTCAATATAGGCCAAAAGTGCTTCTTCATTGGTTTGTTCCTTGGAATACAATGTTGGGAGCACTATTTCCTCATTTAGGGCAGAATTCAGAAACTGTCCTTAATATCACTCTGTCTTTATGGAATATTGTTAAAGGCTCCTTAGCAGATAAAACGTGAAATTCCGATACCTTCTTCCAGAGGCTAAGGCCACTAGTAGAACTGTTTTAACGGTGAGCAGATGAGCAAAAAGAGACTCCAATGACTCAAACGGATGAGATTTAAATGCTTTCAGAACCATCAGTAAATCCCATGGAGGAGCAATAGGTTTGATAGGCGGATTCATCTTTAGGACTTCTGTCATGAACCGGACTATATCCATGTCAAAGGCCCACTTATGGTTGCTAAGTTGCTAAGGTGAAAGGGATGAAATTAGGACTTTCAAAGTACTACAATTCAGTCCTATCTCTAAGCCGGATTGCAGAAATTCCAGAATATCTTTGTTAGATGGTTTCTGAATATCCATTTGTCTAGATATTGCCCATGAAGGAAATACATCACAGACTCTGTAATATGTGGCTTAAGTAGACTTTTTCTCCTTGCCTGTAAGAGTGTCAATCACTGTTTGTGAAAAACCTGTCTCTTAACACTACCCTTTTAAATTCCATGCCATCTGGTTGAGGGATGCTGGCACTGGGTGAAGAACTGGGCCTTGTTGTTTTAGAAATTGAACTTTTAAAAGTTGCCATGGGTATTCCTTGCAGAGAATCAGTAGGAGCAGAAATCATGGTCTGCATGGCCAGAATGGACCTATTAGTATAATCGATACTTTCCCTTGCCTTAGCCTCCTTAGCAGGGGAAAGATGAGTGGAGTTGGAAGGAATGCACATCCTAGTTTGAATTGACATTTGAATGACAATGCATCTCTTTCTAAGGCTTATGGGCCCAGCCTTTTCGAGAAGAAGTCCCTCACCTTTATGTTGCTGCTTGTAGCCATCAAGTCTATTTGAGGAAGTCCCCATTTCTCTGTTATCATATATCATCTTGTACGATAGACTTCATTCTCATGGATCTGTTTTCACTATGGTGAGGAAGTCTGCTACAGAATTTTGTATTTCTGGAAGATGTATGGCTGTTATACCTACCAGATTTGCTTATGCCCAAGTCTTTCAAGTGGTAACAGTTTCATTCAGGGGTGGTTCGTGGTCGCAGAAATATAGTGATTTCAAATCGGGTCCATCTTTTAAACACCCTGTATAATGTATCTATCAGAATCAATGCAGGGTAGAAGCAATTATTCTCTTATTAACATGGTCAGGGTTATTCAAAGTGGCCTGACCTTGAAGAATCGCTGCCTTGGAGAAATTTTCCAGTTTGGCTATTCTGACTGTAAATTTCAAATTATGTTTGAATTCCTAACCCTTCTCACTTTAGTGACCAACTCCGGGTATGTTCAGAGCATGAGAATAAAAAGTTTTTATTATATTGTTTATTCTATTAAAAAAAAAAAAAAAAAAAAATTTGCTTTATATCAGTAAGATTTCTCAGAAGGGGCTTATAACATCTTTATACATCACATTATATCTCACACCACTGGAGGAATACAAATCTTCTCATATTTCTCAATGGGAGGCTGGTTTGGAGGGAATGTTGGGGTGGGAGAGGGAGAGATTGGGCATATATTTAAGAGGCAGTTTCAGGAACAAATACATAAAATATTAATGAGAGGGTATACTATCCCGTAAAGCTATCCATTGTATTGGTAATTTTGTGGGGATTTTCCCTACTTGGAAATTAGGGGCCTACTGTTTCGGGTATTTCATACTCCTATCCTAGTCCACAGGAACTTCCTATAATTCTGACCAACAAAAGGGCTTGCATCTCACCAGCAAAAACTTATTAGAATTACCCTGGCAGCATGAAGTGCATTGGCAGCTGTTTAGCTTAAAAGAAACCTGCCACTCTTTAGCAATAGTCAAAAAAAATCTAAGATAATAAAATGTATGAATTGAATATCATGTTGCATAAAATGATATCTGCATTCAATAAAGTGTGAAATACCTCATCTGATTATACAGGGTTAACTTGGCAGGTTTGATCTGCTTGCCCTGTGGACCCCCTTCCTATGCCTGTTTTTACGATTAGGCATTACTTTTACGCATGATTTGTGGTATGGTACATCTATTTTGTTTGCACACCATACCTTTGCATAAGTCTGGTAACAATTTTTTTATTTTATTTTTAAGTTTAACACACAGTCAATGAATATTTCAAATATGAAATAGTTACAAAATTCTGATAAATTTGCATGTAATCTTGTTTCGGACATCAAATATGTAGGACACAAGACAACCATATATATTCAAAGCTGGACTGGACATTCTAGAAGCTGTGCATTGCAAGAAATGTCATACTTTGCATGTGTATACCACAGTGAAGAAATTCAAAAGGAAAAAAATATTTATTAAGGTTTAGTAAGAAATGCAAAGGGTGAATATACTTAGCACTATCTACTTAGAGAATACAACTTTCAGATTTAACAGTTTTATCAAAACACTGTCATATTAACTTATGATTTGGATTGTTGGGTTTGTTCAACATTATATTTTGTTAACCAATGAACTGGAATAATTTAGGACTTTCTATAGGCTATATAGTATGTTATGATGTCATACACATCATTGTTTGTGCATATAATTTTAATCTCACTTAAGTTAAGTTCTAAACATGGACAGTTTAAACAAAGGCACTTTACGTTTACCTGGAAAATGTTTAAACGTAATTTTTACCAACATTTTCTATTACAATGAAATGGCAATAAGCAACCCTACAAATGTACACACCACAGTGTTTCTTTAAATTAAACGTACACTTACATAACATTTCATTCCAGTGGTATAACCATTTCCAACCCCAAAAAATAAATTACCACAATGCTCTAAAACACAAAAAAAAAATTTTTTTTAAAAAATATATATATATATAAAAAAAAAAAAAGAATAGTTCTTCAAAATTGTACAGACATATTAGCAGTATGATTATGTTTTAGCACTAAACATACCAGGTCCTGGCATGTATTCTGTTTGTACACACATATTAAAAACATACAAACTTGTCTTCCTTAAAAACCCAGACCTTCTACTCTTAAGTCAATTATAAAATATATAAACAACATCTAAAATGATGGTGCACAGCTTTATATAGAGTGATAGATGAAATGAATATATAGGGTAATACTTACACAACCTTCTATAGTGTAATCATTCCAGTAAACACTATGGATGTTTAATAATTATTTATGATCCAAAAAGATTATATAAAATCAGCTTACATTTCCAGATAAACCATTTAAAGGATCTGCCATTCAGAATAAATAATGTTTCCGTCCATATAAAGAATGGAGAAACTCACTTTTTCAATGATTCACCTATTATTTCAGGTTTTATTTGAACTCAGAAAGATTACAAGAAATTTACTTTAATGGAGGGAATATTTTGGGACGCTTACCCAAAATAGAGTTTAGGAATTATGAGTTTACTTCTAGACTAGTGCATTGGTGCATTTCATTTGCATTTAATATATGCCCATACAAAGTGATCCATCTGGTATTTACCACTTGAGTATTATTCAATGAATAAGACTCCACAATTAAATTCCAGATGTACACAAGTCTAATAATTTCCATGAAGTTGTCATGTCACAGTGCTGTGATATTAGCCTTAATGTACAAAAGAAACAAAACATGATTTTACATGATGTATTATTTTACACAAGCATAACAAAAAGGTGTCTAAACTCTTTAATTTTTGTTCTATAATACAAAAATGGAAGCTTAGCAAATGCAGAGCATGCATGTGACAAATGCAATCAAAATTGCATTTTTATTGGTATTTATTTCAATTAATAAGAACCACTTCTAGTCAATCTTCACATAGATTGTAACAACCTTTAAATGGCTCCCAAATATACACCCAGGTAGCAGCTTGTTTGTTCTTGAACATGGTTTTCATATTCAGTTAGTCATTTGGCCTTTTTTTAAGTAGATTCTATTTCAATCTGCAGTTAATTAGAAAGCTGTTGTTTTGCAAGGGTGAGAAGGCATTTCTGTTAGAAAATGTACAACAAAATTAATACTAATTTTAGAAATAGCAAAGTGCATTGCATGCATCTTCCTTTTAAGATCGGATTCCATATTAAATGGGATTTCTTGTCAAACGGTGCCAAAATATTCACCAAAATCACAGGTATTAATACATTGGGTTTTTTTTTTTGTCTCTCTACAGTCGTGCTGTTGGAAGTTTTTCTTTGATCATGTGCAATCCTGTAAAAGTGAAAGATACATTATTGTAGAAATACATATTCCAGGGTGTTCATTATAGAATAGTATCACAGTTGTATATATTTCTTTAAAATTTATTTAAATATAATAAAAAGTGGGGACTAATAACAGTACATGTAGGAAGGTGTGTCCTGACTGCTGACCGAGCAGGTTGGGTGTCAGAAGCTCCTCAGCTTATCTTTTACATTGAGTGTAGAAATCCAGATGTGTTTGTATTTTTTTGGTACTGAATTTACAATGAGCATCCTGACATTATGCTGGAACCAGCTTTTTCAGAATCGTCACAGATAATTGTCCAAAACTAGAGCCTACATTCCCACATCTTGGATCAGTGGGTGTTTTCCTATTCCACTAATACTTCCCAAGCAGCCCGGTGACTATCAATGTTTCAAGTTAACCTGACATTCTCTGATTATCAGGTAAACTGTTGAGCATATGCTATACAGTTCCAAGATTGCTGCTGACTTAATTTTGCAGCACAGTTGCACACATTTAATGGTGTTACACCATAGGAGGTCATTGATAGACTCTTTAAGGTCATTTGACCGCATTTGTGAGGCATTTTGGAGGGGGTTGCAGAGTATGGTGATACCTACAGTCCCTGCACATAATAAAACAGATGACACTTTGCTGGGAGGAACCGAACAGGATTTGTCGACTATGGGAGCCCGGTTGCTCAGTCCCCTATACCACTTTCATTCCTGGAGAATCCAAGGGGACAAGTGAACGAGACAGGCAAGGAAGTTGGGATCCAATCCATGCCATTACTTTCGGAAACATTTTGGCTCAGATACTGGGACAAATATAAATGCCGGGAGCATCTCACCTGGGAAGCAGTGTTGCCAGCCCTGGAGCATCTCACCGCGCTGAGAGTCTCTGCAGATAGCAGGCGCTGTCTGCATTATCGGCAATACCGATACTGCAGTAAATGCGGAATATCAACCAGACCGATAATCGGTCGATCCCTAGTTTACTTTTATCAGTCTGGTCACTAAACTAGGTTATCTGCATGCTTACCAACTACTTGGATGTATTTTTCTATATTCAAGCTTGTATTTTCTTCCATTGCATATGGGGAAGTTTATTTGTGCACTGTATAACTTGCATCTTCATACTAAAAAAGAGGTATAACTACTCTCACGATGAACAAATGCGTATTGCCATTTTGTGCACCACAATATATGCTGTGTACTTTACAATATAGTATGTTTATACCTCAATAAAACATTGAGTGACAAAAAAGTTAAAACAGCACACTTATTGTGCATTTCAAGTGAGGTAGCACAAAGTGTAAGGTGAAATAAAACAATCTTCAGGGTGATTTGTGTGCATTAAATAGTGACAATGTATTCATTATATTAATTTTGATTTTACAAACAATGCTCTTACTAACACTTGCGTGAGCGTTCACAAACTCAGACTCAAAATTTAAGGCCACTAGTTTTGAAACAACAAAGTACCTGCATGGAGAAGCCATGTATAAAGGTTTGTATGTTCCTTTGTATTTCTGCAGCCCTAATTAAGTGTTCTTGCATAGCACGACCACTTAATGTTATCTCACATATATATTAAGTGTTCTTGCAGAGCAAGACCACTTATTGTTATCTCACATATATATTATTATTCTTATTATAGCCAAATTTGCCACCCTAACTCCTCCCACAGTTTTTACACTACATAGACAAAAATTTACCAAAACGTGCAGATTGTTCCCGATCGGATTGCTATTACTTTGTGGAACGTTTCGCCGAATGGTTCACGGAATATCGTCGTTCTTGTGGCGACATTTGTCCCATAGGAATGAATGGCAAAGCTAGAGTGGGAGCTGGCAAAAGCTGAAATATCAGGACATGATTTCTAAACTGCCACCACTCCCTCATTTTCAGGCCCACCTACACAAATCTTATATCAAAACGTTCAGCTATCCCTGCTGCCACTAGAAATGTCCACGGCTAAGCCATAGTCCTGATAGATTTCACAATATGACCATTTGTTTGCAACTCACGCCTTCCATTGACATTCATTGAAATTTCACTCAAGCCAGCTCAAATTTGAAGTGCAATTTCTAAACTGCGACTGTGCCTTCATTTTTAATACTTCAGAGACATACTATGCATCAAAATGTAGGTCTGAGTCTTGTGATTCTCACAATATAAAGCTCTTTGCTGTAGGATTTATAGTTTTTAAAATATGACCGTTTGAAGATGGCAACCACCAAAATACTCTGACCTGTCAAGGCTGCAGCAGCAAGTGATGTCATAGACAGGGCCTTTTGAACACCTGCTAATGTTTTTTATAAATGTATGGTTTAACCCCTTAAGGACTGGACTGTTTTTGCGATGTTGTACATTTGCAACCAGGAATATTTTTACACTTTTCTGGTGTTTGTGTTTAGCTGTAATTTTCCGCTCTCTCATTTACTGTTCCCATACAAATTATATATTGTTTTTTTTCAGGACAAAAGGGGCTTTCTTTACATACCATTATTTATATAATCTCATGTATTTTAATTTTAAAAAAATAAAAAAATATGATGAAAAATTGAAAAAAATACGTTTTTTGACTTTTACTTGAAAAATCTTTTACTCATCTACAAAAGCGAATGAAAAAAACTGCTAAATAGATTCAAAATTTTGTCCTGAGTTTAAAAATACCCAGTGTTTACGTGCTTTTTGCTTTTTTTTGCATGTTATAGGGCTATAGGTACAAGTAGGATATTGCGGTTTCAAAACATACATTTTTAAAATTTATCAATAGTGACATTGTAACACTATTATCTGTCATAAATCTCTGAATAACACCCCACATGTACATATTTTTTTTAAGTAGACAACCCAGGGTATTCAATATGGGGTATGTCCAGTCTTTTTTAGTAGCCACTTAGTCGAAAACACTGGCCAAAGTAAGCATTCATATTTGTTTGTGTGTGAAAAAAGTAAAAAAACTAAATTGAACGCTAATTTTGGCCAGTGTTTGTGACCAAGTGGTTACTAAAAGACTGGACATACCCCATTTGCAATACCTTGGGTTGTCTTCTTTTGCAAATGGTATGCCATCATGGGGGTAATTCTCATTCCTGGGCTACCATAAGCTCTCAAAGGCAACTTAACCAACCTGGCCATTTTCAATGTAAAAATATTTGACCCATATATTTGACCTTGTAACTTTCAAAAATGCTATAAAACCTGTACATGGGGGGTACTGTTTTACTCGGGAGACATCGCTGAACACAAATATTAGTGTTTAAAAACTGGAAAACGTATCACAACAATTATATCATCAGTAAAAGTGCTGTTTGTGTGTGAAAAGTGCAAAAAAAGTAACTTTCACTAACAATATCATATTTTTTTTTTAATTTTTATTATTTAAAAAAAATTATTTAATTTAAATTACTTATTATTTATATTTTATAATATATATACACAATATATATATAGTTATTATATATATTATATATATACGTGTGTAGTTTAATTATAAGTGTATTTTTATATTAATATAAGTACATATTAATATAAAAATACACTTAGTATGGCATTATATATATGATATATAGACATATATTATTTATATATAATATATGTCTATATATCATATTTATATACACATATATAATTTTTTTATTATTAATTAACATTAACTTTATTTTTTTTTCTGATTTTACACTAGCAGGGAGACTGCCTGTCAGCACAGGCAGTCCCCCTGCAGGCAGACACATGGACACCTATTGTGACCATGTGATCGCTGTGTTAAGCGATCACATGGCCCCAGGGGTCCTAATTCAGTGTGGGGAGACTGTCTGGGCTGCAGGCAGTCTCCCCACAACCGGAGCCACGCTGATCGCCGCCGGGGGGAACGACGGCGATCAGGTAAGTAACGGAGACCGTTAGGACGGTTCAGGACCGTCATCGGTCGGCAAGCCAAAAATGCCGATGACGGTCCTGAACCGTCCTCGATCGGGAAGGGGTTAATGTAACTGTGCAACATCGTTGCAATTAAATGTGCTATATAAATGATAACAGTTACTCCGCCCACTCCAGTTGTAGACTACTGGTGGAAGCAAGAACACTTCACACAATTTCCCCAGAAATTGTAGCTTTTCTAGTTCTTATTCTTATTATAGCCAAATTTACCACCCTAACTCCTCCCACAGTTTTTACACTACATAGACAGTAATATACCGAAACGTGCGGATTGTTCCCAATTGGATTGCTATTACTTTGTGGAACGTTTTGCCAAATGGTTCACGGAATATCGTCGTTCTTGTGGCAAAATTGTTCCCATAGGAATGAATGGCAAAATGTTCAAAACTAGAGTGGGAGCTGGCAAAAGCTGAAAAATCAGGACATGATTTCGAAACTGCCACCACTCCTTCATTTTCAAGCCCACCTACACAAATCTTATAGCAAAACGTTCAGCTATCCCTGCTGCCACTAAACATGTCCATGGCTAAGCCATAGTCCTGATAGTTTTCACAATATGACCATTTGTTTGCAACTCACGCCATCCATTGACATTCATTGAAACTCCACTCTAGCCAGCTCAAATCTGAAGGCAATTTCTAAACTGAGACTGTGCCCTAATTGTAAATATATCTCAGAGACATACTAAGCATCAAAATGTAGGTCTGGGTCTTGTGATTCTCTCAATATAAAGCTCTTCGCTGTAGGATTTATAGTTTCTAAAATACGACCGTTTGAAAATGGCAACCGCCAAAATACTCTGACCTGTGCCAGGCTGGAGCAGCACGTGATGTCATAGACAGGGCCTTTTGTACACTTGCTAATGTTTTTATAAATGTATGTTTTAATGTAACTGTGAAGCACTTTGGGCAACAACGTTGCAATTAAATGTGCTATATAAATGATAACAGTTACTCCGCCCACTCCAGTTGTATACTACTGGTGGAGGCAAGAACACTTCACACAATTTCCCCAGAAATTGTAGCTTTTCTAGTTTATTTTGCACCACTACCCTGTGGGAAGCTTGGGAGAGTAAAACACTCTGGGGTCTATTCACTAAAACCTGAAACCCACTAGTCTAGATTGGCAAAAATAATCCAGTTGTTTTGGGGCATTCAGACTGCAAAATCTGAACAAGGTTCACGTTAGTTCACAATGTCCAGATTGTGTAATACTGGCTCTAGCTGATCACAAGTCCTTATTTCAGCTTCATAGGATGTGACAGAATGTGACAAAAAAATGCTCAATATACTAGCTTGGATTGTTAATATCTGGATCTATATTTTAAAAATGTGAACTATTTGCACATAGTTTAACCTCTTAGTGACCAGACCATTTTTTACATTTTCTTACCGTTCAGGACCAGGGCTGTTTTTACATTTCTACAGTGTTTGTGTTTAGCTGTAATTTTCCTCTTACTCATTAACTGTACCCACACGTATTATATACCATTTTTTTCGACATTAAATGGTCTTTCTTAAGATACCATTATTTTCATCTCATTAAATAATTTACTATAATAAAAAAAAAATATGATTAAATATTTTTTAATAATACACTTTTTCTAACTTTCACCCCCAAAATCTGTTACGCATCTACAGCCGCCAAAAAACACCCGTGCTAAATGGTTTCTAAATTTTGTCCTGAGTTTAGAAATACCCAATGATAACATGTTCTTTGTTTTTGTTTTTTTAAGTTATAGGGCAATACGTACAAGCTATTTTCAAACCATTTTTTTTTTCTAAATTAATGAAAGTTACATTGTAACACTGATATCTGTCTGGAATCCTTCACATGTATATATATTTTTTTTTTTTTAAAAGAAGACAACCTAAGGTATTAAACTTGGGGTATTTTGACTTTTTTCATGCAACCATTTGACCAATCTATGCCAAATTTAAAAAAAATAAAAGAATGATAATAATAATAATAATAAGTGATTTTTTTTTACACACATAGCTGGAACAGATCCCGCTGTTTTTTGTTGGATCTGTAATATTGTGAACAAGTCATTTGTTTAAAAACCTTCATCTAAATTGACTATAATGGATGCTATCAGCAAAAGCCGTTCGAAAACCGAATCTGTTTGCACGAACACGTGGCAGCGGCCATTTTGTTTAGTCGAACGCACTCAGCGGTGTTTTATCGTCGAACGCGTGGAACCATTTTCGGCTACTCTTTTCCACAAACACCGCTGAAACTTTCCAACTTCCGTGCGTTCGGCTAAACTCATATAAACGGAGCGCTCTTTCGCCAGAATAAACTCCCGAACAAGCCGCTTCTAAAGAGACTAAGCACGAACCGATCCGTTTGTGCAATTTGAACTTTATCCGAATGGGAAAATAGACCGACCGCTCAGCCTGAATCTGTGGAACTGTTTCTGGCATACAAACATACATGTGGTCGGTCCAAAGAGACTTATCTATCTCCCGAACACCTGGACGGATTCTTGTGATTTTTACATATGGGAAGATTGCATAAAAGGAGAGTATCTGCCATTAAACCTCAGTTCTTCTTCACCCTCAATCTAGAGCAGGGGTTCTCAACCCAGTCCTCAGGACCCCCTACCAGTCTAGGATTTAGGGATTACCTGGGTGTGTCTAATGTGTTTAGAAAAAGAAAAAACCTTAGAGTCTAAGGTGTGTTTTTCTTTTTCTAAACACTTTAGACACACCCAGGTAATCCCTAAATCCTTGACTGGTAGGGGGTCCTTGAGGACTAGGTTGAGAACCTCTGATCTAGAGTCTTGTCTCTTATTAAGGGTAACCGCTATACAGCTATTCACACTAGCTCTTGTAAGAGCTTCTTCACTTGGATCACGACTGGATGCTGAGAATCCTCCTCACTGATCGGGAAAAGGAAACCCCTCTGCTACCCTGGGTAACCGCTATAATAGCAATTTAAGAATACATGTACTGAGAACTTTAATGCTTACTGCCAAAGAACCCCCCAATATGTGTTCATTTTTTTTGTGTTATTTTTCTCTCACATTGTAATTTGGGCATGGATTCTCATTTCCTGTTATGTGTTACTGACACAAAACACCCCAATATGTGTTCAGCAAGATCTCCTGAGTACAACAGTGCCCCAATGTACAGGTTTTATTGGTTTTTGCAAACTTACAGGGGTCAATGTAGGGCTTTCCCCTTTTCTATGTTTGCACATTGAAATGTGCCAGATTGGTTCGCTGAGCCTATGTTGTCCAGGTATGAAAATTAACCCCATCATGGCATACCATTTGTAAAAGTAGTCCACCCACGGTATTCAAAATGGGGTATTTCCAGTCTTTTTTAGTAGCCATTTAGTCACAAACCCTGGCCAAAATTTGTGTTTATATTCGTTTTTTTTGCATTTTTCACACAAACTGCCATTTCACCGATGATATAATACATTTTACTGCTCTAAAACACTCATATTTGTGTAGAGTAATGTCTCATGAGTACAACAGTCAATATAGGGCTTGCCCAATTCAGTTTGTCAGATTGGTTTGCTGCGTCTATGTTGCCTTTTGAGACCATATGGTAGGCCAGTAATGTGAATTAACCCTATCATGGCATACCATTTTAAAATCTAGACAACTCAGGGTATTCAAAATGGGGTATTTCCAGTCTTTTCTAGTAGCTACTTGGTCACAAATGCTTGCCAAAGTTAGCATTCATATTTTTTGTTTGTTTTTTTACACAAAAACTGCACTTTTACTGGTGAGATCATCGTCGTGATAAGTTTTACTTTTTAAAACACTCATATTTGTGTCTCCCAAGTATAACAATACCCCTATGTAAAGATTTTATTGTTTTTTGGAAAGTTAAAGGGTTAAATATAGGGATTGCCAATTAAATTCTCTGGACTGTGTAGACTTCAGGCAGGCCCCTGCAGGCACTGCACAAGCCGGCCATGAGATTCCGAGGACGCCCCAATCACATTGCCCGGGAGGGCCGGATTGGGCAGTGGGAGTCTGCCTGAGCTCCCAGGCAGACCCCAAGATCGCGATTGCCGGCGGGGGATTGCCAGCGTTCGGTAAGTGGCAATTTAGTAAATATACATAACGGTATGTCCGCGGTCATTACCGACTTTTTGGGCTTAAAGACTCCCCTGCATACTCAGCAGCCACAACATTGAAACCACCTGCTTTATATCATGTAGGTCCCCCTCGTGCTGCCAAAGCAGCTCTGATGTATTGAGGCATGGACTCCACAAGACCTCTGAACAGGTCATGTGGTGTCTGGCACCAAGACATTAGCAGCAGATCATTTAGGTCCTGTCATTTGCAAGTTGGACCTCCAAGGGTTGGGTTTTTTGTTCTGGCGCAACTCATGAATGCTCAATCGGATTGAGATCTGGGGATTTTGGAGGCTAATTTTTTTCAGAATGCTGCACCATAAGCCTTTCTCTTTACCCACATAATCACAGTCTGGAAAAAGACATGCAACTGTATATCTTTTTGGTAGATACTATATTTATTGCAAGTTCATTATTTTGCACCTATAATTTTGATGTGGGCTGTAAATAACGGTTATAGGACTCATAAGATAGTGGTGCAAAGCTCTAGGGAAAATGTATAGCCAAAAGAAACAAAAACTCGAAATGTTACATATTGATCCTAAGCACATTACAGTACATAAAAGTCTAAACATCTTACCAAGGTTTTCCGCAGTTTCCCTTATGGATCTCTGGTCTACAAGGAAATTTGTTTCAGTAGCTCTAAAGAACATAAACAATTGTCATTTAGTTACAAGGCAAGAAAAATACTCTAGATGTAAATATAATTGTGAAAATATATACAAATGGTCATTATTGGTATAAGATAATATGATTAGCTGTTTAGTTTAAATACTGATTTTAGATTGGTGTTTTGTTTTTCTAAGGTTACTCCTGAAGTATAAAGAAATCATGTTTGCAAGATAAATTGTATGTATGTGGTTACAGTCCACAGAGCTACTGTTAGTGGAATAAAGTAAGACATTAAAGCAGGATGCAGCAAAATTGTTGAAGTGACTTTTTTTCTATAACAATTATTGCTAGAACCTACAACTAAGAATTACAGGGATGCCACGATAGGTGGACAAAAAAGCAGGTGACTGCAGGGAACAACAGCCCTGGGACTTTTTCTGCCAAAAGCGACAAAAATAATTTAGAAAATGTGTGAAACAAGTAACCTATTGGCAGATTTGCAAATCTACTCCAACCCTTCCCTGACAGTACAAACAAGAGTCATTTACAGGTTTGTAAAGAGGACTGTGATTGTATTAAGCAGTTGCTCATGTCCTAAAATGAAGCATGCTGGATCATACACTTCATCCAGCCCATCCTTAGCAACATAACTCACAGATTGGCTCCACATAAAAAGTTCACAGCCATCCATGACCAAGACTGAGAGCTCACTACTGGTAATCCAAAACACATTACTTTTCCATAATTGCGATAGTTCCATGATTCCCTGGTGCTCTACTTTCCCCTCTCTCCCATCCCTGTTATATTCCCATTTACCACCTACATTTCGGATGATTAACATGATTTGCACCGACTCAACAACTGGACACAATTCAAGTCTAACTAATTGTTATGTTTAATGTTCTCACTTTTTTGTTTGTTTATACACACCATGTGGAGAACAGCACCTATACACAAGCTGCTACTGCATATCTGACTTACTCAGAGTGGACTTACTCAATGGGGATGGTCAATATCATTTTCTACAATGTTAGGGATTTAAACTCACCTAAAAATGAAATCTAGTACTCTAGTAGTTGCAAAACTGAAAGCAGATATAGTCTTTCTCCAAGAGACAAATCTTGGAGGTCCAAATGCCCCAAAACTATACCATAAGATATGTCCACACTTTTATTACAACAACCTCTCAAGTGGTAAGTCTAAAAGAGTGACTATAGTATTGGGGGTTCATGTACCATTTACCTATAAACAAAACATCTCGGACAACAAGGGATTGTCACAGTTTTCACAGTGACATCCAGACGTGGTTGCCCCAGAAGTGCCCAAGAGGGTATTTGAACTCTGGACTCTTTCTGCCTTAGTCCTGTCTTGCCTCTGGGTTTTTGTTTCTGCCTATGTTTATCCTCACCTTGTCACCTCACCTGGGGGCTGGACTTTTCCTGTAGCTGCTCCTGTCTAGCTAAGCTCACCTGAAGCAGATCGTAATTAGCTTAGTTTATACGCACTGCCTTGCCCTGGGAACTTTGTCAGTTGGTTGTTTCATGTTTCCTGTTCCTGTTGCTTATAGACTGACTTGGCTTGTGACCCCTGCTTCTGGATCCTTGTTATTGCGTGTTTGCTGCCTGCCCTGACCTTTGGAACCGTGTCTGATTACTCTTCTGGATTTGCCCTTGTCTGAACTGCAAATTGGAAAACCTTTCATGCACAACCCCCATGCACAGATTCACAGTCCTGGTGGTTTCTAACCTTATCACCTTGGACAGCGTATAACTGCAAGGGTGAGCACAAATCTCTGCCTACCGGACTCCCAACTAAGGTAAGCCCTGACAGGGATGACTTAATCCTGAAGGGTTCTTTAGGGACCACACTTGTGACCTTTTGATATTTATTGGGCAAGTAAATAGTTACAATGTGCATCCTTTAGATGTACGCTTTCAAAGAATGTGACGGCAGAAAATAACCAATCGGCCCATCTAGTCTGCCCAATAATTTAGAGAGTGATTGGATTATAGAAGGAGACTTTAAAATCGATCCATGGATGTGGACAGGGATAGTACAGCTAGACACCCATCATGTAACAGGCAGAATTAAGATAAATCCAAAACGTACCAGGAGATGTATTGTAGGAAAAGCAGATAAAAAGGTGCTAGTGGTTATTGTATTCGATAGAACACAAAATGTCTCTTAAAATGAGAAGTACGTCTTCACATAATGCATAAAAACCTTCAAGTGGTATTGCCAGGAAAAGTGTTGCCTTTAGCTAAAACAAGTGGGGCACATCAACTAAGTAGTAGATTGAAAAACAATGCTGAAATGATATAAACAAGATGCTCTAAAAATATTGCATCCAAGTGTGCCCAAATAATGAATACAAACATGATTAAAAAAATAAATATGCAGTTTAAACACAGTCCATAAAAGATATGAGAAATTTGCATCCAACATGCAGAATGTCCATAGGAAAGCATTGATAAATGCTTTCCAATGGACTGTTTGAATGCGCGCATGGCACTTGCTGCGCATGCGCATGCCGCTCCACTCAGGACCAGACGTCGGTGGGGGAGGAGAGGTCACCAGCGCCGAGGGAGCCCGACGCTGGATTAAGGTAAGTTGCTGAAAGGGATTTAACCCCTTCAGTACCAACGGTGGGAGCACCCTTAGGGCACTATAGTGTCAGGAAAACGGGTTTGTTTTCCTGACACAATAGTGATCCTTTAACGTTGAAAAGAGTGAAATCTGATATCTTACAGTCAGAAAACACAACGCATTCCTTCTTAAAGTTCTTATTCCCTTGAGACCAAGGCAGCATAAAATATCTAGGAGTTAAGAAACAAGAAAGGAAATATTAGAGGTGGACTAAGTCCACATCAAAAATTTCCCGAAGGGGTTACAGAGATATCAAGGGGCATGAACCCCGCAAAATAATTTTGAAGGAAAAAGAACTAGAGTGAGATGGTTGTTCCACTAAAGATGGAAAAACTGGACACCCATTTCACCAAATGATATCTCAAATATATTACAATAATTATTAGGTATAACCTTTATTACGCCGTCTTAGGGCAACACACAAAGAGTTAAATGTGATAATAGTGAAACACTCGTGAAAAAAACAAGTGAAATAAAAACTGGGTAGATGCCATATGGATATCCTCAAAAGATAATAGAGTGGCTAAGGGTATCTACACTGAGTGTTTGTAGTAAGAAGTACAATGTATAGTATAATATATATCCAGTCAAACACCACAGAGCCAATTCTCTAGAGGAAAAATCTACAGGGATCTAAAGATATCCCTATTAAATTCTATAGAGGTAATTCCACATAAAGTACCATAGACTCTAATATATTTTCAAAAGTATATAAATTAGACTTAGATACATAGTGTATCGTCAATCTAACATAAATTTGATCTAAAGTGTTGCAAAATGAAATAGAGTCTAAAAAACAGCTGAGAGGCAGTATATGTAGAGTATGCTACTTAGTGTTTAAAGTTTAGATGGAGTAGTATAGATAATTATAATGTCTCAATAGACCAAATAGAGCGCAGATATATAAATAGGTTTAGAAAAATGGTTGGACAAAATAATCCTGGGGGTTAGAGAACAGGTATCTCATAATAGTAGTAAGGTGGATTAATAAATCAATCCCTATGTATATATATACAGAGGTACCCCCCCAGAAAGATTGAAAGATTGAAAACACAAAAAAAACCACTTTGAAAAGAATATATGTAGAAAGTTGAGAGAGTTTAAATCTGCACTCATCAAAGCTAGCTTCTATAGACACTAAACACTGCTGCTTCGATAGAATTTAATAGGGATATCTTTAGATCCCTGTAGATTTTTCCTCTAGAGAATTGGCTCTGTGGTGTTTGACTGGATATATATTATACTATACATTGTACTTCTTACTACAAACACTCAGTGTAGATACCCTTAGCCACTCTATTATCTTTTGAGGATATCCATATGGCATCTACCCAGTTTTTATTTCACTTGTTTTTTTCACGAGTGTTTCACTATTATCACATTTAACTCTTTGTGTGTTGCCCTAAGACGGCGTAATAAAGGTTATACCTAATAATTATTGTAATATATTTGAGATATCATTTGGTGAAATGGGTGTCCAGTTTTTCCATCTTTAGTGGAACAACCATCTCACTCTAGTTCTTTTTCCTATCTAGGAGTTAACATCACAAAAGACACTAAAGAACTACACCTAGCCAACTTTCCTTCCCTACTGAACAACATTAGAAAAGACATGAAAGGCTAAAATAAACCCCATTTTTGATAGTTAGGGAGAGTTAAAATAATAACAATGAACTTCCTTCCTAGAATATTTACTTACTCAGTAGCCCATCTCCATACCACCAAGCTTTCAAGCTTTTTTAAAACAGTACGATCTCTACTTATCAATTTTGTATTAGCAGTGAAAAAAAACCTTGTATTGCATACCAATTTTTAGTCAAATTGAAACTTAGAGGAGGGACAGGACTCTCCTACATACTCCACTATTATTATGCAACCCACCTGAGCAGAATAAAATCAGCTGGTCTTCAGGATTCCTTTGGTGCAATCAAACATACATGCACCACGTATGGCTTTACCATGGATGTCCAGCCATACATCATATATTTTTGTTGACACACACGCACCCATCTATTTCAGCTACATTAAAGGTATGGAAGAAATTAGCTACATATAAAGACTTATCCCCAGATATACCTCTGAAATACACAATCTTACACAAGCCACTATTCCCAGTTGGTGAAAAGGGCTTACTGCTAATAACCAAAATCGAATCAGTCTACTCTTCCCTACTTATCGATGGGAGACATTGTAGAAAATGCTAAATTAAAACTGATACCAGAAATAATTACGCAGAAAACACAAACACCCCTTCAGATATTTCAATTCCATCAATTAACACTTCCTGACAACATTAAAGCTACCAGAAATGGACTCCGAGAAGAACCTATGCATGAAAAACTAACAGAACAAACCAGTAACGATTACACTTTCCAAGTATTATAAATTGATCAAATCCTTGTTAAACTCCAAACTTTCCTAATACACACGCATATGGAACACACAACTCACAAAACCACTCACGGATCAAGCAGGGTTAACAATTTGTCAATGTACATTCGAATCACATTTAAACTTCAAATTAGTAGCTAGATGGTATACCTCCCCTTTAGAGATACACAGATTTGACAAGTCCCAATCACCCAACTGTTGGAGATACAATAAAGATCTTAAGACACTTCAACACATATGGTGGGACTGTGAAAAAAAAACATGCAGGAATTTTGGAAGAAAGTTTGAGAAATAGTAGACATTTCAGGTATTAAGATTTTCTCCTTACTGTTACAAAGATGGAATTTACACTCCTGTGGAAATCCACAAAGCAGCCCTTATACTTAACTTGGTTGTCCAGAATCGAACACTTCCTGGCTATGAAAGAACTCAGATTGTCAACACTTGGGAAATGACGAACACACAGTGACATAGTGTGGAATTACATGCACAGTAATATAGTTAAACCTCCTATGATATGCAACTTTCAACTGTCAGGGCGGAAGCATAGGTGGGGGGAGACTCACATAGTATTACTCTAGGCTTCTGACTAGCTCTGCACACAACCTGATTCAGCTTAATCCAGTATGCTCTCATTAACAACGTCTATTGATCTCTGAGTACCATGGGACGAGATAGACCACCTCATTTTACCACTTGTTTTTACACATACACAAAATGAACTGCTGAACCATGGAAGACCATGTAATGTTACTATACTTTACTAGCGGGTATTTTTGTTATCAATGTTTTTCTTTTTTGTCATTTGCATTCTTTCTTGATTCAACTTGGTTCAACTACAGGATCAATAGGCAATTAATAAATACACTGTTCTGCAGTTCATAAATGTCTGGCAAACTTTCACATCTGTATCACCAGGTGTCACCATGAATGTGCATCCATTTTATATAGATAACGTATCAAGAACAATACGGACTCTTTCCATTACTGCAGGGCTCTTTATTTTTCCTACGATATTATTTATTATTTCCTACTACATACACACATTGTACAAGATGTATCGATTGCAATTGTGTTGAATTGCAATTTATGAAAGACCTTAATAAAAATAAAAAAGTTCACAGCCTGAAGCACGTGAATGTTCATATTGCCTATATGGATCAAGCCAAGACTCCTTAAGGTCTACTGATGCCATCTCTATAAGTAGTTCTCTATGTCCACACCTTTACAACTTAAAATTGAAATTGTGGGAGAAGGAGCAGGGAAGTACAAGAGACAAGCATTTTAGCATTTCTGTCATTTCTAATAGACAATGACCTTATCCTAACCATGACTGCTTTTGTGGACTGTTAGAAACATTGATTGTAAAGTAACATGTGTGATTTTTTTTTCCCACATGATAATACAGGAGCAATATTGTCCTGCATATAACAAGTTGAACTATAACAGAGGACCAAACTTTTCCCCCTGTCACTTTGTTATTGGTTGCCATTCCTTGACCAGCACTGTTAAGGACATCGGTCATGAAGCATTGCACTCTAATTGGCTGTTTCTTACAGACCTTTAAAAGGAGAGTTTTAATAGCCAACATCAGACAATCAAAGAGAAGAAGAGAAGCAAATAAAATAACACTGGCTATACACATCACTGCTCTGAGACAACAGATCAGTGACTGACAGATAACCTGACCAATAACCTAGTACTTCAAGACAACAAAAATATTAACAGTTCAGTGAGTGTAGAAATTGAATAAATGATCATTATTAAAAAGGTTGCATGAAAGAATTAAACATCAAATATAAAATAAAAAGGACTATATAAAAAAAAGCAAATAATACTACTTACGATTTAATGACCCTCACAATTCCAACTTGCACAAATGAAGATAATGTGTTCTTTTGCATATCTGAAGATAAGGCTTCATAACATTTGGTTACGCCTGTGGAGATTTTTACAAGGAATTTTCAGTGAAATTCTTACTTAAATTATAAACAATGAGTAACATCATAAAAAGTTTATAGATAAGTGATACACAGGCCTAGTTATGTTATAGAGTAGTTTTATTGTGGATCTTTCAACAATAATCTGTGGATGATGAAACCAACTTCAAGCACTATAACCACTACAGTGCGTTGCCACCTCCAATGTCAAGAAAACAAACATTTAAGAACGGTTTGGCTTTTTACCTGTGGTCTGTCCGGTTCAGTTTAAAAAGGCCACACAATGGCTGAGAGCCTCAGCTGATAACTCTCAGGAATTTGTCAGCTCAGAGCTCTCTGAAGTGGTTATGGTGTTTCGAGTGTTCCTTTAAGGTACACATGTAAATGTAATCAGTACATTTATATCTATGCATGATAAATATTTTTTTTTTTTATGGTGCCACCTATGCAGATTCAAACTAAAGGGACACTATAGTCACCAGAACAAGTACAGCTTATTGAATTTGTTCTGGTGAGTAGAATCATTACCTTCAAGCTTTTTGCTGTAAACACTGTCTTTTCAGAGAAAATGCAGTGTTTACATTACAGCCTAGTGATAACTTCAGTGGCCACTCCTCAGATGGCTGTTAGAGATCCATCCTGGGTCATGGCTGCATGAAATGCATCCAAACATTTAGTATCTCCTCCCTCTGCATGCAGACACTGAACTTTCCACATATAGATTCATTGATTCAAGTCATCTCTATGAGGAGATGCTGATTGGTCAGGGCTGTGTTTGAATCATGCTTGCTCTGCCCCTGATCTGCCTCCTTGTCAGTCTCAGCCAATCCTACGGGGAAGCATTTTGATTGGATCAGGCTACCACTTCTGATGATGTCAGAGGAAGTTTACAGACAGAGGCGGAAGCTTCAGACTTGAATACAAGTAAGATTTTACTATCTTTAGGGAGGCAAAGGGGGCCAGGGGGGCTATAGAGTGGTTTTAACACTATAGGGTCAGGAATATATGTTTGTGTTCCTGACCCTATAGTGCCCTTTTAAATATAAAGGCATCACATGGTACTAATCTTTGGTCATATCGGCTTTCAGGAAGCCCATGTATCTATTTCATTTTACCACACAGAGCAAATGTCAGCCTGTTTATCAAAATAGTATAAGATTCAAATGAAAATAATATAAACTAACTAAACCTAACTACGCAATCTGGACAAAAATTCCCCTTCACTGATCTGAAACCATATATGAAGCTTTATTTTTTATATTTGTGGTATTAGGTTACAAATTTCTAGATACTCATTCTTTATGAATAACAGGTCCTCCAAAGTCCACAAACAACAATACAAATTAGAGGATATTTATTGTAATTAATATAGCATGCAAGAAAGAACATTTTCAATAAAAGGAACACGTCAAGCACCTTAACCACCATAACCAGTACATGACACTTTAGCAATTATGGTACCAGGGGTGCTGGCTCCCCCTCCATTGTTAGTAGTCAAGCCAGTTTAGAACGGTATGATTTCTTAACTTGGTTCCTCTGGGGCACATCTCCAAAATAGCCTTCAGCCTGCTTAGGAATTTCAGTTGGCTCTTGTGAGCCAAGCCCTACAGAGCAGAGCTAGCGCAATTTCTGAGAGAGCGAGAGGATTGCGCTCAGCCTATGAGCTAAACCCTGCACCTAAACCCTGAGCTTAAGACAGAGAGCTTCCGGTTTTCTGAAGGATGAAGTGGAGGCGGAGAGCAGTGCCTTGCAGACCATAGGTATGCAGAAAAGCCATTCTAAAAAAATACTTACAAAGTAGGGGAGTCTCAAGGTACTCCTGGCAACATAACTACTACAGTTTGCTATAATGTTTATGGTGCTTGGCATTTTCCTTTAATAATTTGGTAGTACACAATGCAAGGCAATATAAAACTGTGTGTTAACTTTCTAGAACCCTCCGTGGAAAGTTCTGTTCTCCAAATGTTACGGACTGAAGAAAAAAGCTCTGCCCAGCATTAGCAGTTGCAGTTTTATTTGTTTCTCAGATGCTAATACTTATAGGTTATATGATTTACTGAACTGTTGTTTATGAGGTTAAATGAACAGCATACAAGTTCAAGGAACTCACCTCCTACAATTCGTTGAGATATAAAACTTCTCAATCCAGACACATACTGTTTTTCTGTAAAAGTCTCAAACACTTCCTTTGCAAGGTACAAGCAGGCCAACTGTAGATTGAAAAAAAAAATATATTAAATATAAAACATTTTATGTTGCTCCATAGTCAAAAAGTGTACTGCTTGAAACCATGTTTGAAAATTAATGCAGCAAAATATTAAGTTGTAAGTAAGACTAAAAGCACTAGTACAGATTAAACAAACTAAAGGTGATCTTACCACAAAGGAAAGTAAAAGCACCAGTAAGCATACATTTTACAACATGACAAGAGGCTTCATATTTTGCATTAACTCTCTTTACTAACTCCACAGCAGCAAAGATAACACATAAACAAGGTGAACCACTCTTTAAAGTGCTGGAACAAGCTAAACACTATATGCCACATCGCTCCCGATACGACTCTGATTCTTAAGCCTCAGTTTCCCACATTAAGGAGAACGCCCTCCCTGGCAAGTGCCACTGGAAAGGCAACAAGAAAAATTCAGCACAAACTATACAAGGGCAAGGCAGCTGCTAAACGCTACAAGATGGCAACAACCTATGCACTTACCCCACGACACAAACGATCCTCTGGAGAGGAGGGTGACCTGCCCCGCTCCCTGTCCATACTGGACAAAAGGGTAGCGGTGGCGTCAGATGACACTTGGGGTTCAGACGCTAAGTAACACATCGCATCCATGTGGGAGACTATTGTGAGTGAGTCCCAGATTATAGAGGGCGTTGGCCCCGCACAAGAGGCTAGGAAAACTATTCTGGACCTGACAGGTGAGAAGCTTTTTGACCCATGGAATATCAGACAACCACGTTCAAGTGAATGGACACCCCCTGACCATTAGGTCCAAGTTCATGCATTTATGGCTCCATAAGCCTCTGTAAAAGGTGGTACATAACTGACTGAGGTCGGAATGCCCACACCTTTCCCTGGCCGGTAACGTGGCCCAAACCCCTGAATTCGACCAAGTGATGATGACCTTCATGAGGAGAGGTGGTCGTGACCCCCATAAAGGGGTGGAGAGGGGCTTCAGAGGTGCCCAAGATAAATTGTTGGACCCCTCTCACGGATCACGTACCTGGCAGACAACGCCTTCATGAGAGCTAGCCAGCACTGTTCAGGAATGGGCTCACGGCATACATGAATGGGAACAGAAAGTTGGTGGACTTAGGCACCAAAGAGCTCGGACCCCAGGCACAGGGCAAACTGTTTGGTGAAGCCTTTCTAAAGGAGCTTAACAAGCATGTTAATGTCTTCACTTTTCTCACGAAGGCACAGACCTTGATGCGGAAGGTCTTTCGGGGCAACCCTATGAGGGTTTTTTTTTGGGCAGGAGTGGCCGACAAAGAGTCCGTGCCACCAGCCTTTCACGCCCCTGTTCTCCATAACTGCAACTGTTTTACCCGGAAGTGGGATACAGACAGCCTCTCATACTCTGAAGGCACAGAAAGAGGTCGCATATCACGTGGACTTGGCAGAGCAGGTTTCTCCTCAGGTAAGCAACAAATTATCTCATTCCATATGTCTCCGTACCGCAGGCCATATCTCTGTTTTTTCAGAATTGGGCAGACATCTACGCGGACGTGTGGGTGCTGCAGATGGTTCGGGGTTATATCATCGACCCCATCGGTTCCCCCCATCAGTCAGGTCCACCCCGACCTATCAACTGCTCCGCGGACAATTCCAGGCTCATCGACTCCGAACTCTGGGAACTCCACACCAAGGGTGCGATTCAAACTGCTCGGGAACCTGGAGGGTTTTTCAGCAAAATTTCCTGGTAAAAAAGAAAAGCAGTGATTTCCACCCAGTTATCAACCTATGGGAGATCAACGCTCACATGGTATACAGCCATTTCAAGATGCAGGGTATCCATCTTTTGAGGGACCTTCTTCAGGATGGCGATTAGTTCACGAGGTTGGACCTCAAAGACGCGTACCTCTCAGTACCCAGTATTCATGTGGCTCGACCAACCTTGGCAGTTCACATGCCTCCCTTTCAGCCTCAGCTTGGCTCCATGGTGTTTCACCAAGCTTCTTAAGCCTGTGGTTACTCATTTTCGAGCAAGAGGGGTTCGTTGCAGGTAGAGACTAAAACTAGACACACACACTATACCGTGGAACTGCTGGACTCCCTTCCAAACAATCCAATTTCTGGGTTTCTAAAATAGACTCCACGTCAGGCACCCAACGACTGCCAGCGTCAAAGATCTCAGCCATCCGCAAGGTCATGCGCTTGCAATCCATCCCCCTCCGCAGTCTCCTGTCCGGATCGATCCAAGCCATTTTCCCATGTCCACTACACTACAAAGCGATGCAACGCCTGAAAGCCTCGTTCCTTTGTCAGAACCCTAACTACGACCAACTGGTACCGGTGACAGACGAGGTACGGGAAGAACTAAGATGGTGGCTGGACAGCATGCAAGCCTGGAATGGTCGGGCAATCTTCGGCGACAAACCAGATTTTGTCCTGGAATCAGACGCCAGCCTCTGGGGATGGGGCACTATAAGTGAAGGAGTATCTACAGTGGACATCCCAGAAACTCTCCATGCATACCAATTGCCTGGAACTCCTAGCAGGACCCTTCACAATCTACAGCCTAGCGAGGGAGAGATCCAACTGTTACACTGTCCATCTTGAGGAGAATGCATCGGCAGTCCGCTATATTAACCGCCTGGGCGGAGCCCGATCTAGTCTCTTGTCGGAAATAACAAAGGAGATCTTCAATTTCTGTCTACCTTGCAACATCTCCCTTAGGGCAGAATACTTACTGGGCGAGATAAATCTCACGGCGGACTGGTTCTCCCACCATTGGCGAGAAGGCAGCAACTGGATGCTGGACCCTCAGATATTCAACACCCTCTCAAATCAGAGAGGCCCATTCCGTTTGGATCTGTTTGCATCATGCAACAACATGCAAGCTCCGGACTTCTTCAGCTGGCTTCCGGAACCGGAGAGCAGGGCAGTGGATGCCTTCCTGCAAACTTGGCCAGTTAACGGAGCCTACGCCCTTTCCCCCCCTTTGCTATGATAGCGAGGACACTTCACTACCTGAGAATTCAACAACTATCACTGCTACTCATCACTCCCCTATGGCGGAGTCAGACGTGGTTTCCGGATGTAGTGGACCATCTTATCCTACCATCTTATCCAACTCTCCTCAAGGATCCAAAGGGGAACCCCTGGTGGCTTAGACTCTTTCCGGGGTGCCTGGCAGATCAGTGAACTATCACAGGCTGCTAGAGACCTCTTGTGGGATTCTTGGGGCTCCAGGGACGAGACGATGCTACCTCCTAAAATAGGATAATAAAAAAACATTTAAACTAGGACAGGAGAAATAAAGATCTATGAATAAACCAGAAGGAAAAAAAACCCGTCCCATAATCAAAGAGAAGGTAACATGTGTGGGAAAATACTCGCCACCTGTCATTACTAAAATTTAGATTATTAGTACACTAAAGCTAGCATAATCTTCAATTATCATTTTTTTCTTAATGTGGAGAAGGTCTGCAGATGAACTCTTCCATGAGATTATCAATAATATTATTCAAAAAATATCAGTGCTTCAGAACTAGGCATTCAATTGCCAAGCTGTCACATACATTGCTCCAGTGTTCTAGTGCATTTGCCCTGTGCTTGATTATTATTTCTGGCTGTGTCCAATTATAACAGTGATACTCTTGCAACTAACCTTAGCTTGTAGTGACTTCTCTGAAATATTTTAGAAAATTCTGATCCTCAGTTTCATTATACATCCAAATGTATCCCCTACTAACTGCCTACACTCCAATCAGATATTTTTCTGGTTCATCTTCTCCAAAATACCGCTGATGCTTCTTTGGCTTTGGTTATACGTTACATAACATTCCAGCCTTACAATGCAAGCTGTGAATTTGGTATGTACATTTAGACACTAGAACTACTCCATTAGATCCTGTATAAGCTGTTTCAGTATTTGTCCAAGTCACAAAAGACACTAATGTGTGCTGATGAAAACCAATATTAGAATTTCATCACGAGGGAAGAAAAATGCTGAAGAAGATGTAGAATTCTGTAACAGTATGAGGGATACTTATTTCAACATAGACTAGTTCAGATATGGATTTTCAGACTCACTGAAAGATTTAAAAGTTGTTAATCCAGAATTCTGGATGGATGGATGCTGGATTGACGCATTAGTAAAAGGGGTAAATGTAGATATTTTTTTTAAATGCTAGTGCTTTAAAATTAAATCAAAGATGCTCAAGTAAATGTCAAGAAATTCACCATCGTTCACCATATTTCTACATACAAAAAAAAAAAGTGGCAGAACATGGCTTTGCATTTTATACTGAAAAACCCTAGCACCTTCGTGGAAGGCTCTCGAAATCTACAGTAGACATTTTCAAATAGGTAATTAAACCAATAGCAGTTCAACTTTAACCATATGCGAAGATATAAACTTGTTTTCCATGTATCCTAACTTGTTGGGCTAGTTTTTATAAATTTGAAGTGGTTATTCCTAATAAAACATGGAGTTTAGCTTTTTTTTCTTCTGGGGATCAGGAAATCCATCCTGAAACAATAGCGTGTACGGTGACTGATGGAGAATTAATTATTTTACCTATACAATGCTTAGTAAATATTCCCCTAGACATACAGAGCTATAAATATATACAGTAACTTATGTATTGCATATGGCGATGTGGATTTAATAACATATTATTCGGTACCAACAGATATCTGGGCAAGCTTCCCTTGATGGCTCTTTTAGTGAAAAAAGGCGAGGAAATCGATGTGAAGAATTAATAAATTAGTACATCTGGAGATACCTTGCCTAACTCTCACCTGCAGTACCAGAGAGATGGGGACTTGTCATAGATACAAGTAAAGAAAAGGGTTAAAAAGCCTTTTTGTCTTAGTTAAGTCTTTCCACGTCTGCAAGGGTTAAAAGCAAGAATTCTATCCCCTATCTGCTATCTTGCAGGCACACATACTCCCTTTTTTCTCTCACAAGACCTTCACGTAGTTTAGAGAAGACGTGCTAGAAATGCGCAGTAGATTTCCTGTAATACGTAATGTTATATGAGAAATTATACTTTTTGCACTGAACGGCTATGATTGGTTGATTTTGTCTTCTGTTGGATACACTTCTATGAAAACTGTGTTTGTTTAATATATACGCTGTACCCACATTTAAAAAGCATAATTTTTCTGGAACTTCATAATGACTGTTGTACATTAATTGTTCTCTGCAGTGAACATACATATAGAGATTAAGGAAAGCAGGATGTGTTAACTGCATAGATCCATGCCAGCTTAAAGGTATCCAGACCCTGCAGAATTTTGCAGCCCAATAGTGACCTTGAGATTTATTGTCTCAAAAAAAAAAAAATGTTTCCGTTAACCCCCTTAAGGACACATGACATGTGTGACATGTCATGATTCCCTTTTATTCCAGAAGTTTGGTCCTTAAAGGGTTAAAGACACTTTAAATCATTTATGTTTCCTCTTTTAAACCTTGGTTTTCCTTTCTCAAATGGGTGGCAAAAACATGACAACTTCAAAGTACAATAGGTGGAGTCTGATCTTCTGTAATGCGATCATTTCTAGTATGTCCTTCATCCAGAAAAATTATATTATTTTTTGGATTGTACCACCCTCATAGATTGTAAACTCATTTAAGCACTCATTTGAGTGCTACAGAATCTGTTGGCACTATATAAATGCTAATAATAGTGATAATTTAATCAGCAAGCTTCATAATATTAGCAGATTTATAAGTTTGTGCTTTGCTTTTTTTTTTATTTTGATAAATGGTACACACTAAAGTAAGATTTCAAGTTTTAGAACAAAATAGTCAAATCAGGGGTAAAGCTGACTTAGGGGTGGGGGTGGCCGCCGGGGTTCCAAATCAGCTTTTTTGGAGACTCAAGGCAACAAAAGGTCACTTCACTAATATTTTCTTCCGTGCTTCTAAGCAGGGAGTGAAGCAGAGATTGACAGTTTTCAAACACTGTCCACAAATATGACAACAGAATCCTGCCATATACTAAAATGTAGAGGATGAGTTATACTATATATATATATATATATTATATATCTCATTTTAATACTTGATGAAATTATTATTTTTATTCAAGGAACACTATAGTCACCAGAACAACTACAGCTTAATGTAGTTGTCCTGGTGAGTATATTCAGTACCTACGGGCTTTTTAATGAAAACACTGCCTTTTCAGAGAAAAAGGTGCTTCCTGGGGCAGTGCTGCTTGACGTTCAGCGTGTCCACACTCTGCATGGAGATACTGAATTTTCTCCATAGAGAGGATTGATCAGGGGGGTGTTTGGCTCCACCCCAGACCCACTATCATACCTGAGGCTGCTACATGGCACTTACAGGCTCCGGGGGTGGGGGGAGGGGGGCGGAAGATCCTGGTCCCACGCCGTTCTTACTGAAGTGAACGTCGTGCTTCTGGATACCTCCAACTCTGAGGTCACGCGGCGTTCTCCTAAAGGAAGTGCAGACAGTGATTTCCATGCCAATACTGCGCCGCCTACAGGAGCACTTTGGAATTACAGGACCCTGTAGGTGTTGGATTTTATACTTACCTTTTTGTGATGTCATATTTGTTGGACACCTAAGTCTAGCCTGCACAGGTCACACCCCTTTGTGTGTCCTGGTGCAGAGAGATGATGGTGACCAAAAATATTCTTCTTTGCCATATATAAGTTCCCCTCTTTCTGGGAATCATTGCCATGTCATGGTTCTTGTTAGCCCGAGAGTGCATTATAATGTTAGTCTGTAATTCCAGTTGCTGACCCGATTATTGACTATTGACTATTGTGACTCTCTGTATACTTTTGAGCGTGGCTTGTTTTCTTGTTCTTGCGTACCTTTGTATCCCTTGAACTTGGAATTCTTTCTTACTACATTTTCTCGCATTTTTAAGCACACGGTAAGCTTAGCCACTCTATGGTCCGGTATATGTAACCTGTCTTTCATTCTATTTTGGCTATTATCATTCTCTTTGACAATGTCCTTTTTCCACTTCTCATGTCCCAAACCCCTTTCAGAAGCAACTACTTTGCAAGATTGTAATCTGAATGAGAATAAAACCTTGTTTTGGTCGTTGTGGGTAAGCATTTGATTATTTCTTCAGAGCACAAAACAAAGAAACAAACCGAAAACATAGTATAATTAGGGTGCCATGTAGGCAACGCAGAAATATAAAAGAATTATTACAGTGCTAATTATTAAAGGACAGATTTAATTAAACTTGAGCACTAGGCATTTAATAGATACAAACATGAATTCCTTTGGCATACCTGGTATCCTTCAAGGAAGGGTTGGAACATTCTTGATAAAAACAATGCTCCATTAGCACCTTTCTCTGCAATTATGATCTCAAGAGGGGTTAGATTAATTATATCACACTTTGTCAACAGGAAGCAGCCTTCTTCAAAATCCTGCCAAGTAAAAATGGTTTTGGTCAAGTAGAACAGAAAAAAAAAAATCTAACTTAGATAACACTCAGCACCACAACAACTACAGCTCAGTCAAGAGGTTATTTTAAAGAGAACCCATTTGCAAGTGGCTTGACAAAAATCAATGGTTTCCAAGCAGCCTCCCCCCCTCAATAATGCAGAATTTACACTTCTATAATAACAGCCTACAATTGATGTCCTGGCCGAATTAAACTGATCCTGAGAGCCCAGTCTATTATTGCTATCCAGACTGATTAAAGTTAATACTGATATTGCAAAAGTGTACAATCTGAAATGCGGAGGTGGCTGAAGAGGGAAAGGTCTATAGTTGATGTGAGATCCAAGGTTTTAATTTGCCACATACAATCTTATTCACATACAATGAAGAAACATACATAAAATAAAAGTTGTTCATACTGCAGGACTCAAATTTATACTGTGTACTATTCCATGCAGGGTGATGGTTGATATAAACAATGAATTATACAGAATAAATTATACCCAGGCCAATACACGTTGTTGTATATATACTTATTTTTCTTAATAACGGAGTTTGTATTTTATTTGTGGACTGGCTTGGTAATTGGCTAAAGTTGGAATGCTGTCCAGATCAGAAAAATTTCAGCTGAAATTGCAATTTTCATTTTTATTAACTGCAAAGTTGGTTACTTCAAACAGAGGAGACCAACTCATTCAGTAATATCTAGTGTCTGCTTAAAAAAATCTCACGTGTCTCCAATACAGAATAGAAGATTTGTATTTTTATCAAACATCAAATTTCAGCCAGGTACAGCCTGAGCAAACCCTGAAGAAGGCAACATTTCCAAAATAAAGTCAACGGCTTTTGCTGGCAAACCTACAAAGACAAGTTTTATTGGCCCACTGAAAGCCCAAGTATCCATAGGGCAAATTATTGAAATAATACACTACTATGATCACACAATTTCCCTATTTTCCAATAGTTAAACACCTTTTTAGCTGTTAGTGTTCCTGAATTGTAAATGGAATGGAAACTGACCCTAAACATGAACAACAAGATGATACTGCTGTATTTTTTACTTCATTGTGACCTATTACCTTCTCTTCAAAATCAGGAAAGAAAATGAACTCTTTGGTAAAAACACTTCTCAAGAACTTGAATGATTTGTAGACTTCCTCTGAAAAACAAGTGAGAGCTCATTAGCACATAACTCCTATAATAGACATTGATGGTAAACAACAAGAATAGAATTGCTAAGACAGGCTAGAACCCCATAGCTTTCAACATTCAAATCAATACAGAGAATCCAGTATCACAGCCACTGGTGTGATAATTCTTGCACCATCATAGGTGTGATAGTTGGCTTCTAGATTACCCTTTTTCCAAGTACAGAAATGCTTTATTCTGATTAGTAAACTCATCTCTTTAAGAGCTGTATTGCTGAATGATTGATTATTTTGCAAACAAATGATGTGGACAGGTTACAAACCATAACCTAACAGACTGATGTGGTCCCAAAAGAGTAAGCAAGAGAGATTCCCAGGCACTCAAAGTGGAAAATGGTAACATATGAAACAAAATTATGATTCTATTTAGATATAAGCTGCTTACTCTTTTGGCAAAATTGATCACAGGAACCACACTCACTCCCAGCAGCCACAGGACCAGCAATCCCAACACGTTAAGACAGCAAGAAAGATTCACAAGCACTCAAAGTGTGAAAGCCACAGGCAGATTTATTGAAACAAATCAGCGAGCAACGTTTTGACCCACCAAGAGGTCTTTTTCAAGGTCTTGGTGGGTTGAAACGTTGCTGTCTGTTTTGTTTCAATAAATCTGCCTGCGACTTTCACACTTTGAGTGCCTGGGAATCTTTCTTGCTGCCTTAACGTGTTGGGATTGCTAGTCCTGTTCCAGAGCACCTGTGGCCGCTGGGAGAGAGTGTGGTTCCTGTGATCAATTTTGCCAAAAGAGTAAGCAACTCATTTCTAAATAAAATCATAATTTTGTTTCATATGTTACCATTTTCCAGTGGCCCTGTGCAGACGAGTTAAATATCAAAATACCAATAAAATAATTGCTGTTGTAGTTACAAGCAATAATTACAAGACATCAATAATACAAAGGCCCAAAAAAATATGGATCTTCTAAATACTACTTTCTTGAGAAAGGAAAAGATAAATATTGTGCATAGTACCTTTCAATGAACTATTTGAGAGCTTACAAGCCAAAACCACCAAAGCAGGACGTATGCAGACATTAACCATTTGATTCCTGTAAGACGCACACATGAGAACAGAGGCTGCACTTTTGAATACAGGCTCCTTGTCTAGATTACCAGGTTTTTCATAATCAACCAAAATCACCTGCCCATCAACAATGTCCATAATGTTTGAATGGACTTCAAGGCTAGACCGAACTACTCTGTTGGAAGGTAGGTTATCTGAAAAACAAGTGAATAATTTAAGTGGTTTGCACATGAATAGAGACAGGACCTATTAAACTATTTAGATCATAAGAGCAATTAGGTTACAGTGACAAGTCAGATATATATATAAAAAAAAAAAATGAAAAAAATCTATAAAGTAAGGATGCTTTTAAAAGTAGAAATGTTAATAGTTTATTTTTCATCAATTAACAAAATGCAACATGACTGAACACAAGGAAAATCTAATTCAAATCAACATTTGGCGTGACACTGATTTGCCTTCAAAACAGCATCAATTCTTCTAAGTACACTTGCACAAAGTCAAGGGCATAATTAAACAATTATAACGAACAAGTGCCAATAATCATCCATTTAACCACTTAACGCCATTCCATGCCATCTGTATTATAATGGGCTATAAAGCCGTTGCTCTGTAACGGCTGTCATGCCCAGGAGCTCCTGCAAACTTACCTTGGCCGTGCTCCGCTTCGCGTGCCCAGGCAGTCCCCCTCTGTTGGATTAGCCCACTCCCAGGCCATGTGATTGCTCTCACAAATAGGAGTCTGTGGAGATGCCTGCAGAGGAACTGCCCGGGCTGTAATTCCATCCCAACTGTATTTTGAGATTATATATACACACACACCTTGACAAAGACCTGTTGGGTCGAAACGATCATTTTGAATCACATATAAATCTCGTTAAACAAAGCCTCTGAAGTGCTCTTTTCAACATCTCGTATATATACACATACACACAATAATTATTATTATTATTATTATTACTACTACTACTACAGGTATTTATATAGTACCAGCATAGTCCGTAGCGCTTTACAATATTATCAAAGGGGGAGATTTAACAATAAATGAGACAATTACAAAAACTTACAGGAACAATAGGTTGAAGAGGGCCCTGCTCAAACGAGCTTACAGTCTGTAGGAGGTGGGGGCGTAAAACACAACAGGACAAGAAGTAGCAATCAAACAAGATGGAGTGAAGCAGAGCTGGAAGAGAGAGTAGAGTGCTGCCCTTTAGGAGAGAGCAAGGGACAGGTATGTGAGGTAGAGGTTACTCTGTGAGGCCATACGCTTTCCTAAAGAGATGGGTTTTGAGGAACTTTTTAAAAGATTGAAGACTAGGGGAGAGCTTGATGGTCGTAGGCAGGCTATTCCAAAGGAAAGGAGACACCCGTGAGAAGTTCTGCAAGCGTGAGTTGGCCGTACGGGTGAGGGTAGCAGACAGGAGAAGGTCATGGGCAGAGCGAAGAGACCAAGAAGGGGCATACCTGTGGATCAGTGAAGAGATATAGGAGGGGCTAGAATTGGTCAGTGCTTTATAGGTGTGGATTAGTACCTTGAATTGACTCCTATAGGATACAGGAAGCCAATGTAAGGACTGACAGAGGGGAGAGGTGTGAAAGGAGCGACAGAAAAGGAAAATCAGTCTAGCTGGAGCATTCATTACAGACTGTAGCAGGACAATACAACTTCGTGGAAGACCTATTAGGAGAGTTACAATAATCCACGCGAGGTAAAGACAAGTCTTTCCAGAAGCTTTGAGGAAAAAGGGAGCAGGGAATTGGGACGATATCTAGAAGGGGAGGACGGGTCAAGAGATGTATTTATTAAGATAGGTACTACAGTAGCATGTTTCAGGGCAGCAGGGACAACACCAGAAGAGAGAAAGCAGTTGAAGATGTGGGTTAAGGAAGGCACAAGACAAGAAGAGAGAGATCTGATGAGGTGAGACGGGACAGGATCAAGCAGGCAACTGGTGCGGCGAGAGGAAAGGAGAAGCACAGCCACCTCTTGTCCAGTAACCGGGGAGAAAGTGTGAAGGGTAGGAAAGGCATAAGAAAGAGAGAGGCACGGTGGGGAGAATTCTTTCCTAAGTTGTTCAATCTTGTTGGTAAAGTAGCATGCACAGATATCGGCTGTAAGGTTAGTTTGGGGGAGTGGCCACAGCAGGGCAAAGAAGGGAGTTAAAGGTATTAATAAGACGCCTGGGATTGTGGAAGCATGAGCTAATGAGGGAGGAAAAGTATAACTGTTTGGCAAGGGCTGTGCTGTATGAACGCAAAATGAATTTGTAGCGAAGGAAGTCTGACTGGGTGCGTGACTTCCTCCAGCAGCATTCAGCAGAACGAAGCATCTCTACAGGTAGAGTGTTAATTTATTGTGCCACGGTATTTAAATTCTATGCATAGATGTATGTAATCTTTTTACACAATTATGTGATTTTATTAATTACAATTTGAGGGACCTGCCTAAATTCCAAATAATTTAATTTGCAAGTCCTATTAATATTTAACCCTGTAACTTTCCAATACACCATAAAACCTGTACATGGGGGGAACTGTAGTACTCAGGAGAGTTCATTGAACCCAGATATTAGTGCGTCAAAACCGTAAAATGTATCAAAACAATGATATAATCCAAAAGCGCAGTTTTTGATTGAAAAATGCTAAAATCAAATGAGAATGCTAACTTTGGCCGGCATTTGTGACTAAGTTGCTACTGAAAAAAACTGGACATACCCCATTTTAAATACCCTGGGTTGTTTACTTTTTAAATGGTATGCCATGATGGGGGTAATTCTCATTCATGTCTCAGAATGCTGATCTCAGTTGAAAAGCTGTTTATTTGTGAAAATTGCAAAAATACAAAACTGAACAAGATTTTGGCCAGTATTTGTGTCTAAGTGGCTACTAAAAAAAGACTGGACATAGCACATTTTGTATACCCTGGGTTGTCAACTTTTTCAAGTGCTATGTCATGATGGAGTAAAAAAAATCCATTCATGAGCTACCATGCGGTCTCAAAGGCAACATAGGCCCAGCAATTCAATCTGTCAAATTTTAATGTGTAAAAGCTGTAAATGGGGAAAGCCCTATATTTTACCATGCAACTTTCCAACACCCCATAAACCTGTACATGTGAGGTACTGTTGTACTCGTGAGACATTGCTGAACACAAATATGTGTATTTTGTTGCTATAAAAATTTAAATTATGCTATTCAAAGTTAAAATGTCATGCAGAACTGTGACTAAGTGACTACTAAAAAAGACTAACTATACACCATTTGCAAATGGTAAGCCATCATGGGGGTAATTCTCATTCCTGGGCTACCATATGGTCTCAAAGGCAACGTAACCAATCTGGCGAATTTCAATGTGAAAAAACTGAAAAATGTAACATGCATTTAACCCTGTAACTTCCCAAAACACCATAAAACCTGTACATAGGGGGTACTGTTTTACACGTGAGACATCGCTGAATACAAATATGTGTATTTTATTGCAGTAAAAGCAAACAACATTATGACATTCACAGTTAAAATATCAGGAAGACGGGGGGCGGGGCCAAGCCAGCAAGCTACGCAGTCGCATGGAAGCTGGGCTCCCGCTCAAATTGCCGATTATTCATAAATACCCGCGGAATCCGAGACATAAAATAAATCGGAGAGCACTACCTACATTAGGGGTGACCCGGTGACAAGCTTGATATACCCCACGAGCGTATTGGAGATCGGAAACCTACGGTGGTCTGACGCGGCCTACAGAAGATGGAACCGGGGAGAGGCGGCCGCTCTCCTCGCCCACATGCTGAGGGCACAGACCCACAGAAGCCCTGCTCCCCACCCCCCAAGACCGGCGGTGGTTATTCCGGTCAAGTCCCGAGAGGCAACCCTCCTGCACAAGCCCCGAAAGTGGAACCCAGCGGCAGAAGCAGAGCCAGGCAAAATGGCTGACACCTCGTGCGCCCAAACCATGGAGGGGACCGACCTCTTGGCTAAAGTCGACGACCTACTCGACAAGTTCTGGCGAACACAAGAATCCAGGGTACAAATGGCTAAAACAAGCAAACCAGGCATACACTTACCCATAGCAATGCTGACGACTCATCAACATGGGGGTGCACCTTCCCGGGCATACAGAGTCCGCACACGGCGCCGAAAAACAACTAGGCGAAAGGCTGGCAAATTCACGTGCATGACAACGCCAATGGTGGGGCTCCGCCGCAACAATCATCCAGAACCAGCCAACTTTCCGGCAAGACAAGACAAGGTGAACCTGCAGGGCATACACCAGACCTCAGGATCAACCCGCGCCCGTCAGCAAATTCACAGGCGGATCTTGCACAACAGGAACCATAACAGGGCCTTGAAGGCGGCAATATGACGAGGAATGGAAAACTGGGACACAGCCTCCGTTTGAGATCCTGACAGCAAGCGTGGGGGTAGGGTAACACCTACGAACAAGCCTGGGTGCATCGAGGGTATAATGAATTTGTCGCTGTCCTAACTCAAAAACCGGTCATGTATGTCCCAATAAGATGTGCCTAGAGATTTCCTCCCCATTTACCCTCTAGTCGCTAACCACCACCACTGTCACTCTCTCAGTAACTTAAGCAAGAGACACAGGCAACACACAAGCAGTTAGTCTGTCAGCCTATTAGCCTGTCCCAGTGCCCCAGCCACCTCACCTCACAAAGGACAGGCTGACCTACAATAAGACACCTACTCATGCCACTCATGGCATTATCGTTATTTTTATTTTTTTGCTATGATATTATTTGCCATGTTTAGCATACTAGCTAGTACCTGATGCCATAGCAATACGTGACACCTGCAACATATAGTACCTAGACTGTTTACTTTACTAAGCTTGCTCTTTAAACAGTCAGTGCGATCAGTAATTGTTCTCATGTAAGAGTGGAACCTAACCTGTGTTAATCTGTTTAACAATAGCTGTATGTTTAAGCCTGTAACCATACCAATCTGTAATTATTCTTGCCAAGAATTGCCAAGAGTGTAGACCGAGCCTGTGGAAAATTATACTGCACGTTAAGTAGGTCGCTCTAGCATACAAGCGTGGCTTACCTCCCTTGATATACCTTTTACTAACGGAACATTGATCAGCCTGGTAACTTTTACTGTTTAAAACTCAACTCGTTCCATATTCTGACTCTCAAAACAAAAAATGTGCAAAGTTTCAAACTGCCATACCAATGTTAAGCTATGTCTATATATTTGCATGCACTAGCTATTGTGGCAGTGCAAACATGTGTGTCCTCTCTATGCACACTTAAAATAAAGATTTTTTTAAAAAACAATACCAGGAAGAACAAAAAAAAAAAACACATTTCTTAATTTCTCACTTTTTTTTTTTTTTAGTTCTTCCTAATTCTTGGGGAAGTAATTCATGCATGCTACCCTGGGTGGCCGCAATTTCGTATAGACGAATGTCAACCATGGGGAGCATTCTGTGGCAGAAATGCCTCTGCCACATGTTCTTGGAAGGGCCTGCATGCCAGCCTCCTGCCTATGGCCCCCTGCCATATACATGGCTAAAATACTTTAAAAAGGCTCTGTTCGTGCAATTGAGCTTATGTGGTTCGGTTCCCGAACAACCGCACGAACCAGAGACCACTGGGGAGCTTGTTAAGCTGAATTGAGAGTTTCTAACACTTTCCACCAAAGTGTTCATCTTGGTGGACGCTGTTCGCATGAACTACCACAAGGTGGCGGCCATCTCGTTCCCGCACAGGCAGTGGTGTTTGGTCGTCAAGTTCATGGAACGGTTTCAGACACTGAAACTCCCGAACACCGTCCCCTTAGCCGCCACAGCTTGGCTGGGGTCTCGCCGTCCCTTCTCACCCTGGACCAAACTTCTCCCCGACTTCCCTCAGCGAGTGCCACGCACACATTAGGCCTCCACACAGGTAAGCATTAAATCAATGCTTTCTAATGGGGAACTAGCGGACGTTGGATGTCCTCATGCAGAGCGTGATAACGTCCAGTGCCAGTTAGCAGACCAAAAGTCCATTAACATCCAGGAAGCGCCTTTATTGACTGTCTGGTAGACAGTCACTGGAGGCAGACTTAGAGCTGCAATGTAAACATTACAGTTTTTCTGGAACTGCATTGTTTTAAATTGCAGCACTAAATGCAATAGGGACACTGCACCCAGACCATTTCAATGAGTTGAAGGGGTCTGTGTGCCTATGGTGTCCCTGTAAGTTCTGATTAATGTTAATACCTGCGACAGCTAAACAGCATATGCCATAAACCCCTTTGTTCCTATAAACATAAAATAAATCTATTTGGTTGATGCATTCCAAGATAATGCTGGAAATTTTAAATTGTGTGCAGGTAAATAAACATGCTGCCCTGACAAATCTGGACAGTATAAGCAAGATGTTAGATCAAGCAACAGAACCAAACTTGGTACTTAGCACAAAAGTTGCTCAATTGTAGTAAACTACTGAAGGCTGGATTTCCTCATAATGAGAAAACGCATGCTCACTGAAAAAAATTCTTATAACCTATATAATTTAGAGAATGTAATTGTTGTGGTTTCCAGAAACCCGTTTAAGGGAGACTACAGATAGAAAGTGACCCTTAAAAATAAATAAATACATACATACTAACATTGTGCCATTGCGGTGTTTCCAGCAAGCTCTGTGCATGCAAGTAACTGGCTTAGCCGACTGATCCTAAACTTACATATGGAATTAGGAGCTGGCAAAAAAAAATAAAAAATTGAGTACTGTAACGGATCACCTGGCACCCCGACTGGGTACCTCCGTTGAAGGATGCTCCTAGCGCTTCCTGAGGACTCCAAGCACTGCAGCCGACACCAAAACCACCGAACCGTAGGAGCATTTGAATGCTCTCAAGCATCTGAATGTTGTATACAGCAACCATGCGAATAGGTTTACACTCCTAGCAGTCAAACTGGAACAGCATACCATAAATCCTCCCCCAATAATGAGATGACACTTCACTTTGAGGGTTAAGCAGGAACTCCCTGTACTGTCACATACAGTCTCTTTTATTCCCAATCCACAAACATAGTACAGCCCACAGGGCGTTACAAAACAACCAATCAATCCGTACAATACACCCAGACACTCCCACACAAAATCCTCCCATCTGCCTGTGATATGATTACTGAACACAATGGGTAATCTCATTATCACCAGCAGAGGAATACAGTTTTTACACAATATTTATAACTTCTAAAATATACATGTCACAAACATAAAACATACATTTTCATAATCAATCCATTCAGGGGAACAACATCTTAAAAAATGGCACGAATCAGATCAGGGGTTCAAAAGTTAAGGGAAAGTCCTTTGTGACTAAATGAAGCATGGCTTTCCGGCCCAAACCAGTTTCAGAGTCTTCTATCCTGGAGATTGAATTGAGAAGTAATTCAATTATCTCCCAGGACAGACACAAGACTCCATTATGCACATGGTGAGCACAAAGCATTAAAATATTATAAAATACACAAAGTCACATTTTATACATAAAACACAGACATGTCACATATCCCCAGATAGCTGGGATCTGAGCGCACAAAACTACCGAATAGCGCTCAGATCCTATTCACACAGTTCAATTGCCATGGAGCCAAAGTCTTTAACTACACGAATGGGCTCCATGGCATAGCTATCTGGGTTAATACATTCACATAAAGTCTGGTCCATAGTCCAAAGGCAAGAGGCGGGCAAGCAGCCCCCTCCAAGGACACGTGGCGAGGCCGGTTTCGCCACAAGTACTCACTAAAATCACTGAGAACTGATAAGGCAAATATCTGAAACAATTATAAAGTAGTAATGTGACAATTAATCTGATGTACCAATTAGGGGTGCATCGAAATTTCGGCTGCCGAAATTGGGCCTATCCCGTTTCGGCCTAAAATGGGTCAAATTTGCCGAATTTTAAAAATATATTATATATATAATTTTTTAAATTTTTTTGGGGACAGGGGGAGAAAGAACACTCTGGGACAGGGGAGGTGGGGGAAGAACAATATGGGACAGGGGAGGGGAGAACAATATGGGACATGGGAGGGGAGAACAATATGGGACAGGGGAGGGGAGAACAATATGGGACATGGGAGGGGAGAACAATATGGGACAGGGGAGGGGAGAACAATATGGGACAGGGGAATGGAGGAAAGAACAATATGGGGCAGGGGAGGAGGGGGAGAACAATATGGGGCAGGGGAGGGGGGGGGAAGAAACACTATGGGACAGGGGAGGGGGGGAAGAACACTATAGGACAGGGGAGGGAGGGAGAATACTATGGGACAGGCAAGGGGGGACAACACTATGGGACAGGAGAGGGGGGGAGAACACTATGGGATGGGGAAAAAAACACTGGGATAGGGGAGGGGAGAAAAGAACACTATGGAACTGGAGAGGAGGGGGGAAAGAACACTAAAAAATAAGGAGGGGAGAGAGGAACATTAAGCAGGGGGGTACCACTAAAAGAGAAGTGAAGTTTTTCATATTAGATTAATTCAATTCATTAAAAAGTCTAATATTAAAAAACTTTTTTTAAATCACTTCTGGAAAAAAGTCATTTTCGGTTTTCGGCCAAGGGCATCCAGAATTTTCATTTCGGTGCACCCCTAGTACCAATAATACTAATTTCCACATGTGGGATTTAAATACTATAAAATAATTATATAAAATATAATTTACTTACCAGGCCAATCGAGACATCCTCCAAAGGACTCTGTTAAATCTTTAAGCCAAAGGGTCTTTTCAACTAAAACATTATAATTAACGACTGGCAGATTTTGTAGCAAAATAGTTGCTATTAAAACCCCAGGGCTCAGAACCATGTTGGCTATTTGGTGCAGTTCTATGTGATGGGCAATGTCCCTGACGAATGTAAGCATAGCCTCAGATGGACGCTGGGAAAGATGTCTGCAATTAAACAGTGATCAAATGAGAGTAATATTGTTAAATATAGGCAAATGTCAATTAGGTTTTCTTGGCACAGTTTGTAGATGTTTTGTGTATTTGTCAAAAAAAAAAAAAAAAGGTTTACATCATATAAAATGAAAATGAAAAGTTTGCATAAGATGGGTAGATTATACTGTGATATTTACAAAGAAAGCCTAAGTATGTCTACCAATATGAAATTACTGCAGACGAGCAAATGTTTCAAACAGAATACATACATACATACATACATACATACAGGTTTTCTCACCTGCAAGTTAACATACAGTGAAGGAAAAAAGTATTTGATCTTCTGCTGATTTTGAACGTTTCCCCACTGACAAAGAAATTATCCATCTATAATTTTAATGGTAGGTTTAACAGAGAGAGACAGAATAACAAAATATTCCAGAAAAACCTATGTCAAAAAAGTTATAAATAGATTTGCATGTCAATAAGTGAAATAAGTATTTGACCCCTTCGATTTAGTACTTGGTGGCAAAACCCATGTTGGCAATCGCAGAGGTCAGATGTTTCTTGTAGTTGGCCACCAGGTTTGCACAAATCTCAGGAGGGATTTTGTCCCACTCCTCTTTGCAGATCCTCTCCAAGTTATTAAGGTTTCAAGGCTGACGTTTGGCAACTCGAACCTTCAGCTCCCTCCACAGATTTTCTATGGGATTAAGGTCTGGAGACTGGCTAGGCCTCTCCAGGACCTTGATGTGCTTCTTCTTGAGCCACTCCTCTGTTGCCTTGGCTGTGTTTAGGGTCATTTTCATGCTGGAATACCCATCCATGACCCCTTTTTAATTCCCTGGTTGAGTAAAGGAGGTTCTCACCCAAGATTTGACGGTACATGGCTCCGTCCATTGTATCTTTGATGCAGTGCAGTTGTCCTGTCCCCTTAGCAGAAAAGCACCCCCAAAGCATAATGTAACCTTCATGTTTGACGGTGGGGATGGTGTTCTTGGGGTCAAAGGCAGCATTCCTCCTTCTCCAAACACAGCGAGTTGAGTTGATGCCAAAGAGCTCGATTTTGGTCTCATCTGACCACAACACTTTCACCCAGTTCTAATCTGAATTATTCAGATGTTCATTGGCAAACTTCAGACGGGCCTGTACATGTGCTTTCTTGAGCAGGGGGACCTTGCGGGCGCCGAAGGATTTCAGTCCTTCATATGTAATGTGTTACCAATTGTTTTCTTGTTGTCTATGGTCCCAGCTGCCTTGAGATCATTAACAAGATCCTCCCGTGTAGCTCTGCACTGATTCCTCACCGTTTTCATAATCATTGAAACTCCGCAAGGGGAGATCTTGCATGGAGCACCAGACCGAGGTAGACTGACAGGTATTTTGTGTTTCTTCCATTTGCGAATAATCGCACCAACTGTTGTCACCTTCTCACCAAGCTGCTTGGCAATGGTCTTGTAGCCCATTGCAGCCTTGTGGTCTACAATCTTGTCCCGGACATCCTTGGACAGCTCTTTGGTCTTGGCCATGATGGAGAGTTTGGAATGGGATTGCTTGATTGATTGCTTCTGTAGACAGGTGTATTTTATACAGGTAAAGATCTTAGATTAGGAGCACTCTTTTAAAGGGAGTGCTCCTAATCTCAGCTTGTTGCCTGAATAAAAGACACCTGGGAGCCAGAAATCTTGTTGATTGATAGGGGATCAAATACTTATTTCACTCATTGACATGCAAATCAATTTACACCCTGTTCCAAATTATTATGCAAATTCTATTTAAGTGTCACAAAGATTAAATATTTTGTTTTTCAGTTTAACTCACGGATGGCATTGTGTCTCAGGGCTCTTTTGATCACTGAAAACAATCTCGGACACCTGTGATAATTAGATCGCCAGGTGAGCCCATTTTAAGGAAAAACTACTAAAGGAGGGTGTTCCACATTATTAAGCAGAGCACCATTTTCATGAAATATGGGGAAGAAAAAAGCATCTCTCTGCTGCCAAAAAGAGTGAAATAGTTCAATGTCTTGGACGAGGTATGAAAACATTAGATATTTCACAAAAACGTAAGCGTGAGCATCGCACTATTAAGAGATTTGTGGCTGATTCAGAGCACAGACGGGTTCGTGCAGATAAAGGCACATTGCGGAAGATTTCTGCCAGATCTATGCATTGGATCAAGAGAGCAGCTGCTAAAATACCATTACATAGCAGCAAACAGATATTTGAAGCGGCTGGTGCCTCTGGAGTCCCACGGACATCAAGGTGTAGAGTCCTCCAGAGTCTTGAACTGTGCATAAACCTTCTAGTCGGCCAACACTAACCAATACTCACAAGCAGAGATGGCTGCATTGGGCAGAAATATACATGAAGACTAATTTTCAAACTGTCCTGTTCACTGATGAGTGCCTTGCAACCCTGGATGGTCCAGATGGATAGAGTAGTGGATGGTTGGTGGACAGCCACCCTGTTCCAACAAGGCTGCGATGTCAGCAAGGCGGTGGTGGAGTCATGTTTTGGGCCAGAATCATGGGAAGAGAGCTGGTCGGCCCCTTTAGGGTCCCCGAATGTGTAAACATGACCTCTGCAAAGTATGTGGAGTTTCTGACTGACCACTTTCTTCCCTGGTGCAGAAGGAAGAACTATGCTTTCCGTTATAAATCATTTTCATGCATGACAATGCACCATCTCATGCTGCAAAGAACACCTCTGCATCAATGGCTGCTATGGGGATAAAAGGAGAGAAAGTCATGGTGTGGCCTCCATCCTCCCCTGACCTCAATCCTATTGAGAACCTTTGGAGCATCCTCAAGCAAAAGATCTATGAGGGTGGGAGGCAGTTTACATCCAAACAGCAGCTCTGGGAGGCTATTCTGACATCTTGCAAACAAATTAAAGCAGAAACTGTCCAAAAACTCACAAGTTCAATGGATGCAAGACTTGTGAAGCTGCTATCAAATAAGGAGTCCTATGTTAAAATGTCATGTGACCTGTTAAAATGTTTAAAAAGTTAAAATGTTGTTATAAGTTTGAATGAAATAGCTTTTGATTTCAGTAAATATGCTGCAAACACAACAAATGCTAATTTTCAGTTCTTTACAACCTATAAAGTGTTTTGAAACTTACTGTGCATAATAATTTGGAACAGTGCATTGTAAGTTTATGTTTAAAAAAAAAATACTATCATTAGCAGGTTTGTTCAATAAAATTTGAATTGTACTCTTAATAGTTGATAACATAAGAATTATGCCCTTATTTACATCAATTATTTAGGTAAATGAGAAAAATATCATTTGCATAATAATTTGGAACAAGGTGTATAACTTTTTTGACATGTGGTTTTATGGATTTTTTTTTTTTATTATTCTGTCTCTCACTGTTAAAATACACCTGCCATTAAAAATATAGACTGATCAGTTCTTTGTCAGTGGACAAACATTCAAAATCAGCAAGGGATCAAACCCTCCTGTAACTATATAGGAAGGTTTGTGTTAATAATTGAGAGTTATACTGGAGATTGTCATTGAAAAGTAGTATCTGGCATCCTGCTTTATTGAGTTTGATTCATTACCACATAATTATCATTATTATTATATATAAAGCATTCCAAAGAGCTGTAGAATAGTTGGATTAAAACATGTATTTGAAACAAGTTATGCTGGACGCACAGGAACAGAAGGTGTTGGGCCCCGCTCAAACAAGTTTACCCCACTCCCTCTAGAAAGTAAAGTGGCACAGTATGTAAAGGTAGGATGTAAATAATGTATGGATGGGAGGGGGAGAGAGGGAGTTAATAGGTTACTAGAATAGTTAACAATGAAGGATTCGTTTTTTGGATGACACAGTTGCATAATCAGCCACTGCACAAAAATATTTGGCTATACCGTGTTAAGCCAACGACTACGCCACAGTACCCTGATATCGGTGGTTCATACACTAATTTAAATTTAGGAGACAAATTAAATATTGCTAGCGCTAAATGAAGTGCATTTAATTAAGTTGTTAATATTGAGGCACTGTGGCACAGTGGTGGGCTTAACATAATATGGCAATATGCTAGAACTGATTCCCCATATTTGTTTGCTGAGATAGGTGATTTTAAGTAGCCTGTAATACTGTGTGTGCGCTGCAAGTTGCGAGGTTGCTCAATCGGATTAAGATCTGGGAAATTTGGAGGCCAAGGAAACACCTTAAAGGACCACTATAGGCACCCAGACCACTTCAGCTTGGTACAGCTAGGGTTAACCCCTTTTCTTTTCTTTTTTTTATAAACATAGCAGTTTTAGAGAAACTGCTATGTTTACACTGAGAGTTAATCCAGCCTCTAGTGGCTGTTCTCATTGACAGCCGCTAGGGGCGCTTGCTTGCTTCTCACTGTGAAAATCACAGTGAGAAGACGCCAGCGTCCATAGGAAAGCATTTTAAATGCTTTTCTATGAACTGACTGAATGCGCGCGCGGCTCCTGCCGCGCATGCGGATTCAGCCGATGACGTCGCTAGGAAGGAGGAGAGGAGGAGGAAAGCTCCACGCCCGGCGCTGGAGAAAGGTAAGATTTTAACCCCTTCCTCTCCCCAGAGCCCGGCGGAAGGGGGAGCCTGAGGGTGGATAGAGGTGGATAAGGGTCTTCATTGGGCACTCTGACCTGTCGGCAGATATGCAGCCCCATACACCATAAAGTGCGTTGCACGGTTTGTTCAGACACCTTTCGATCAGAACAAGCATTAAGTATTTTAGAAGTTTGAGCTACAGTAGCTCTTCTTTGTAATCGGACCAGACGGGCTAGTCTTCATTCCCTAAGTGCCTCAATGAGCCTTGGGCTCCCATGACATTTGTTCACACAAAACAAGACTTTTAATAATTATGTAGGGGTGGATGTAAAAAAAAAAAATACCCCTCTCTGTCTCATTAGAGATATCTTTGCCAGAAGCTCAAGGAAGCAAGGTGAAAGGTCAGTGTAGGACCCAGCTGATGGGGTTTGCCTTGACATGGCAGAAGGGCATTCCCTCCAATGCCCATTGGAGTAACTAAATAACCTCCATTTGTTTAAATATACACAGGGATTTGGGAGAGAGTGCAGGTAACTTTTTTCCCTTTGGTTTTTATTGTATGTATTGGGGCTGATGTGTACTATGGTCGTTGCTGCCGCCCAACAGTAGTGAGAGTTTGAGTCCAGGACTTTGTATTTTTTTTTTTGTATTTGCATCTACACAGAAATGCCATACAAGCACACACATACTTTATTATTCCTTCTGTTCAAAGGTTTAAATAATTTTACATGAGCTGCCTGGCAAGATTTGTAAATAAAAAAAAAAATAATAACTAGTGGGATGCCTTAAAAATCAGTAACACAACCAATAGCATTACATTGACTATAATAATTACGCAGTGTCCAGAGCCATTCAATAGCATACTTTTTCTATAATACACAAGTCACAGTAATGTATGTGTATATTTTTACACATTTATTTTATGTACATACACACACATTTGCACAAACAGTGCAAACTTCCATTGCACAACAATATACCTGGGAATTAGATTATATTGTGAACGATTTATTCTTCCTGACGTCAATGAGCGCAGTGACATAGGCTGTCCAAAGTAAACGTGAATGCTTCCAAAGTTGTCGTTAAGTAGTTTTCTGGCTTTTATCAAGCCCTGCAAAGCAAAAAAAAATAAAAATAAATGATGACACACCTCTGCTTTTAGACAAGAAATATATGTGATTTCTGAAGCATGCCTTACTGATGTTGATTCTTTGGGTTTGGGTACACCAAGGAGTTCATATGCATAGAGTGACTCTTCCAGTATCCTCTCATAACTGATGCTGACTGGGACCAGATATGTGTCAAACACTTCTCCTTTGAAGAAAGGCTCCATTGCAACATTTAGCAGACCTGAGAAAAATATGTGGTATTTCACCATGAAGTAAACTTATATATCGCTCATTTACTACACAATCTTATACACATGCATATTTTAAAAGAGCACGCTAAGCACCATGACCATCACATTTCAGTGTAGTGTTTATGATGCAAAGAGTATATGGGCACAATCCCATCCTTGGTAACCTTGACAATTTGGCATGTATCATTATAAAGTACTTTCAACCTGGCTGAAAGTGCTTGGTTATTATTATTATTATTAACTTAACTTGTGCCAATTTAGGCTTTAAAATATCATAAAGAGGTCAATTTAACAATAAAGTAGACAATTACAAAATGTCACAGAAAGACAATGGAACCTCGGTACTCGAACAATTCAGAAGTCAAACTAAAAGTTCGCGTAAAAAAAAAAAAAATGTCTCAGTACGCGATCGATCCTCGGTACCAAAACACATCACGTGGCATTCACAGAGGGACACAAGTGTGGGGAAGCATGGGATACAAGTAAAGGGATAGAGGGGAATATAGGGAGAGGAAAACCAGAGGGCAGAGGGACACAAGTAAAGGGTGAAGGGATATGGACAGAATTATTATGCAAGGAGAAAGAGCAAAATGGGAGGAGAAGGATACCAAAGGACAAAGGGACACGAGTAAGGGAAGAGGGACTATGGACATAAGGATACAAGCAGAGGAAAAAGGGGCATTAGATATTTTGAACCGGATACAGCCATTTTATATGCTTTTGTATGTAATGCCAGAAGAACAGTTACCTATCCCCATCCATGTAATTTTGGGGGTCTGGAACGGATTAAAACAAATTTATATTAATTCCTATGGGAAATGCTGATTCAGTTCTCGAACTCAAACAGCCTTCTGGAACAGATTAAGTTCACGTTCCGAGGTTCCACTGTAGGTTTAGAAGGACCCTGTTCAAAAAAGTTTACAATTTTCAGGATTAACCCACTTGTTGAAAAACACATTATCAAGAAGCATGAAATGGGTGAGCTATGGAGGTCAGTAAGACGCTTGTTTTTTCGCAAACTGTGCTGTATGTGTATGTAGATTAGAATGCCGCTTAGTTGCTTATCATTTTCTAAATTAAACAAACCACACATGATACATATCACAAGTCCATGCAATCAACCAAGTATATTTTGATTCTAATGTTAAAAATGATTCACAAAATTCAAAGTGGGTCCCAAGGTGATTTTAATAGGCAAAAAAGCATTGATCGTGTAAAAGCCCAGAATAAATGGTTTAATATCTGGAACCCGGATGTCAGATGAACAACAGAAGGGAGTAAAAATTTTACCGTTTTTATCCATCAGAAATAATTAAAAACAATGTAAATACAAAAAATCATGGGCAAAATAAAAGTACTGTTCTCCTGTCTCACAAGTTTCGTCTGGAATAGCGGCTCTTTCAATTGGTAAATTACGGATTAATTTTTTTTATTATTTCTGATGGTAATAAAAGGTAATATATTTACTCCCTCCTGTTGTTCAACGGATATCCGGGTTCTAGATATCTCTATTGATGTACAATGAAGACTCTAGGATGTTTGAATACATAATAAAAAAATTTAAAAAAAAAACACAAAACAAAAAACACATATATATATATATACATACACACACACACACACACACACACACACACGCGATAGGTTTATATTATTTTTATCTATGTTTTTCATTTTATTTTTTCATATGTATTTTCTTTTATTTTTTTACATTACATTTTTTATATTCTATATATTTTTCTCCTTATAAATTATTAGATTAGTAGTTAATGTTTTTGAGTTTAGATTGGGACTTAGATTTAGAAGGATGTGCTCCAAAAGAGTCAAAAGGAAAGCAGATGGTGGAACGCAACTGTCATGGCGCTGGAACGCAAACAGCGCCTTTGAACTTTCCAGTGCGAAAATCAGTTGGCTAACAGATGCCGGCTGTAACACGAACATGGCCGTTCCAGTTACAGAGCTACAGAAAGCCAAAGCACCTATTGAAAGCTTCAGGATTGGACGACGCCTTCGGAAACACTTACTAGGAGGAGGGGATTAGCCCTATTTAAAGAGACTTTGGAGGGATAAGATTAGAATGCCTTTATTTGTGTTGAACTTTTAAATGTATTGATTGTCCCGGAGAAAGTCCACTTTGTGTGGAGGAAACGCGTTGGACAGCTTTTTACTTGTGACTATTTATATTCTTTTATGGGCTATTTTGTGCTGAAATAAAAATTTGATTTTTTTTTCCATCTGATCCTGACCATTGAATTTGATTTTCTGAGACATCATCGGTTCCTGGAAGCCAAGGGGAAGCAGATGGTTTTGCAGCCCTAATTCCCTGTGGGGAGATATTCAAGGCGCTTTTCCACTGACATCTTGTCAGTGCAATCAGTATCTCTCCTACATTGTTACTTCACAGTACATCTCTATGTGTTGTTAATTTGTTTTTTTGCAAGGACACAGATGTATCACATTTTTTGTATATTTATATATTGTGTTGAAAATGGGTTGCTATTTGTGAAAGCCCCTTGGGAAGCTGTACCTTGTCTCTCTATTATCTCTCATTCACATGTATTGTATTGGAAGCCACTGACAGAATACCCTTTGAAGAAAGGATGTCGTTTGCCACCTTAAAGGCACAAGAGGCTACAGAGTTTAGAGCCTATACCCTGAAAAGGCTCTAACATTGCAAGTTAATATTCTACACCATAAAATGTATTTTTTGTATTTATTTACATGTATCTACAATAGTTACAATTTTGAGGGTAAGTGCCTATGTTCACAATTAAGCAACGCACTTGCACTTTATATATTAGGTAGGGGTATATCACCTAAATATAAGGTGCATATTTGGTATATACTTTTCTAAAATTAACCTTGTTATAATCCCTGGCAGTCAGACACCCGGCCCTGTTACTTCCTAAATCAAGAGCAGGGAACAGATCAGAACACCAGCCTTTAAAATATTTCTCATTGAGCTGCATTAGGAAATCTGCAATTGGACAGCCTTTGTAAGCTATTTTTAGATTTACTCCATAATTTAATGCATCCAATGTTTTCACTTGAGGTATATTTACTAAAGTTATTTTTATTTATATTTTATTTGAGCAGTGGAGTGGCCTTTTAACTCAATTATTTATAATGCAGATGAGTTATAGAGTTTTACATTTACCCAAGAGTCTTGAAATATTGAGTGAGTATACAGTAGCTATTTATTCTTGCTGAATGGGAAAAAAATGCATTATAAGCAAATATTGGCAATGATAATGCAAGTAGTCTCTGTGTTAGAGAGGTAAAAATCACAGTACAATAATAAAATGTCAGCGAAATTGAACCTGTTTAATTGATCATTTTATTCAAGATTGTAACCTTTTGTTAAGTCATGATGTTACATACCAAGCTTTGGATTTAACGTCTTGCACGTTCTGCTTCTTTGACCTTCAACAAAGAATTCCACTGGAGCATATCCATTCTGCAAAAGGAAATTAAATAGTATTTTAAGCCAATAAAATCAATGATAAAATGTGTTTGAGTATACTTCTACACAACTAAGCAGCGTTGGTTTGGATTTGCCAACACAATATTGTGACCAAAAACAATTGCATGGGGCCACACATAATTTAGGTTTACTGCATAGGTCTCGGCGGCCAGATGTAGGCGGTCCACCTGGACGTAGTCTGTACCGAGGTGCAGGCAGCAAGTGCACGCACGCAGGCTTCAGAGGCCAAGGTCCATGAGCTCAAGCAAGAGATCAAGAGGTGAAAAACCAGATGCACAGCCTAATACACTCCCACACCACCCCGACACAGAAAGTAGATCTCGCCAAAGACCGCAAGAGACGCGCCAATAATAAACTTCGAGGTATCCCAGACACAATACGCCAGGCTGAACTGCCACATAATTTAAGACGGCTGACAGACACACTCCTACCTAATTCTCAGCCCCCCCCTCCCCCCCAAAAAAAATTCAGTTAGAGGGCTGTTACAGGATAAACAAGTCCCAACAGGCTCCGTCTGATGCCACCTGCGACGTAATTGTTCGCTACCACTCCGTGACAGACAGGAACCGCATTCTAGCAGCAGTGAAGGGCAAACCGCCACTGGACTTTGAGAACTCCAAATTGACATTTTTTTCATGACCTCACTAGGAATACCTTACAATTGCGGAGGTCCATGAGCTCAGTCACGAGACAATTACGGGAAGTCGGAGTGGAGTATCGATGGACTATCACATATAGTGTAACACCATAGGCAATTGGTCAGTGGACTATTATAGAAATGTTCCACTCACAATGGTAAGAGCACAGTATGGATAATCTCAGGTTACTTCAGCTTTAGTGAACTCTGGTGACACTCAACCTTTTCTTATGAAGTATAGAGGGTCCATTTCCTCATGAGGAAGAAGACCAAAAGGGGGAGACAGGGGGGCAGAGTCATCCCTAGTGCATTAAACTAAGTCACAGTTTACAACTGTAGTGCACAGTTTGCCTCTCACCTTTCAAGGTGCCTGGACCTGGCACCTAGTATATAGGTAGATGTATCAATTAAGGGAGATACAACCCTTCTTTATTCAGCAGCAGCAATAGTAGATTACATAGTTACATAGCTGAAAAGAGACATGCGTCCATCAAGTTCAGCCTTCCTCACAAATGTTGTTGCTGTTGATCCAAAAAAAATGCAAAAAACCTGGTCTGAAGCGTTTCCACTTTTGCCACAAACTAGGAAAAAATTCCTTCTTGACCCCAAAATAGCAGTCAGATGTCTCCTTGGATCAAGCAGCTAATACCCCACTAATTAGAAATTATATCCCTGTATGTTATGTTTTTGTAAGTATTTATCCAATTTCAGTTTAAACATCTGTATGGACTCTGACAAAACCACCTCTTCAGGCAGAGAATTCCATATCCTTATTGTTCTTACTGTAAAAAAAAAAACTTTTCTTTGTCTTAACTGAAATATCCTTTCTTCCAGCCTAAATGTGTGACCTCGTGTCCTATGTATAGCCCCGTTTATGAATAGATTTCCATTGTTTAAATAACCTTAAGTGTGCTTTGATTGATAAAGCCCCGCTCGTGGTTCCTCCAATCACATTGTGGCGCCCGACATCACTTGCGAGTTATTGTCGGCTTGTTACTTCTTCCATAAACTATCCTTGTATCCAGGAAGTTACAGGACGGCAGTCCATTACGTCATTTCCTCCTCTCGCTTGCCAAATAAAAAAGTCCTTGCTCTTTTTTAAATGGATAAGAATGAGAAGCAAACGGTGCACTACAGTTGGTTGGCTCTGCCCCTCTATATTTATACTTCATAAGAAAAGGTTGAGTGTCACCAGAGTACACTAAAGCTGAAGTGACCTGAGCCTATCCATACTGGGCTCTTACCTATGTAAGTATATTAGTTTTTATAATAACCCACTGACCAATTACCTACGGTGTTACACTATATGTGTTTTTTATTTATCTTTACAGTGTTGTCATTTTTCAACCCCTAGGGGTAAATGTTACACTACTTTTAGCACTACGCACATTTCTTACTATTGGTATATTTTTACCATTTAGTAATTCATTGTATATCAATCTATGCAGGCTTACATGGTCTCTTCACGGTTTTATTCTTTCACATCTGTAGTAGACTTTAGTAAGTGCACAAGTGTAATACATGGACACGGCCCTAGCAGGTGAAGCACCAGGAGCTGAACAGAGCCCCTCAGAAAGAAATGGCAGCAGCCACGAGGGACAGAATCAAGCAAGTAATACCTACCTACCTTTGCGGCACTCTGTGGCCACTGGACCCTAACCAGAATTGTAACTTTAAGTGGTCTTTAAAAAAAATATGCTAAATCCCCGAACATGACAGATCACTTTAAGTATGATTCAAAGGAAGTACCAGAGATATAAACACATTCAAATTACAAGAATTAAAGGAAATTGATAGATATAATGCATGTCCTTTGAGAAAATCAAAATGACTAATAAAATCCTTACATACTTTATTTTGGCAATTTGGGAAATAAGACCCCAATATTGTACTACATTTTTTAATTTAAAAAAACAAAACAAAACCAACATAAGCACATTCATTATTTGCTTTCACATACAAAATTGATCAGTAACAAACAAAAAATACAAATAATTAATAAATGCATAGTTACAGTGTCTAAATGTATTTAAACAAATTAGAGTACACATAGATCAAGTACAAACGACCATTGCTATGTACAATTTGAAAAAAAGTATAAAGCACAGTACACACTATTAAATGCCCTGTCTAGCATGAACAGTTATACTGACCCGCAAGATAGTCTTTACATATTCTGCAAATACTGCCCAGTATAGTTTGTTCCCTCGGAACGTGCGACGCATGAAGAAGGCTCCTGACATACGTAACAGTTCTCCAACAATTTTCATTCCCATGAAGTCTAAAACATTACAAAATTAAATTAACTATTTTATCAATCCACAAACACAAAAAAAAATAATAATAATAATAATAATAATAATAATAATGCAATAGAAAAAAAAAACATGCAAAAAAAAAACAAAACATTAACACTAAAAATTAAAAGAAAATTGGGAGATTTTCATTCTGGTCAATGAGGTTTGATCTTATTCCATAAATCCCAAAAGCATATGCAACATGTAGTTTATTCCCCAGGAAAAGAATCACTTATCAAAAAAGAAGATGGTAAACTAAACAGTCTAACTAAACAAATCATTAAACTGTAACTCTAAGATGTAATTTCACCTAGTCCACTGTTAGTGGGTGAGTAGAATGTGGAAGCATTTAGGCTACCATCAGACACAAGTAAGTAAAACGTTTCATTTTATACAGAGAGATATGTACATCAAAGTCAAAGTCTCATAATGAGGTAAATACATGCCCATTCCAGCAGCGATGACAGGAAGTGCCAAGTCATATGTGTACAAAATGTAGGACATCATCAAAAAGTCAATGTAGCTCCGATGGCTGGGCAAGAGGACAACAGGATGTTCCTGAATAGCTTGAGTAAGCTACAGGAGTAAATCAAAACATACATGTATAAAGAATGTGATTGGCTTAGTAAAAGACACATAAAGATGATCACAACAACTTTTAAAACAGGATGAAATCACCAGTTAGTCATAATTTGTAAATGGTATGCCAAGAGAAATACTTTAGGATTAATACTCCTAGAATTAGATTTCAAAAAATGAAAACAAACATAAAATAATATCAGTTTACACTAAAACCCTATTTCACTGAATTAAAACAAACATTCTTACGTTGTCTTTGCAGGTAAAGCAAAATATATGTGTGTACCTTATATGACAAGTACATTTTATTAACACTTTAAATTGTACACCTATTGTTTACCCACTAAAAATAGCTACATACTGTGCAAAAAAAAAAAAAAAAACATGCTTAGCAATAAGTAAACATTTCAAATGTGCAGTTTACATGCAGCACATGGAAATCAGCCATTCCTTAAATAAACTCTAAACAGACAGACAATCTCCTTGTGGCAAACTTACCCATTTAAGGGAGTTTGCTATGAGTTTTTGGAGGGGCCTGCTTGCCCGCCTCCTGCCCTGTGACTATGGCCCCTGGGATTGCCCGTTAAAAGTGTTACTTGGGCATAATGGATTTTATTGTGCGGCTTATGGCCTTTTAACTCCTATGCAAAGGATCTGTACTTCTAAACTGGCACTTCGGATGCAGCCGAAGTAGTCAAATTGGCCGCCATTCAACAAACGAACACCATTTTAATTCAGCCGAACGCGGTCAGCTGTGTTTTGTTGTCGAATTCATAGAACTAAAATCGGATACTCGACGGCACAAACATCGCTGAAGATTTACCTTCTTTGGAACTTCCCCATTCGAATGGAGGCGAACTGTGTTCGACAATTTGAACGCCACATTAACACTGCTATTTGCATGGACGGCACCCATTCATGCATTCGAATGACATTTATATTGGGATGAATAGACCGGCCGCACAGCCCAAATCTATGGAACTGTTTTGGGCATGAAAATGTGCGTGCGTGTGGTCGGTCAAAATATGACTTCCAGCTAACTCCCGAACGGCTGAACGGATTCAAATGATTTTTGGATATGTTTGTTCCCTATGTATGCTGATTCAGAAAATGTGATGTATAGTTTTAAAGTTATAGAAATTGGGTAAAATGTGTGTTTAAACTGTACGGTCAATTGTGTTACCTCTCAGGCTAAGGGGAGGGGATGTGTGGGATGTAACCAGTTAGCGATTGGATGGTTACTGATTGTCTCTTGGTGTCTCCCTTGCATGGGAGAATTGCATAAAAGCAGAGTATGTGTCATTAAACTGCAGTTCTACTTCACCCTCAATTTAGAGTCCTGTCTCTTATTGGGGGAATCTGCTACAAGGGATTGCTATGCTCCTCATACTTCTTTGCTATAATCACTACTAAGCTCTTTTAAGAGCTTGTTCCTGCGTTACTCTCTTGGAGTTTACCCACTGGAGGCTGGAGCCTTGTAGTAGTTCCAGGGTGGGTAGAAGACGGCGAGACCCCAACCAAGCTGCAACGATTCTGGAGGTCTGTGGTGGTTATGGTGTCTGGCGGAGTGCTTGGAGCCCTCGGGAAGCACTAAGAGCATCCATCAACAGAGGTACCCAGTCGGGGTGCCAGGTGATCCGTTACACCCCTCCTCTCTGCCTGTGAGATAATGGAGTCAGCTAACTTAATAACTCAATTATCTCCAGGCAGTAAAAACAGATTTTCCCCAAAACTTGGAACGTACCCTAAAACACAAAGTATCCCCATAAAAGTCCCATCCCCTGATAGCCCTGATCTGGGTGACCAACATATCCAAAAATCCCCCACATCAGTTCAGGGGTTTTTGAATTTTATGGAAGTCCCATTTGACCGACAGCACACGAGGCTCCTGCCCAGAAACAGTTCCATGAGTTTAGGCTGTACGGTCGGTCTATTTCAGAAAGTCATAAAAACGAATAAATGCATGAACGGAGCCCCCTGGCTCATAGTTACGATTGTTCCCCTGATTCGTGGGAACCAAACAGCGCTCTCCTGGCTGTTCGGGAAAAGAAAGCAGGCGTTCGTATTGTTTGACCGGTGTTCGGGAAGTCGAGTGTCCGATTTTAGTTCCAGACACTCGACAACCAAGTCCTGCTGCCTCCTTTCATGCGAACAAGATGGCCGCCATTTTCTCTTGCACGTGGCATTCGGCTATACGAACAGCAGCCACACAAGGAGATCGCTCAATAGACAGTTTTCTTTGAAGATAATGAGCCGGGGGTGGTCGGTGTTCGGTAGTTACAGCTACCGAACCAATAAAACATAAAAAGTCCCTAATGGCAATAAAAGTCTTGAATAACATGCTATTTTCTTCACAATAAGTGTTATTTTTTAAAAAAGTGGTTAAAAGTACTAAAAGTGATGCAACCCCTATAGAAACCATTAGCGATTCCTCCTCTTTTACATTTTTGCACCAATGTTTAGGAGAGAATACAAATCGCCAACGTGTTTCTTCTCTACTGTTCCAAATTCATTTTGGATAACATGTTTTCTTAAAGTGGCTCTAGCACTTTTTTAGCATTATTATTGTACTGGCATGTTTAAATATCATTAATGGGTAGCAAACACTTATTTACGACCTGCAGGTTTACAAAAGTTGAAAATGGGTGGAACCTTTTTCAAGCTCAATGTCATTTGTCAAATGCCATCAAGCTGTTACTCATCTAATTTCAGTGCCATGTCATCAATTGTTTGTGTGGATTCCTTATTCTAAACTATCAAAGAAAGACTGATGCAAGGATCTACAATCTGCCATCCACAAAAAAAATTATTTTATTTTATTTTAAAGTAAGTAGCACTGGTACCAGGGTCGCTAAACATTGGGAGGGGTCAGAAGGGCTCGAAAGAGGGATACATTGGCTGGTTTATGGGGAAGAATTTGGTGACAGAGCCACTTTATATAAACTGTTCCAGCATATTGTCAATATGGTAACCATACTCAGACCTGGTGTTCTCTAATTAAAGCATTATGTAGAGCTGCCAATATTTCAGTGTGGCTAATACTTACTCTATGTATACCTTCTTCATTCACACACACTTTCTGGAAAAGCCGTTTAAAGATCTTGCTCAAGCTCATGGCAAACAGTCTGACGGCTCCCATATGTAAATTGTGAGCCATTTCATCAAGGATTTCAGCAGCCTGCTCTTGGATAATTTCAGAAGACTCGCCAGATTCCAAAGATATCTACAAGGCAGCATTACAGTTGTTACAGACATATACTACATATGGATTAAACTTCCTTTATAGCTGGCTGTATATTATTATTATTTAAAAAAAAAAAAAAAAAAACACCACACAAGATTAAAATGAACAATGTAGGCAATCATAGTTACATAGTTACATAGCTGAAAAGAGACTTGCGTCCATCAAGTTCAGCCTTCCTCACATTTGTTTTTTGCTGTTGATCCAAAAGAAGGCAAAAAAACCCAGTTTGAAGCACAATTTTGCAACAAGCTAGGAAAAAAAATTCCTTCTTGACCCCAGAATGGCAGTCAGATTTATCCTTGGATCAAGCAGTTATTACCCTACATTGAAAGATTATATCCTTGAATATTCTGTTCTTGCAAGTATGCATCTAGTAGCCGTTTGAACATCTGTATGGACTCTGATAAAACCACTTCTTCAGGCAGAGAATTCCACATCCTGATTGTTCTTACAGTAAAAAAACCTTTCCTTTGCCTTAGACGAAATCTTCTTTCTTCCAGTCTAAACGCATGGCCTCGTGTCCTATGTAAAGTCCGGTTTGTGAATAGATTTCCACACAATGGTTTGTATTGGCCCCGAATATATTTGTATAATGTTATCATATCCCCTCTCAGGCGACGTTTTTCTAAACTAAATAGGTTTAAATTTGTTAACCTTTCTTCATAGCCGATATGTTCCATTCCTTTTATTAATTTTGTAGCCCGCCTCTGCACTTTTTCTAGTGCCATAATATCCTTCTTTAGAACAGGTGCCCAAAATTGCACAGCATATTCAATATGGGGTCTTACCAGTGATTTATAAAGAGGCAAAATTATATTCTTGTCCCGAGAATGAATGCCCTTTTTCATGCATGACAATACCTTACTGGCCTTGGCCACTGCTGATTGACATTGCACATTGTTGCATAGTTTGTGGTCTATAACAATTCCCAAGTCCTTTTCATGTGTTGTTATCCCTAATTCGCTTCCATTAAGGGTATACGTTGCTTGTGTATTCTTTACGCCGAAGTGCATAACTTTGCATTTTTCAACATTAAATTTCATCTGCCATTTGAGTGCCCAGTCCCCCAGTCTATCTAAATCCCTCTGCAGCAAAGTAATATCTTGCTCACATTGTATTGTTTTACAAAGTTTTGTGTCATCTGCAAACACTGAAACATGACTTTCAATGCGGTCTTCAAGATCATTTATAAACATGTTAAATAGAAGGGGTCCCAGAACAGACCCCTGAGGGACACCACTTGCCACCTCTGTCCAGCTTGAAAATTTACCATTAATGACAACTCTTTGTACTCTGTTTTTAAGCCAATGTTCTACCCAAGAACAAGCATTTTCATCTAGACCGATTTCCTTGAGTTTGAACACTAATCTATTGTGTGGAACTGTATCAAATGCCTTGGCAAAATCCAAATAGATCACATCCACGGCAACACCCTGATCTATACTTCTACTTACTTCTTCGTAGAACGCAATCAAGTTAGTTTGACATGACCTGTGCTTCATAAAACCATGCTGATTTTTGCTGATAACCATGTTCTTCTCAAGGAATTCTTGAATATTATCCCTTAATAAACTTTCAAATATTTTACCAGCCACAGAAGTTAAGCTCACAGGTCTATAATTTCCAGGCAAGGATTTTGAACCCTTTTTGAATATAGGAACCACATCTGCCTTCCTCCAATCCTCCGGAACACTTCCTGAAAGAAAAGAATCTTGAAAGATTAAAAACAGAGGTTCACTTATTTCTGCACTTAGTTCCTTAAGTACACGTGGATGGATACCGTCAGGCCCTGGAGCTTTGTTTATATTAACTTTCTTTAGTTGCTGCAGCACCTTGTCTTGAGTTAACCAATTACAATTATTCTGCAAGTTTTTAGTAGCAATCATTTGCACATCTATTGCCATGGGTTCTTCCTTAATATATACGGAGGAGAAAAAGTTATTTAAAATTCCTGCCTTTTCCTGGTCTTCATTAATTAACACCCCCGTTTCAGTTTTTAGTGTACCTACACTTTCATTTTGGGGTTTTTTAGAATTTATGTACTTAAAAAATGCTTTGGGGTTGGTTTTGCTCTCTTCAGCTATCATTATTTCATTTTGAAGTTTAGCAAGTCTAATTGCCTTTTTGCACGCATTATTTGCATCCTTATATCTTTTATAAGATGCATCTGATTTGTCCGATTTAAATGCTTTAAATGCCCTTCTCTTAGTTGTAATCTCTTGTTTTACTTCTCTACTAAGCCATGTTGGTTTTAATTTGTTTCGACTGACTGAAGTATATATGGTACCTGCCTGGAGTCCATTGGAACTGGGTTCCTATATTCCTATATGTGTATTTAGTTTTCAAAGTAAGATAAAAACAATAACTGTAAAATTTCCTTTTCTTCAAAATGTTCATTTTAAAAAAGAAAAGTATTACAATAAAAAGCCCAGTTTTGATCCACGTGTTTGGTTTCAGATCATAAAAAAGAGCTGCATCCCTCTGATATATAATTTAAATGTAAGCTTTGTTACATTGTTTTCTCCCACTTTGTCATTCATTCTATACTTCTACAACTTTAGAATGAATTAGAAAACAAAAACTAAAACAGTTACCCATCTATAAGTGAAGTCTAATACATACATTTTATATTTAGTTACTATAAAAAGGGACATTATAGACATTATTTTTTTTTTTTTTTATAAACTGCAATATTTACCTTGCAGGGTTAAGTCATCCTCTAGTGGCCATCTACCAGACAGCTACTAGAGGGACTTCCAACTTCTTAGACGACTTTTGGTCATCTAAACGACGCTGGACGTCCTCACGCTATGCATGAGGATCTCCAGCATCGCCGGAATCCCCATAGAAAAGCATTAAATAATGCTTTCCTATGGGAGGTGTAATGCGCCCGTGTTTCCATTGCCGCTCATGCGCATTAGGTCTCCACCGCCGACGTTCGCCGATGAGCTGACCCAGCGCTGAAGGACATCGGAGCTGGATTCAGGTGAGTGTCTGAAGGGGATTCAGGTAGGTGTCCCACCACGGGGCACGTTGTGGGAAGGAGGGGGGCTTTTTTTCCTTTTACAACAGTGAGCATTGTTTAGTAGACATGTCCCTACTCGCAGCATAGCTAGTAGGGGCAAAAGGGAGATGTTAATCTCCCTTACTTACTAACACTAAGTAGTTTTTACATAGTAGTAGTAAATTTAGCTGAAAGACCAATTTTGGTGTTTCAGCCTTTTAGTAGATAGCTCCCTAATACCGTTGGAATTCAGGAGCTATTTAGTAAGTGACTGCCAGATGCAGCTGCGGCACAAATAAGTACCAAATTGAGTCCTAACATGAATGGGCAAACTGTACTAATTCTGTTACGACAAAAATCTGTAGTTTTGCTTGCGACCTGTCTATATGACAGGACGTTCAGAAATTCTGAAAGGAGGTATCGCAAAATCACGGAGGAAAGGGTGCGTACTGTGGGAAAATTTCCTTGAGCACATGAAGTGGGTCAAAGTTGGTCAAGCGTAAAAAAAAAAAATAAGACAAAGCAGGGACTTTGTCCTATGTTTTAAAGAAAACTAGATCAGTTAGGAAGAAATGAAGAACAGATCCTCAGAGAGGAAGAGAAGAGGACGCAATTGGGGTAAGCCAAGTTCGGCATGACAGTGCCACTTTAAAACTTTATATTTGCTCTATGCAAATCAATTTAAACTCACCTGTTTGATAACATATTGCAGCTGACTGGATCCCAAGACAATAGATTTTATGGCACTTGGCTTACAAGGGGTAAGATTCTTGTAGATCACTGGTGTGTAACATTTCATAGCATAACATAGATCACTGGACTGCCGGCGCTCCTCTAGTATATCTTCAAAGACTTCTCTTTTCTTGCTTCTAAAGTCATTTTGCTGTGAATCACAATAGTGCAAACTGAAGTTTATCAACTTCATTAATGATAATGAAAAAAGTTGAACACATTGAAATTTAATCTTTTTTTCCTACTTAAAAGGTATACTAGCAGAAAAGATTTACATCTATCATTTATGTGGTCATGCAGGTTGGAGTAACCCTCTAAATATAGATTTAGCTTTTTAAAATGCATGCATCTTTACTGAGTGGTCAGTTCTAGCATTTACGTTGCCAAGAGTGCCCATTTAAAGGAACACTCTATTGTTAGAAACACAAACATGTATAGATCAATAACTCCCCACGCACACTTAAATAGTTAAATAAAAAGTTAAGCTTACCTTTAGTACCCCCGGCCGCTGCTCTTCCATTGGCTGAGATCATCACTACAGATGATCTCAGCAAATCCAATGCTTCCCCCATAGCGGCTACTGCGCGTTCTCAGCAATCTACACACTGCGTCATTCAATATCACCTCATAGAGATACGTCCCTATGGGGAATGTTTGGAGTCATCATGCACAGTGTAAAGACGCCACATGTCAGCTCTGTAAAAGACTGCAGGACCACTACAGGAAGCATTTTTAGCACCCCGGGGTGACATCCTCTAGAGGTGGTCTTAGACCACAATGTAAACACTTACTTTTCACAGAAAATGGAGTGTTTGCATTGCAGAGGAGACAAGGAAGTCTCTTTGCATACATTAAAGGGACACGGTAGGCACTGTATCTGCTTCATCTCATTAAACTGGTTATAGTGTATGGAGTCCCCTAGTGCCATCATTTCTTTCAGCATTAAACAGTTTTTAATGTTGTAATGCTAAACAAGAGACCACGGCAGTCCATCCCCTCTGTGCTGCTTTGGCTAATAAGGAAGTATTACCCTGAGCAGCAATGGGCAGCTGTGATTGGCTGAGAGTGTCAGCTAACTGCTTTTAACCTGTCAGAGCTCCAACTGACGGTATGAGTGGGTATGACAACAAGGAAGTGTGTAATCTCTGCCTTAGCTACACATACAGAAGGGGCCGGACTGTGGGTGGCCAGGGACTCTTATTTTGTGGCATACTGCACAAACGTGGTGCAACACTGAATGAAGGGACAGTACCAGGGCACTCCAGGCACTATAACTAATTCAAAGAGACAAAGTGGTTATAGTGACTACAGTGTCCCTTTAAGTAGTTATGCAGTAGTTCTGGTGTTTAGTTTCTTATGAAATAATTTTGCTCTATTATTATTATATCTAGAAACCAATTTGATTAATGGCGTTATAGCTATACCATGACAGCAGATGAGCGAACATTTGTTAAAATGTTATTGTCCGAAACTATTCTTAACTGAGAGGGGAGAGAGCGTTTACACAACTCTCAGAAACTCCGAACACAATGCCATGCTGCATGCAAATATGATATTAACATAGACTGAGATTTGATTCCTTATTGTAAAATAACCATGTATTTACAATATAACTGTGGAGTGGGATCACAAGCTGTCTCCCGGCAATACAGGCACACATGGTAACTCTTCATGTCAGAAGACGATCCTGCAATATGTCAACTTACTAAATACATTGTACCCATGGCTCCAGCCATCTCCTCTGACACCGCTTCCCGCCTTCCACTAGGAGTTAACTATAACAGGCATAACCAGCTAGGTCGCATGCAGCCACACACGAGCTCGGCTAAGTTTTCTATAGGAACTCAGGAAGAGGCGGAGATCACCGATACTGGCAGTAGGGAGCTCATGTTTGACAGCTACGGAAGCCTGAGAGGGATTGACTCGAGCTATAATCTATTTCCGGCCACTGTTTACGGAAGCCGCATAGTCCAAAGTAACATGTGGTTGAACGCTCTCACACCAACCCAATAGGATACGCACGGTTTTTCTTCAGAGCTGCTGCTGTTGAATGCTGAATCCTCAATCTTTCCAGTATGGAAGATACACAGGGATACGTCGAGGTCCAGGACCAGTTAAACTCCCTGCTTAGTGATCTGTATGATTTCGGTGAGTGGTAGCATTGTATAGATGCTCGGATACTGTATACACTTACGTTGGAGGGTTTATTCATTAAATGAACTGTATTTACTCCAGTTCAGTGAACTGTGCTGTGTAAAACTGATAGCAGTCACAATATAGTATACATTATCAGATTACACATATCCTAAGTGATGAGTGGAACTGATCTTGGGGGATAAATCTGCCCTCCCACAATCCTCTGATGGACAAAGTTCAGTGGATAAGAAAAATACAATACACCCAGAGATGCTCTTGAGGAAGACGGAGTCCAAACGTACTTTGGCATTAAAGGGAAACTAAAGGCTAGGAATACAAAGTTGGATCCCGAGCACTATAAGGCCCCCTCGCCCACGCCTCCCACCCACAGCGCAGAAAGGGATAAAACCCTTTTTTTTGTCACTTAGCTGATTCAGGGACCTAATGAACATGTGTGGCAAGCGACGCGCTCACATTAGGACAACCCTATAGGAAAGCATTGAATCAATGCTTTTTCTATGGGGTTTTAGCTGAAAAACCCCAAAAGTCGCCCAACAACTTTGATGCGCCTCTTGTGGCTGTCTGGTACACAGCCACTAGTGGTGGAATTATTGCAGTTTCTCAATAACTGCAATAATTACCATTGCAGGGTTAAACTGACAGGGACAGGTCACCCAGACTACTTCAATGAGCTTAAGTGGTCTGGGTGTCGATGGTGTCCCTTTAAAGTTTTACTCCAGTTTTATTTTTCACATATATGTTCAAACAGGGCAACAGTTAACAACTGTGTCAGGAAGACAGCCTCTAGAGGCTGGATTAACCCTGCAATGTAAACATAGCAGTTTCTCTGAAACTGCTATGTTTACATCCAAAGGGTTAAAACCTGGGTGGCCTAGCACCCAGACCACTTCATTGAGCTGAAGTGGTCTGGTTGACTATAGTGTCCCTTTAATAATCAACAAAGGCCCCCCTCATTGCCCCTCCTTACTTTCTACCCCTAAGCAATTCACTTGAATGGAAAGTGTGTGGGGCTTGGCTAAGTTTAATTGTGTTACTTGGCTGAGTTTGAATTGTGTGTGTGACTGGCTGAGTGTTATTGTATATGGAGTTTGAGTTTGGAGTGATTGCATTCACTTCCCCATGCTAACACTAACATGCTGGCTGCAGTGAATCCTATTCTTTGTCAACATGAACCTGCCACAGTGGCAGGGAGCAATAGGACTGACTGTCACTCAAAATATAGCATGTATGAATAGAATGTAATATACATTTGTTATATACACTTTAATATAATACACATTTATTAAAGGACCACTATAGTGCCAGGAAAACAAACTAGTTTTCTTGGCACTATAGGGTCTTTAGGTCCACCCCCCCCTCAGGGTCCCACTCCCGCTGGGCTGAAGGGGATAAACACTTACCTTTCTCCAAGCTTTGTGTGAAGAGTGTGTTCTATTCATTTCATTTTGCAAAAAATTCAGATCTCAATGGAAATTGACACTTTTATAAACTAACATGGTTATATCCACACAGACAACTGGTCCTGTTACTTCCTAATTTGGTTAGCGTAATGGAGCTAAACTAAAGAGGCAGCAATTGCCCAGAAGTTGCATTATGAAGTCTGTAATTGGACAGCCACAGAAAGTCTGAGCAGGTTAGATGGGGAGGTAGTAGCAACTTCTGCAAGCTGGTTTTAGATATACTTTACCTCAATGGAAAGAAAAACATAATTAAATGCATGCAAGTGTTCATCTGGGGTATATCTCCTAAACAATTATTTTTAAGTATATATTTTTCATTCTTTTCATGCACCCATTGACACTATTTAACCAACACACACTTTCACTGACACACACATCCTAACTGATGTCTGTAAATTGACACACACTCTTACTAACATTGGCACACAAAATGTTTAACCACCTAAGGACGGCCGCCCTTAGTAGGGATCGACCGATACTGACGGTCTGATGGAGATACCGATAATATGTCAACTTTCAGGCCGATAGCCGATAACTTACCAATATTCTGTATATTTGCCATTTTTTTTAAATAAACTGTTTCTACACAAATCTGTTAACAGAACATGTTTATTATTTATTTTTATTTTTTTTAAGGTAAATGCACAAAATATACATACCAGTCAAAATGTATGTTTTCAAGAATATATGTGTGTGTAATGGATGCAGTGAGAGTATTTGATTAGTGAATGCAGTGTTTGTGTAGTCTGTGTGTTTGTGTAGTGGATGCAGTGTGTGTATATAATGAATGCAGAGTGTTTGTGTAGTGTGTGTGTGTGTGTGTGTATAGTGATTGCAGTGTGTTTCTGTAGTGTGTGTGTGTAGAGTGAATGCAGTGTATTTTATAATGAATGCAGAGTGTGTGTGTGTGTGTGTGTGTTAGCGTTCAATTTAGTTTTTTGCATTTCTCACACACAACAAATGTGAACGCTAAATTTGGCCAGTGTTTTTGACTAAGTGGCTACTAAAAAAGACTGGACATACCCCATTTGTAATACCTTGGGTTGTCTACTTTTGCAAATGGTATGCCATCATGGGGGTAATTTTCATTCCTGGGCTGCCATTTGGTCTCAAAGGCAACATAACCAATCTGGCAAATTTTAATGTGTATAAACTGAAAAATGTAATGTGCTACATTTGACCCTGTAAGTTTCCAAAACACCATAAAACCTGTAGATTGGGGGCTCTGTTTTACTCGTGAGACATCATTGAATACAAATATGTGTACTTTATTACAGTAATGGCTAACAGTATTGTGACATTCACAGTTAAAATGCCATGCAAAACTAAAAAAACTTTTTCTCGTTTAAAAAAAAAATATTTTATTCATATTAAATTATGTTTAATATACAAATATTTGATGTGACATGAAAGCCCTGTTTCTCCTGAACAAAATGATATATGGTAAGTGTGGGTGCACATAATATGAAAGATATGAATTACGCCTGAACAGACAGAGCGCATATTCAAGGTGTTTACGTTTTGTTTTGATCATAACTTGTACATCTGCCTCAGTCCTTAAGGGTTAAACAACATATCTATTGACAGATAAACACACTCAGATGCACACTTCCTGACGGACACACAAACTCTCAGATACTCATACACCCACTGACCCATGTATGATATTTTCCTGCTCCCCCTTCACTCAGTAGTTGGCATAGTCGTTTATGTCTCATAACACCTCAGATATAATAGAACAGAAAATGTGAAATAGTACAGCAACTACAGAACACATATCTATAAATGAAACCTACCCAATATTGCTTTAATTTGTTTTTGTTTGCCATACAGTTTACAGAAACTTTAGAGAACTTCTATAAGTATTGTTTGGATGTACACACATTTAGTATGTTTTGTGGGTTTTTTTTTTGTTTGTTTTTTTTTTTATATTTCCATAAATGTGATTTTATTTTTATTAATTTTTTTGTGTGTATGTGTAAATATGTTTTTTGTTTTATTTATATTTGCAGGTGATGATTTTGTACACAGAGACAAGACAAAAACAAAGAGAGTTGCTGCTACTCAAAAACATAATTCCTTGAAAAAGACAGATGATGGTGTAAATGTTGGTGAACTTAATGAATGTCTTGCATCATCCAAATCACACTCCAAAAGCAAGACAAAGAATGCATTAATGTTTTTTAAAAGCATTAAGGATGAGCTACGTGATAAGATTGACCTTACAGATGCACCATCTGCGGAACCTAATGGGGTCTCTTGTTCTGAGCAAGGGGAACCCAATGTTGAAGTGGTGACTTTCAGTAGTTATCGAAAAAGGAAAAAAGCCAAAGAAGAAAGTAATGTTGAGCCACAGGAGGGTACTGAGGTAACAACATTCTAATCAAAATGTGATCATTTTGAGCAGCCAAAAAATATATATTCTATGTATACACACATTATTTCAGTCAGTGGACAAGTAACACACACACCCCTGTAACTTTTCACATGTGTATCTATATTTTACTTTCTTCTTGTAAAATGACTCTTAAAGTTCTGTCACACGAGATAAAGATAAACACAAACGACTGAGTTTCCTTTCTTTGGAAATAAGTCTGTTTACAGCTTCTTTAATAAAATAATGGATTTTTTTCCTTTTGTAGACCAGCTTGGAGGAGAAAGATACAGATGAAACCAGACACACGTTTAACTTGGAAAGGGTATGTTCTTTGCCATGTGTCTTTGTTTCTAGGGTTCTATATTTGTGTATATTTTTTTTTTCCCCTCTGTTTTGACTTGCTAGACCTCTGTGCAATGAGTTTCACATCCCAGAGAATTAATAGCACCAATTAGGTTCCAGCTAATTAACTAGTTAGACACCTAACTGATGCTAGAATATAACCATCAATACTTTAGAAAAAGAAATATCTTCTCTAGATTACAGTTGGTTTGAATATAAAAGTATCTAGTTTGTTTTCTGTATAGTCATGTTAATGGTTGCTTGTTTCTTTTAAAAATAAAAGGCACAGATAAGTTAAAATATAAGAGAGCGAAAAATTCTCCACTAGTAATTTTATGCATAAAATCATTTGAATGTTGAGTGCCTTCACTTTTTAACTATAGGGCTCTGTTAATATGTAGGTATTTATTATGATTATAAATAAACCTTTTTTTTTTTTTTCTTCCTGTAAATTGTGTGTGTGTATTTATTTATTTTGCATAGGCACGCTTGGAAGTTCACAAGTTTGGAATCACAGGATACAAGAAGGAAAAACAAAGACTGTTTGAAAAAGAGAGAGCAATTATGTTGGGAGCTAAGGTGAGACAATGTGACCTGGTTTGTTATTAAAGTGATTTTTACGTGTAATACAATCATACATGAATACGCACTAATGTGATAATTGTCAGGAATTCAAACGGAATTCCAGATTTGAGGCTAAAATAGCCAAACTGGAAAAATCTCGATCAGCATCTGACATTTGCAGCTCTGCAGAAGCTGTATGTCATTAAACCGCCTCTGAGGCTTGGCACCCTGGCGGAACCCAGGTAAGAGCCCCAAACCATTGCAAGATGGTTTTCTCTTTTACCTGGGAACGTTACCAGGGTATTGCTGGTATCATAACCACTACAGCAGGCTGTACTGATGTTGATGCTCAGAATAATCCTGTAAATATCAAGACTTTACTCAGAAGCTTGAAATTGCATTTTTGATAAATACACCATCTGTACATGGTTTATTAGGTATAACAAGTACTGAGAGCTTAAATGTATTTGAGAAAAAAATTTATAGTCTTCGGAAGGGTTGAATAGTAAGAAGTGAGTGACATGATGCCATGGGGAATGGAAACCGCAAAAGGAAATCATTCCAGCAATCAAGCTAAATGTAAATCTGTGTAGAACAGAGGTGTTTGTTTTTTTGTTTGTTTTTTTATTTACTGCCACTTAATATATTAAAGCAGATCTACATATTGAAAATTCTAAATTTTGTTTTCTTATTTCCAGCCACCAAAGAGAGAATATTTAAATTACAAAGTCTACCAAGAAAAAAGAGCAGCAAGGAAGGAAGATAGTACAATGGTTAGTTTCATACATGTTTCTGTTGTTGTATACATGCTATCCGACTGACTTAATAATTCCGAAATTGTCAAGAATCTACCAGGGAATTAAGGGTATTAAGTTGTGCCTTGCTTTTTAAATAAGTTATGGAGAAAACACATTACTGCTCAGTGGAAATTGACATTGGCATATAAAGACTTTTTATAAGTCACATTGGTTGTGATAGCGTGACAAAGTTTTGTGTGTTGCAAATAATTTTATGCTAAAATGACTGGCATTAAAATCAAAGGCTTTCAGGCATTTTATCATATCTAGAATAGCCGCTGTATTTTGAAATCCAGAGACTTATTAAGACCAGGGCTTAAAATTTCAAGCCAGACCTTAAAACGTACTTGCTAATGCAAGCACGGAGAGTCCATGGCATAATCCCCAAGTGTGAATTTTTTAATTGGGATAAATTCTTATTTGCCAATGGCTAGTGTCAAATTGAAATTTTGAGCATTTTTTTGCATGAATATAATAGGATTAAAGCTGATATCCCAGTGAGATCAGTTGAATAACCCCACCCCAATTAGTCACAATGTCCCTTATTTAATTTATTAACATTTTGCTCACTGAGCAATTCTATACTCATTTGGAAATTACTCAGAAATTTAGCCCTGAACAAATTGTGAGAATCTTCTTTAGACTATTACTGAAGCCCTCTGGACCATTTTGGCTGAATTCTCATGGTATCCAACATCAAGCTTATAAGATCCAGCTGGTTTGCAAAATGTAGAGGGGGGAAAAAAAATAAATAAATGTATATCCTTCAGAATTCCTTCAAATTTATTTTCATTAATGTTAGGGGAGTAAAGAAACAAAATTGCACTTTTAAGCACATTTTGAAATATTATTTGTAATATTTGTTTTACATTTTATTGCTTAATTTGTATAAGGTAATAGTCTCTAATAAGGTGTGTCCTGTAATCTAGGAAAATAATCTCGAGGCTTCAAGTAAAAAGCTGAAACGGGGACACGGAGAGAGGTGAGTTTCAAAGTTGCTAAGAATTGTGTGCATTTCAACTGATAATAACAAATGAATTGTCTTCTAATCTGCGCCCGAATTAATCAATCCATCCAGGATTTACCTGCGGAGTCTTATTCATGGTTATGAAACACTGTCCTAAAAAAAATTGAAAAAAGTTAGCTTTAAAAGTTAACCTTTATTTTTTTTATGCATGTTTTATAATCTTGGTTCATATGTAAAATGTTGTTTTTTTTTTTTGTTTTGTTTTTTTTTCAAATCCCAGGAAAACAAAAAAGGCCAAAAACTCAGGAGGAATTATACCAACAGGTCATGTCGGAAAATTTAAGAATGGGGCATTATTCCTAAGTGTTAAAGACATAAAGATGATTAAGCAATCCAAAGTCATTAAATGAAGACCGAATAAGAATATATTCTGCATTTTAAGCGCCAATATCAAAATTCTGTGATTGTCACACAATTAAGTTTGTATGATGCAAACCTGTGAAAGTTTGATGGTGCTTTTATATGTGCCCTGTTCTTTTTCAAGAAAAAAGATAGAAACGTAACAAAGGAACCCACATTCCAAAGTAGAAAGCTGGAAGCACAATGAGGTAGCCTTTTTATCCACTTCTTTCCCGCTACCTGGAATCTTTCAAGTTAAAGTTGGTTTTATTATATTTTGATTAAACAATATATACTATTTACACCCAGGTCATGTTTCAGATATTATGTATGTATTGTTAAGTTGAAATAAAACTAAAGATTTGAAATATATATATATATATATATATATATATATATATATATATATATATATATTTATTTATTCTTTTCTCTATCAATGGAATGTTTGTGGGCCCAGGACATACTTGAAAATCGGAGAAATCTTAATGTAGCCTTACTGTCAAAATATTTTATGAATAAATAAATATCTGTGGTTCACGAACATGTTGGTAGCTTCACATTCTTGAAGATTAGTGTTTCCCAAATGTTTTATGAAATTTTATTTCAAGATACCCAACATAAAAATTTATTTATGAGCGCATATGATTTGTAACGATATAACTAGGTATTCCATTTGATACCATTTATCAGTATTATCTATGGGCAATTACCATTTTGTGATGTCCTATATAGTTAAAGGATATTGTACAAACTAATGCAAATGGAGAAAGTTGCAGCGAAGGGAGGATAACTAAGTGGACAACAGGCCAATTTGATATGTAATATTAGATTCCACCTTTAAAAGTCTATTTCCTCTGATGTGGGTCCCAGATTTTAATTTATTTTATGTGTTTTATTTTTATGTGATTTACTAAAGGAACCACGTGATAAGGTCTAAAACATTTATTTTTTTTTAAACGCAATTCAGGTCCAGTCGCGACTATTTCCGCTTCTGCTCCGCCCCCTTGGCTGAGAACCAAAATTGATTATCTCAACTAATCCAAGACTTTAGCAAAACATCAACAAGCCATTGCGTATGAGTGGCAAAACACTGCACTGTGCCAATCAGCATCTTGTTATGAATAAATGCATCTCTATGAGGAATGTTTGGTGCCTCCATGCAGAGTGTGGAGACGCTGAATGTAGGTGCTGCTCCCTATCTCCTCTTAGCCAAAACTGCCATGCAGAGAATGCAAGGTGATCGTTCTCTGTCAATCAGCTAAGCCTTGCCCCACCATACTTAATTTAAAAGCTGAACACTTCAGGCTGAGAGGAGGCTGCAGTGGAGGCCTGTGGAAGCCAGAACAGTTCCCTCTCAAAGGGATTGGCCAATCCCTTCCTCACTGGTTAAAGCAGTGGTTCACAAAACTTTAGGTTCAAGGCACCCTTAATATTTCAATATTTTTCTAAGGCGCTCCAAGTTAAAAGAATTTCCTAGTTTGTATATATGTATATACTCCCTTGGAGTACAGCACCAGCTCCTGAAGTGTTAATTGCCTGTGGAATTCCCTTGCATCAACTCCTGTCTGCCTGCCTGCAACACTGATTCTACATTGATTAACCCCTGCAATGCTGATTCCATTTTGGTTAACCCCTGCAACGCTGTCCCAACTTTGATTTAAATACAGCTTCGGTCAAGTTTCTCTTCATTTATCAAGTGCTGGAACTTTGGTAAAAGGACTTTATTTTCCTTAACCCCATGAAGACCGATGATGGTTCAGGACAGTCATCGAAAAATACCCTTGGGAACCGAAGACGGTCCTGAACCTTCATAACGGTCTGGGGCTACTTACCTACCGGCGGCAATCAGCGCTCCTCCCGGTCCAGGGGGACTGCCTGTCTGCCCGGGCAGTCTCCCCTCGGCAGATCAGGACCCCGCGGCCATGTGATCACTCGATCACATGACCGCAATAGGTGTCTGTGTATCTGCCTGCAGAGGGACTGTCTGTGCTGACAGGCAGTCTCCCTGCAAGTGGAAAATCAGAAAAAGTTTAAAAATAAACATTACAAAAATAATAAAGTGGATTCAAAAACCTAGTGCCACCATAAGTGAGAAAAAGTGAACGCTAAGCTAAAGCCCGACGCGCGTTTCGGTGCTTCAAAAGCACCTTCGTCAGGGAATTCGGGTTTTTGAATCCACTTTATTATTTTTGTAATGTTTTATTGGCACTGATTATCTAATTGTATATTGGGGATTTACAGCTATACTCTATCTGTATTCTGCTCTACTAGCCAGGGACAGATTAGAACGCCCTCGAAGGCGTTTATTTTTAGGAGCAATAGGGACATTATAGAAATATATTTTTCCTTTCTTAGTGTTTACATACACCAATATGTCCTATTAGATTCTTGTAGCATCAGACTAAGCTCCTGTATAATTGTCTGTTGTAGCACTCTAGTCTTTTCAGATGAGTTTAAATCATTTTTCAGACTTAGTTACTGAGCACTTGCCTAACTAGTATTTGCAGTTGAGCCCTTGTAGTAGGCAGTATTTTCTAGCCTCTACTTATTGGGTCCTGTTGACTACCATTTGCAGGTATATTCCACAGTTATAATAGGGTCCTTGATTTATTTCCTATTATTATTGTTACCACTTTAGTCTACATTTATATAAATATATTTCTTGGTGGACCCTCTTTTTTGAATACCTAACTGCAGTACATTTGATCTTTTTGGCTAGTATATCCCCCTCCTAGTTTATCTGTAGATTTAACCAGTAAGATACTCTTGCCTTTATTTAGGGATTTTGCTGCTTTGTTTTTTGCAACTCAATAAAGCATTTGTGCATTTTATTTTTTTGCAGCATTCCCAGCTATCATTAGGGCTAGGGGCATAAGTTATGTATTGATATACAGTGTTAATTTGGGAATCTACTATTTATAGAATATTTCTCTATATACTGCTTTATTTAAAATCAATTTGGAGTCTCTTTTCTTAGATATATTTATTACATCACTAGTAAATACAATTGCAAGAAAAAGTATGTGAACCCTTTGGAATGATATGGATTTCTGCACAAATTGGTCATAAAATGTGATCTGATCATCATCTAAGTTACAACAATAGACAATCACAGTCTGCTTAACCCCTTCAGGACGGGTGACGGACGAGGTCCGTCACACAGGGGAGACCCTTAACGACGGGTGACGGACCTCGTCCGTCACGCGGTAAAATTAACCCCGGATCGCCGCTATCGCGGCGATCGCGGGGTTAATGGTGCTCCCGGTATGCCTCTGCATTGGAGGCATACCGGGAGCACCCGGTCAAGCTGCCCAGCACATGTGCTCGCTCTGACCACAAGTCTGAGCGAGCACATGTGCTCTGAATACTTACCTACCGGCTCCCTGCACTTCCGGGTTCTGTGTGAAGTGCAGGGAGCCGGATCAGTGCTGATCCTGCCCCCTGCTGAAAAAAAAATAAAGTTAATTTAAAGTGTCCCCCCCCTTACCCATTTTAATAAAAAATTAACCCCTTCCCTGCCAATTGATCACTGACTACAGTGATCAATTGGCAGGGATTACATTTTACTATGATCTGATTTTTTTTTTTAACCCCTGAGGGTTAATTCTTTTTTTTTTTAACCCTCAGGGGTTAAATTAATTAAATTAATTAATTAAATTATTTTTAAATTATATATTTAGATAGCTGGGGTAGGTGGAAGTTAGTGGGGAATTGGGGGATTTGGCGTTAGGCTAACTAGGGGTTAACGTTAAAAAAAAGTTTTAAAAGAAACTTTAAAAAGTTAAAAATTAAGCTTAAAAAAATGTTTTAATAACATTTAAGTAATAAAAACAAAAAAACACACTTTACCTAGTCCAAATAAAAATTAACCCCTTCCCTGCCAGTCGATCACTGCCTACAGCGATCAAATAGAGATCACAGTATTATACTGTGATCTAATTTTTTTTAACCCCTGAGGATTAACTTTTATTTATTTTTTTAACCCTCAGGGGTTCAATTTATTTAATTAATTAATTTAAATATTTTATAACTATATATTTTGCTAGCTGGGGAGGGTGGGAGTTATGGGAAAATGGGGAATTTACTGTTAGTGCTGCGTACTGCTAGTTAGGGGTTAACAGTAAAAAAAATAGCTTAGAAAAATGTTAAATCTGTAAAAAAGTTTTAAGAAAGTTTAGGAAAGTTTAAAAAAAATTTATAAGCAAAACAAAAGTTTAAAAACTAGTTTTTAAAAGTAAAAAAGTTATAAAAAGTAAAAAAATACATTTTAAAAACGCTCATTACCACTACACCTGGAACAAACTAGAGAAAAAATTATCCCACGCCAAGGTTCAAAATATGCCTTTTGAATTACCCCAGGGTGTATTCTTTAATAAATAGTATGTGTTTGTGGGGAAGTTTCAATAACCAACCGTCTAAACTATTCCAAATTGGAACATGGACACAGCGTAAAACTTCAAAGTTAGAAAAAAACTGAATGGCTGCGTCTCAAATGCGCCCCTTCAACATCCACATATACCTGGCAAAGGTACATACGGGGGTATTGCTGTACTCAGCCGACATAGCTGAGCAACATATGAAGTATTATACAGTCATAGCACACATAAGGTTTGCAAAATATGCTGCGCAAACTCACTTTGTATGTCAAAAAGGCAGAAAAAATGCTTATTACCACTACACTTGGTACAAGCTAGCGGAAAAATGATCCCACGCTAAGGTTCAAAATATGCCTTTTGAAATACCCTGGGATGTCTTCTTTAAGAAATGGTATGGCTTTATGGGGAATTTGGATTATATAGCCTGGTAAAATACTCTAAAATGGGACATAGGCACAGCATAAAAATTCAAAGTTTGAAAAAAACTGGAATGGCTGTGTCCCAAATGTGCCCCTCCGATGTCCACACATACCTGGCAAAGGTACATACGGGGGTATTGCTGTACTCAGCCGACATAGCTGAGCAACATATGAAGTATTATACAGTCGTAGCACACATAAGGTTTGCAAAATATACTGTGCAAACTCACTTTGTATGTCAAAAAGGCAGAAAAAACGCTTATTACCACTACATCTGGTACAAGCTAGCGGAAAAATGATCCCACGCTAAGGTTCAAACTATACCTTTTGAAACACCCTGGGGTGTCTACTTTAAGAAATAGTAGGCCTTTGTGGGGTAGATTGAATTTAAAACCTGCGAAGATGCTTGGAAATTGCACATAGGCCCAGCGTCAAAATTCAAAGTTTGGTAAAAACGGATATGGCTTAGTCTTCTATATGGCACTGTAGCTTCACAAAATAGTGACAAAGACATTCATTGGGGGTGTATTTTTACTCAAAAGACTTAGCTGAGCATAATTTGGGAGGTTTGAACTTAGTGGCACATATGAAATATACAAAACGCCCAGCAAAAATGCAATCCGTATGTAAAAAATGCACAAAATAATTTTTTTACCACATACTTTGGCATATATTGGTGAAAAAATGGGGGTATGTTAAGGCACAATATGCACCTTATGAGATACCCTGGAGTGTCTACTTTTACAAATGGTAGGCCTTTGTGGGGTTTTTTTTGAACAGTCAAACTGTTATAATACCCCAAATGGAAGCTAAGGCTCATTAAATCCATCTCTCAAAATTCTACTGTGAATACTGTAAAGGACAGGTCTCCTATATGGCACTGTAGCTTCACGAAATAGTGCCAAAGACATTCATATGGGGTGTCATTTTACTCAGAAGACTTAGCTGAGCATAATTTGGGGGTTTGAACTTAGTGGCACATATGAAATATACAAAACGCCCAGCAAAAATGCAATCCGTATGTAAAAAATGCACAAAATTATTTTTTACCACATACTTTGGCATATATTGGTGAAAAAATGGGGGCATGTTAAGGCACAATATGCACCTTATAAGATACCCTGGAGTGTCTACTTTTACAAATGGTAGGCCTTTGTGGGGGTTTTTTGAACAGTCAAACTGTTATAATACCCCAAATGGAAGCTAAGGCTCATTAAATTCATCTCTCAAAATTCTACTGTGAATACTGAAAAGGACAGGTATCCTGTATGGCACTGTAACTTCACGAAATAGTGCAAAAGACATACAATGGGGTGTCATTTTACTCAGCAGATGTAACTGAACACAAAATAAAACTTTGTACAGGAATAGCACACACCAACTTTACAAAATATACACGAGAATTTCTCTGTTATAAGTTTGTGTGCCAAAAACCAAAAAGAACACAATTTTACTCCAATATTTAGCAGAGGTTGGCGGTGAAATGGCTACGTAGAAAGTGTCAAAACAACCTTAGGTAAATAGCCCGTGATGTCTACTTTATATAAATATATACTTTTGTGTGGCAATTTTGTTTTCTTTTATGGCTATTAAGCTTACAAGACAAACATACCAAATTCTAAAATCGCTCCACATTAAAAGTTTATTTTACTCCTTGTGCTTTGTGACCTGTAACTACCAAAAAAAACTTAAAATCCCAGACACATTATATATTCTGTAAATCAGAACAAATAAATAAATTTATTTTTAATTACTTTCCTTAACCTGCACTAATTATGCACACATTATTATTGCAAAAACTGTAAAAAAAAACAATATTTTTCATTTTTTTTGCATTTTTCTGTATTTTTTTTATAATAAGTAAGCATTTATATATATATATGTTATATCAAATTAAAGCCCTTTCTGTCCTTTAAAAAACAGTATATAATATGTGTCGGTGCAATAAATGAGAGAGATGCAAATTGCAGTTGAACGCAAACAGCAAGAAAATGCAAAAATTGCTTGTGTCATTAAGCGTAAGTCAAGCTTCTGAAGCTGTGTCCTTAAGGGGTTAAACTAATAACACACAAAGAATTAAATGTTGCCATGTTTTTATTGAACACACCATGTAAACATTCACAGTGCAGGTGGAAAAAGTATGTGAACCCTTGGATTTAATAACTGGTTGAACTTCCTTTGGCAGCAATAACTTCAACCAAATGTTTCCTGTAGTTGCAGATCAGACGTGCACAACGGTCAGGAGTAATTCTTGACCATTCCTCTTTACAGAACTGTTTCAGTTCAGCAATATTCTTGGGATGTCTGGTGTGAATCGCTTTCTTGAGGTCATGCCACAGCATCTCAATCGGGTTGAGGTCAAGACTCTGACTGGGCCACTTCAGAAGGCGTATTTTCTTCTGTTTAAGCCATTATGTTGTTAATTTACTTCTATGCTTTGGGTCATTGTCCTGTTGCAACACCCATCTTCTGTTGAGCTTCAGCTGGTAGACAGATGGCCTTAAGTTCTCCTGCAAAATGTCTTGATAAATTTGGGAATTCATTTTTCCTTCGATGATAGCAATCCGTCCAGGCCCTGATGCAGCAAAGCAGCCCCAAACCATGATGCCCCCACCACCATACTTCACAGTTGGGATGAGGTTTTGATGTTGGTGTGCTGTGCCTTTTTTTCGCCACACATATTGTTGTGTGTTTCTTCCAAACAACTGAACTTTGGTTTCATCTGTCCACAGAATATTTTGCCAGTACTGCTATGGAACATCCAGGTGCTCTTGTGCAAACTGTAAACGTGCAGCAATGTTTTGTTTGGACAGCAGTGGTTTCCTCTGTGGTATCCTCCCATGAAATCCATTCTTGTTTAGTGTTTTACGTATTGTAGATTCGCTAACAGGGATGTTAGCATTTGCCAGTGACTTATGTAAGTCTTTAGCTGACACTCTAGGATTCTTCTTCACCTCATTGAGCAGTCTGCACTGTGCTCTTGCAGTCATTTTTACAGGACGGCCACTCCTAGGGAGAGTAGCAGCAGTGCTGAACTTTCTCCATTTATAGACAATTTATCTTACCGTGGACTGATGAACAGCAAGGCTGTTGGAGATACTTTTATAACCCTTTCCAGCTTTATGCAAGTCAACAATTCTTAATCGTAGGTCTTCTGTCCGAGGCATCATTCACATCAGGCAATGCTTCTTGTGAAAAGCAAACCCAGAACTGGTGTGTGTTTTTTATAGGGCAGGGTAGCTGTAACCAACACCTCCAATCTCATCTCATTGATTGGACTCCAGTTGGCTGACATCTCACTCCAATTAGCTCTTGGAGATGTCATTAGTCTAGGGGTTCACATACTTTTTCCACCTGCACTGTGAATGTTTACATGGTGTGTTCAATAAAAACATGGCAACATTTCATTCTTTGTGTGTTATTAGTTTAAGCAGACTGTGATTGTCTATTGTTGTGACTTAGATGATGATCAGATCACATTTTATGACCAATTTGTGCAGAAATCCATATCATTCAAAAGGGTTCACATACTTTTTCTTGCAACTGTATACAATACTAATACAGCAGTCAATGACACAATAGGCTAAATAATAAACAATAATAAATATTTAGCACAATTCACAAGCCTAATCGGGCAGAAACACGAATCAAACAAACCCCCAACATTTCGGCTCCTCCTGGTAGCCTTTATCAAGACACCCTTGATAAAGGCTACCAGGAGGAGTCGAAACGTTGGGGGTTTGTTTGATTCGTGTTTCTGCCCGATTAGGCTTGTGAATTGTGCTAAATAATTATTATTGTTTATTATTTAGCCTATTGTGTCATTGACTGCTGTATTAGTATTGTATATTTACTAGTGATGTAATAAATATAGATAGAGACTTTTTATGGTCTTTTGGTGTGCATTCTTTGTTTATTTTATTATCAGCCTTTTTTAGTAGCCACTTAGTCACAAACATTGGCCAAAGTTCGAGTTTTTTGCATTTTTAACACACAAACAAATGTAAATGCTAACTTTGGCCAGTATTTGTGACTAGGTGGCTACTAAAAAAGACTGGACATACCCCATTTTGAATACCCTGGGTTGTCTACTTTAAAAAAAAAATATGTACATGTGAGGTGTGAGTTGGGGATTTATGACCGATAACGGTGTAACAATGTCACTATTGATAAATTTAAACTATATACATATATATATATATATATATATATATATATATATATATATATATATATATATATATATATATATATATATATATATTGAAACATCAATTTCCTACTTTTATTTATAGGCCTATAACTTTCAAAAAAAGCAATAAAGCATGTAAACACTGGGTGTTTTTAAACTCTGGACAAAATTTTTAACTTAGCAGTTTTTCTCATAAGCTTTTGTAGATAAGTAAAAGCTTTTTCAAGTAAAAGTCCAAAAACATGGTTTGTTTTTTTCAATTTTTCACCATAATTTTTATTTTATTTTTATTTTTCTAATAAAATATAACATGATACAAATAATGGTATGTAAAGAAAGCCCTTCTTGTCCTGAAAAAAACTATATATAACTTGTATGGGAACCGTAAATGAGAGAGAGGAAAATTACAGCTAAACACAAACACCACAAAAGTGTCAAAACTGCTCTGGTCCTTAACGTACAACATTGCAAAAACAGGCCGATCCTTAAGGAAAAGACTTATTTATTATTGAAGGAATTGCTTTGCTTATTGTTTATATTTGCATTAGGACTTCATATTAATTTTCCTTTCTAAAATAAAGACCTTTTTTATTCAGTGACTGTGCCCGGATACATCTCTGTATACTGAGCCCATTCACCCCAAATCCGTGATACTATTAAGTCCTTCATCATACTATAACTTCCTAAAACTATGCACATATAGCATGTATGAAAAAAGATCACCTATAATTGTGTCATGGCAGAGTTAAGGTGGGAAAGATTTCACATCTCTTGTTTTCCAGAGAGTTCTATGGCATATATGGGCTCTTAATAAGGTGAAAGTATTTTTTATATTGTGTTTTGGGTCTGTGATCCATATACAGTTGCAAGAAAAAGTATGTGAACCCTTTGAAATGATATGGCTTTCTGCACAAATTGGTCATAAAATGTGATCTGATCATCATCTAAGTCACAACAATAGACATCTCACTCCAATTAGCTCTTGGAGATGTCATTAGTCTAGGGGTTCACATACTTTTTCTACCTGCACTGTGAATCTTTACATGGTGTGTTAAAAAAAAAACATGGCAACTTTTCATTCTTTGTGTGTTATTAGTTTAAGCAGACTGTGATTGTCGATTGTTGTGACTTAGATGATGATTAGATAACATTTTATGACCAATTTGTGCAGAAATCCATATCATTCCAAAGGGTTCACACACTTTTTCTTGCAACTGTAAATATACTGCACCATAATCTCTTTACCTGTTTATTTGCCTTGAGATCGATACTCGTCCAAGAAGGTGGGGTGCTACCATCTGCACTTGTATGGTTTTATTTATTCTCTCCATGTCACCCAGCATCAAGCTGTATATTCTTTTAGTAAAGGGTAAGCAATTATACGACTGTCTATCATCTGTCGCTCCACTCACTGATTCATATCTTGTTAATCATTTTTGGTGTAATAAGGGATTTTAACTGTTTGTCCTGGTTGACTGGTCTTGGTGTGTTGTAGTAAAAGTACATAGTGGTCCTTATAATTAGTGGCTTGTGATACTTTAAGGCATAGATCTTATTCTGAAGAGTTAATGGTAGTGAATTCCCTCAGTCTGAGGAACCCGTAAAAAGCTAAGTATATGGATGCTTTTATAACTTGATTGGTATTGAATTTGAATGGTGAAGTGTCCAAGAGATCTGATAGTAACCTGAATAGGCTTCCATCAATCGGTAATCTCCTAGGTGTTTGTTGTGTACTGCATCTCTAAAAAAATTTTTATTTGACATGAAGATAAGAATGTTTGTTTGTTTGGATATAGTGAAAGCATGAGGTGCTGTAAACCTGTAAGATAAAGTTTAATTGTGTTATAAGATAGTTGCAACGTAAGGTGGCAAAAGGAAGTGAAGGTCACTAACGATTCCATGGAGAATGTCTACCACATGAAATTCCTTCATAAATCTGGTGAAAATATTGAAAGCTATTTTGTATTACCGTCTCGTGTTGCCAGAGCGCATTGTGACAGTTCTCTGGTTCAGTCCATGATGAGGTCTTAACAGTGAGGGGCAGGTGCTGCTATTGGTGAGGCATTAGGGTGTATTTTGAGGAATTCCTGAAAACACAAGAGAGACAAATGGTCAGCTGATGTGTTATGAATACCGGTCACATGTGTACACAAGAGGTTAAGAATTGATGAGTTGCTGCTCACCCAGTTAAACGTCTAATTAATATTATAATAACGAGGAAAGGAGAACGGTCTTTATTGTCAGAAAAACATTGCACCATGTGGCCAGACTAGATAAACCCTACTCTCCTCAGAGGGGAGACATGGCAATAAACAGAGAAGATGTGAAATGAGTGATCTGGACTGAGGGATGATTCTCATTGCAAAATTTAACGATCCAAGCAATGACTGTAGCTCCTTACAAACCTAGTCGCAAGTAACCATTAATACATGCTAGGGTATGATTTCATTTTATCCGGATTTAGGCTGGACTACATAGCTATAGAGTCAAGTTGAATGCCAAGAAGATTGACTATGGTGTCGGGACCTTCTGTTTTGGAAGGAGAAAACAGGACACCTAAACTCACAAACAGTTGTAAAGCATCCTGTAAACGATGTGGGTTTGCATTACACTTAATGGTGAGAAAATCTAAATAGTGAAGGACAGATGAATATCTACATGACTTAAGCAGGAAGCAGCACAAGGCATCAGCAAAAGTATTGAATGTTCGGGCTACTTTTGAGCCGAAGGTTCATTAATTACTTCCATTCCAAAAAAATAACACTGGTCTCTCCACTGAATCCCATGGAGATGCCAAAGAGAAGGGTGAATAGGGAGCAATTTAAAGGCATTAACAATGTCGGTCTTGCTTGGCCAGGCCCCAACCCCAGCTGCGATGATGGCTTGAATGGCATTGTCTACCATGGCATATTGTAGTAAGAATTCTTCAGAAGGGATTAAAGAATTCAAACTAGGGGTGGTGGAGGAGTTGGGGGCAGAAAGATCTATAATCAGTCTTTTTTTTTTTTTCAATGAGTTTTTCCCCATGACAACCCCTATTGGATTTGTCCACCATGTAGAAAAATGGGGGGAGGAGAAAAGGATGACCTAAAATAAACCTTTAATCTAATTCATGTTGTAAAAGTGCATCGACTGAATCGGGGTCTGTAGCGGACTGTCTAGTAACCCGACCTGTTACCTCCGCTAATTCCCTTCCTTCAGCCAAACAGGAACCATGTAAAATGTAAAGAGACCCATTTCCCCCCCAGTAACTGGATGAGACACAGTTCTGGAGGTACAACAACACTTTATTTGCCACACTCGGCTTTTATGTAAAACACCATGCAAGGGGCGTACACCACACAACAGTGTCCCCTCCCAGGGGTCATATTGCAGAAATGGAACAATAGTCCCTTTGTCCCCTGTTCCCGCCACCCAACCACAGGGCTTTCCACTTCTGGTGACAGGGGGTCTTCTTCCCAGGAGCCTCTTTCTCCCCTGTTCACGTCACCCAAGTATAGGGTCCTCATCCCATGAGCCTCTGCATCTGGGAGTCACAGTGCGAGAAAGCTTCCCTCCTTTTTGACTCCCAGTTACAGAAAGCCTGCAAAACCAGCCATTGTCCCCAAAGGATGCCCACACCAATCCTAGGGTCCCCCATAATGGTACCTCCCTCGAACAGCCTCCATTCGCGGGGTACCTGTGAAACCAGGCAAGGGGGTGCCTCTCCTTTCGGGCTATGAATGCTCATTAATTACTTCCATTGCAGTCTCACACCTATGTTGCGAGTGGTTAATGTTCTTATTGATTGACATGAACATTCCAATGGGTACCGGGTAGGTCCTCGTTTGGGAACTGAACAGGGTGAGACACCATCCGCGAATGCTCCCCCTGGTTGGCGTTTATCTATACAAATGGCAGCCACCCAGGGGCAGCACGCACCAATGGCTTCTCTGGCGGTTTGTGGTTTGACACCTTGTTGCGAGGTGTGAACGCTCTAATCGACGTTCTAAGTGGTTCATTGAGGTGGTCCCCGTTCGGGAGGCAAATGGATTCCCTTCATGGAAGCTCTCCCGAACAGGAAGCAGAAGCAGAAGCACATACTAAAGAAGGGCAAAAACCCACGAATAGCTGCGGTCCCGCCACATTAATAGCCGATTGTAAATTCTTACATTCCACAATACCAGTAGGTAAGGCTAAAATGCCAGTGTGGAATCCGTCAGAAAATCACAAAATCAAGAATTCCACTAATTGTGGAGACGGGTGTGAAACTAAAAGTTGAGACAACTTAACACTAACAGATGTAAAATACGGTTTGGAATGAAGTTTATTAGGGAACATTGATTTTGAATGTGCGCAGAAACGTTGAGTACAATTATACAAAAGGCACTGAACCTACAAGCACCCACATTAAAATTGTTCCATATTTGTGATTTCCCAAGAAAAACAATAGGTCTGCCGAACTTATCCTTCGCAATTTTCTCTGTCCCGGCTAGTAAACCAGGGGATTGTTAACACAAAACAGAGGTGTCATTAGGACAAAGGTTTGTCGCATGAGAGGTTGAGGAAAATGCACAGGCTGGTGTCCAGCTAAGTGCCTACAGAACAACTCTTTATCCAATTTACTCCAGTTAGTGACGGTATTAAACTGGGACAGAGTTGCTGCTTCTTTGGCAGAAAATTACCTGTGATAATCATAAAAGGTATTTCCATCATATTTGTGCTCCAGCTCCACCTTCCTTCTGTGAGGCAAATTAGTACATACTAAATCCCAATAAATCCCAAATGCCAGTACAACTTCGGGAATAGTAAGTTTCTTACTGAGTCTTTCGGGACCACACATAATACACCATAAGAATAAGTCTTATTGTCCACAATATCCTGGGAAGCGATAAGAAGGGAAACCAAATTCACATCTTTGCCTTACAGAATATGTTTGCGGATATGAGGTGGAACCATATGGGCTGGTGTGATCATAAGAGTATCAACAGGTGTTATAGGGACTGCAACATTACCCTGTGGTATGGCAGATGGACCAGCTAGAGTCGTAGCAGCTGACAAAGTCGGGTTCACTGCCAAATGACCAGACTCTAACCTCTCGAGTCTATCCCTAATTTGGCCGTGGATGATAAGAGTGAGTCATCATGGCTTGTAAATCAGCAGAGTTGTTGTTCCCGCTAGATCTTTCTCCCACGCCTGAGTTGTCAGTGTTAGTTTGCATTAATCTAAACAACTCGGCTTTCCTATCAGTTGCAGGGAAAGGAACACTCCTTCTCCTAAGTTCAGCTTGAATGCGTGGAATTGTCCATGATCTAATTGATGACTGAATCACGTCTCCCAGATGGTGAACCAGACCTAGCTGGGGTGCTAGGGAGGGAAAGTTCATCTCCCCCTTCCGGAACTTGCGACAATCTAAAATGAGAATTGAAAATTAGAATATCGTCACCTAGGGTACTGGCTGCTAACTAGTACCAAGTGGTTAAAATATTCACTACGTGGTGACAGGTGAGGCCCTACTAATGCCAAGTGGCTTGAGAGGCTCTATCTATGCATTGGACCAAGGGCCTATATGCCACGGCACGTTGTGGAGGGATGTTGGCCTCTCGGTGATGAATTAAGAGAAAAATAGAATTGGGAGTGAAAAGGCCAAATACCTCCGTGGAACCACTAGAATGAGGCATAGAAGGCCTTAGTGTCAGGTCCCCTGCCTCCGCGCCGCTCGCGGCGACCTTGCTTACCTCATCACAGCAAGCGGCATCATCTGGTCCCTGGCTCCAGACTGGCAGTGTGTGCTGCACCTGGTCATGTGAACCCGGCACATAGTGATGACCACAAGGGAGGGAAGAAACTCCTCCCACATGTTGAGGTTAACACTAATTGGAGATTAGCTAATCAGACACACCCTGTGTGTATATAAGCTAACCTCTCACTTGCCTCAGTGCCCTGTTGTGGTCTTTGGTTTATCATAGAGCGTTGCACCTGTTATATTGATTTCCAGGTTACTGATATTTGGCTTTGTCTCTCGTTATTCCGTCTCTCGGTTTCCCTTGATCTCGGCTCATGTTTTGACTATCCCTTTATGCCTAACCCAACCATTCTAAGGATCGGTATTGCAATTCTCTCTACTCTGTCCTGTCTGCATTTAGGGTTCCCTAGTGAACGTTACACTTAGAAATCTAAATATGGAAACCTCTTTCCCTAATAGCCAGTAATTCTTCTAGTCTAAAAGGACTGATAGATTTTGGGTAGTACCCATATAAGCCAATGGGTAAACGTACCTGGATGAACCAAAAATTAAATCGTATGCAACAGGTTTGAAGGTTCAGTAGATAGTGGACCTAAGGGTATTTGGAAGGGAGAATCATGTCTGAGTAAGAGAATGAGACCGTAATACAACCATAACGTAATGTAGTGTGTTACCAATTGTTTTCTTGGTGACTATGGTCCCAGCTGCCTTGAGATCATTAACAAGATCCTCCTTTGTCGTTCTGGGCTGATTCCTCACCATTCTCACCCCCTCATTCTTGGCATACAGCTTGATGTCATCCATGTAGAGTAGGTGGCTGATGGTAGCTCCACTCTTGAACCTGTATCCGTATCTACTCTTCCTGCTAAAGGGGTTGGGGCCTATGCAGAATAGCATTGGGGATAGTGTATCACCTTGGTATATCACCTTGGTATAGCCAAAAGTTGGCTGAAAGAAGAGGAGGGCATGGCAAGGGTCAAGAGGAGGTATGACACTAGATGTGCCCCAGATAAATGTGCTGAAGATAGCCCCAGATAAATGTACCCCAGATAAATGTGCTGAAGATCCACAATAAATATAGATAATAAGAGTTTAAGGAGACAGCAAAACAGATAAAGGACTTTTGGAAGTATCCCCATTTTGCCTATAAATATTAGGGATGTGCATGGGAAAAATATTCGGTTCGGTTAGGCATTCTGAAATTCGGCACTTCGAAACTTCGGGAACTTCTGCACTATGGCACTTTGGAACTTCAGGACTTGGGGTAAGTGTAGGGTTAGGACAGGGCCGCCATCAGAAATTTTGGGGCCCCTGACAAAGCACAAGGTCTGGGCCCCCCTCCCCACTCCCTCCCTCCCTCCTGGGCCTGCCCACACCCTACCTAGTCCGCTCACAATGATGCAGGACTGGATGTGGTGTGTATAGTGGAAGTGAATTAGAATGTGTGTAATGGATGTAGTGTTTGTGTGTATTAGATACTGTTTGTGCAGTGAATACAGAGTGTGTGTTTGTGTAGCGGATGCAGTGTGTATAGTGAACGCAGAGTGTGTTTGAGTAGTGGATATAGTGTGTGTACAGTGATGTAGTGTGTGTTTGTGTAGTGGATGTAGTGTTTGTATGTACTAGATGAAATGTGTTTAGTGGATGCAGTGTCTGTAGTGGATGTTGTGTGTGTATTAGATGCAGTGTCTGTGTATAGTGAATGCAGAGTGTTTCAATTTGTGGTGGATGTAGTGTGTGTACTGTGAATACAGGATGTTTGTGTAGTGGATGCTGTGTGTACAGTTAATGCAGAGTGTATGTCATTTGTAGTGTATGCAGAGTGTGTGTGTGTATATGCAGTGGGTGTGTGTGTGTGTTGTGTTACCTGTGTCATGGGAGGAGGGAGATTCCATCCCTGGTGGTCCGGTGGGGGGCCCCCCGGCTCCCTGTTACCGCAGAGGAGGCCCAGGCAGCACACAGCCTCTCCTCTCTTCTCTCTTCTAATAACTCTCGCGAGACCCAGTTACCATGGCAACGCTCCACGGGTCTCGCGAGAGTTATGAGAAGAGAGAAGACAGGAGGAGAAGCTGTGTGCTGCCTGGGCCTCCTCTGCAGTAACAGGGAGCCGGGGGGCCGCGGCTGCACACATAGATAGCGATATGCGCTATCTATGTGTGCAGAGAAAGAAAGTGGGGCCCAGGACTGTCAGAGCAGTCCGGGCCCCCCAGGGCTGCCGGGCCCGTGACAACAGTCATGGTTGTCACCCCCTGATGGCGGCCCTGAGTTAGGATATGGTTAGGGGTAGGGTTAAGGGTAGGGTAAGGTCAGGTCAGGGGTAGGGTTAAGGGTATGGTTAGGAGTACGATTAGTACGATTAGGGTAGGGTACTGACCCTACCCCAACCCTAACCCCAACCCTCTCCTGTTTTGCCACTTTTCAGAAATTTGGTACAGTTCAGCATTCCGAAATTTGGCACTTCGGACATTTGGAAGCATCCGAATTTCCGAAATTCGGCCGAATTTGCATTTGGAACTAAACGAATTGCACATGTCTAATAAATATGCACCCAGTAAGTGACATTTGAGGAGGAACCCTAGACGTATACCTGTTGCATGTCGATGGCTTCAGGAGGAAGACATGAAAGGTGCTGAATATCTTGATGGCATGAAGAATTACTAGTTTGTAAGACACAGGATTTACTATTTGAAAATTCTTATAAGGACAAAAAAAGCCTAATGGTGGAAACTTGGAGTTTGACTTTATGGGTACTCGGCCAAACGAGTTATCATTAATGGTAAATTTTCAAACTGTACAAAAGTGGTAAGTGGTGTCCCTCAGAGGTCTGTTTTTGGACCTCTTCTATTTAACATATTTATAAATGATCTTGAAATAAGCATTGAAAGCCATGTTTTAGTGTTTGCAGAGGACTCAAAACTTTGTAAAGTAATAAAATGGGAGCAGGTTATTGCTCTGCTGCAGAGGGATTTAGATAGATTGGGGGACTGGGCACTAAAATGGCAGATAAAATTGAATGTAGAGAAATGCAAAGTTATGCACTTTGGGGTCAAAAATGCACAAGCAACTTACTCCCTATGTGGTACTGAATTAGCAATAACAAATGAGAAGGATTTGGGAATTGTTATAGACAACAAATTAGGCAGCAATATGCAATGTCAATCTGCAGTTGTTAAGGCCAGTAAGGTTTTGTCATGTATAAATAGGGGCATAAATTCTCGGGATGAAAATATAAATTTGCCTCTTTATAAAAAAGCTGGAAAGACCACACCTTGAATATGCTCTGCAATTTTGGGCACCTATTCTAGAGAAAAGTGCAGAGAAGCACTACAAGATTGATAAAAGGAATGGAGCATTTTAGATATGAACACACACACACAAGAACAAGAATATTTATCTAGACCAATTTCTTTTAGTTTGAAGACAAACCTATTGTGAGAAACCGTATCAATTGCCTTGGCAAAATCCAAGTAGATCACATCCACTGCAACACCCTGATCTATACTTCTACGTACTTCTTCGTAGAATGCATTTGACATGACCTATGTTTCATAAAACCATGTTGATTATTGCTAATAAAGTTCTTACCAATGAATTCCTCCCTATTATCCCTTAAGAGCCCTTCAAATATTTTCCCAATCACAGAAGTTAAGCTCACAGGTCTATAGTTTCCAGGCAAGGATAATGAACCCTTTTTAAATATAGGAATGAAATCTGCCTTCCTCCAATTCTCTGGTACAATACCTAAAACAAAACAATCTTGAAAGACTAAATACAGAGGTTTCCCTCTTATTTCCCCACTTAGTACTCATGGGTGAATACCATCAAGCCCCGGAGCTTTATTTATTATATATAGTCTATGGTTACTTTGACTTCAGGTGGGCGATTATACGTGAATGAAAGCGGAATGGGATAAGGAGAAAAAAATATATAATATATATATATATATATTTTTTTTTTTTTTTTTTGTATATGAGGATCCACTAGTCTCCAGTAGTAGTATTCTAGGTATAGTCTTATAGTGTTATGGGGCGCAGGCCCAGGAGTATGTGCAGTTGCTCCTGTGATGTAGGTGAGACAGGGTGTCCATGATTGGGTACATTTCACAGAGTAACTCCATAGGGATGCTGTCAGTGATTACATAGAATATATCTCTTCGACTTTTGCTATCCACTGCCAAATCAGGGACTTTGCTGCGGTTAGCAAACGGAGTGTCAAATACTTTTTGTATTTTTGCAGTGGTAGGGGGATATGATGTAAGAGCATAGTCAGAGGTTGGAATGGTAGAGTGGTGTATGTAATGTGTTGGATTTTGGTGTTGTGATCCTTGTCAGCAGGTAGCACGGCCCTCTAGGGTAAAAACATGCACAGTCCTTGTAATTGCATATACTCAGGCACTTTATTTGCAAATCCACACAGGATACAGCAGTAAATTAAAACATAAATGTAACACAAAACCCTATAAACAAAAACCTAGCTCGGTCTGAGCACTAACTAACTTTGAACGTCCCTCTCTATCAGGGTTAAACTAACAAAACATATGGCACCAAGCTTATTAGTTAGCAACACTCTGCTGGCTAGCCTGTTGCGTTCCTTTCCTGCACTCCCAGTGCTCCAAGCCAGCCTTGCCCTGACTGCTTTCCTTTCTGCACTCCCAGTGCTCCAAGCCAGCCTTGCCCTGACTGCTTTCCTTTCTGCACTCCCAGTGCTCCAAGCCAGCCTTGCCCTGACTGCTTCCTTTCTGCACTCCAAGTGCCTAGTCTCCTTGACTCTATCTGGAGAGAACAGCCTCTCTCTCCTACCTGCTTCCTGGGAGGAAGCCAGCAATCCCTCTCTACCTGCCTAGCAGGGAGGAGTTTATTCCCACTGCAACAGCTCATTAACTGCAGCTGTGCAGTGGGTTGGAGACAGTCCAAAAAACCCTGGCCTGGATCTATGTCTCCCCAGAAAACCACTAAACTGTGGAGTGGAGCACTGGCCCACCCCTCTCTCCAAATGCTCCACCCCAGGGGCCCATAACTAAACAGTGTTTTGTGTTGCCTACAACACATCCTACACATACTCCCCCTGGGGTTAAAAGGCCTATCTGCCTTCACTTTCTCACAGTGTGTATCATCTTCCAAAAAGAACTGATCGCGGGGCATGACCACCAGATGTGAAGTTCGGTGCCCTTTTCCATTCCACACCGCAAGCATTCTTTAGGTATTTATGCATGCATGCGGTGCAGGGCATCTGCAATTTGTAGCTCAGCTCTTGGAACTTTGAGCTGATGGAGCATTTGTGTGTGAGGGTGAAAATCTTGTCCCATTCTTGTGCCGTGAGTGTTGTTCCCATTTCCCTTTCCCATTTACTCTTGAATCTGAGGGGTATGTCATCTGCGCTCAACTTCAGCATTATGTATAAATTAGATATACCCAGTTTGATGTGTTTCCATGTAGTACATAGCTGTTCAAAGTGTGTCAAGGTTCTGTGAATCTGTCTCCTACCATGGATGGATGTGTAGTAGGTATTCATTTGGTGGTAATGGAAGAGGTCTAGAGGGGTGGGCTGTCTTTCCGGGAATAGTGCTGTTATGGGCTTAAGTTGGGTGGTTGTGCACCACTGGTGCATGTATACCCAGTCTGTCACTTGGAATATGGCTAAGTCCTTCGTCCTCAGGCCCCCGGCCACATCCAGATTGTTTGTGATGGGGATAAGCGGGTTAGGCGAGGTTGTCAGTTGGCTTTGGTATCGGAGGATGCACCATTGTAGCTCTATCATCTTGTTATTGGTACATAAGGTGCCAGCCAATTGGCTTCCCAGCCATAAAATGGATGGGATTTTACCTTTAGCTTGTTGGATCGATCTACTTATCTACACATTGCTTCTCAGAAGGGTGAGCATGCCAGTCTACGAATCTGTGCAAGTGTGTAGCCTGGTAGTAGGTCACTATGGAAGGTAGTCCTGCACCACCTGCCTGTTTAGGCTGCTCCAATAGCAGTCTTCAGATTCGGATTGGCCGTTAGTTCCATACAAACATCGCTGATGTGATGAAGCTAAAAAATTATCTAGGGATTGTAATCGGTATGATCTGAAACAGGTATAATATGCGTGGAATGACGTTGACTGCATTAATGCGACCAAACCAGAAGATATATTGGGGCGTCTAGCATAGCATGTCTGTTTCTAGTGTGTTAAGTAAGGGAAGAAATTTAAGTTGGTACAGTTGGGAGAGGTCTTGTGATAACCAAATGCCTAAGTATCTAAGTAAGTTTACTTTCGCACCATGCGAAGGGGAAGTGTGAGTGGAGTTGGGGTTGAGCGAGAGATGTGCCTCCGATTTGTCTATATTAAGTTTCAGGTTGGATATCAATCTAAATCGCCTAAAGGCTACCAATAGTTTGGGTAGAAAAATAAATGGGTGCAGAGGAAGACATGGAGGCCACGCTGAAGGCCCTCTTCCAAGACATACTTTGGATGGTCATGCCACGAGATGTAATATGCTGTCTGCACCACTACAAGCACTGATAATGATGAAAGCACGCTAGATTTCGCAGAGATTCCGCGGAGCGGAGGTAGCATTATATCAAGACCTCTCACCGCTCACGCTGGAGGCCCGCAGTGCCCTGCGACCTGTCACTGCACTCCTAAGAGACGGGGACATCCCGTACAAGTGGGGATTGCCCTTTGCCCTCCTTGTAAGACACCAGAATGACTGGGTCCCCCTGCGCTGGCCATAAGAACTTCCAGGATTTTTGCAAAGATGGATACCATGGACTGGATTCTTGGGCCAAAGACCAGGGCCCCAAATGCCCAGCCCATGGTAACCTTAAGTGGCTGGTTGGGATGCGGCGTATGTGGGGCGGGACGTGGGATGGGAATGTTAGCATTTAGGCAGACTCTGAATTTGTGGGCAATGTTAGCGAAGTCTGAAGGAGGCATAAGGGTTGATAACTAAGGTGACCTGAATCGTGAGGGAGACTGGGAAACACATTGAATGGAGACACAATAAGACATGACAGACAGCACGGAGACACACCAGGCAGGGAGACAGAGGGGCGGGAACGCTGGAGAGACGTGCAAGGGGACAGAGGGAAAGATAATGGCGACAACTGACTGGGCGCCCACGAAAGACACGGTAATCCGAATCTGTATGACGCACACCAGCCACACCATGAACCCACCCAGACCCCCAGTTGCGAGCACCCAGGCAATGCGAATATACCACACCACCATCAAATATGACCCAACCCCAGTACCACAGATGACGTAAGAGCGAAGCAACACTACCACCAGGCAACCTCACTAGGGTCCCAGCAAAAGTGGGCAGGACTAGCAACGGGAAGTATATGGGACAACACGATGACTGACCCAAACGCGCACTGTAAGGGGACATGCCCCGCCCCCAGCCGCGCCGCCAGAGACAGGACGAGACCGGAAATAACCTGCGATGACCGGAGACCCCCACGAATAGCTAAGCACATCAACCACCCCCTTGGGACCATTATCCACATCATGATAGACAATCTATACCTGTACTTTACCCACACGACCTGATATTGGAAGCAACTTAGTGTAAACCATCCGCCTAGATATATGTGGGGCTGACAACTCATGGAGGCTGACATATATAACCCAAACTTGACCTCAAATACACTCTATCACTACTTCAGTGGCAGACAAACTCGACCGCCAGTATCCTCTAGGTGGCAGTTTAGCTTTGCCATCCAATCCAGTTACACAGGTATCCCCCTACTTTTAGGGACAACCTCTCGGTTGTACCCTCCGAAGAGAGGCCGATTAGCAGAGAGGCGCCCGGTGTGATATCTAACAAACCCGCTATAGCTTACAGCTTCACTACTGTCCCCAAGAAGGCTCCCCTGGACACTAGACATCTAGGCTAAGGGACACATGGCCGTCGGGTGACACCACAGAACCCTCTGGTTTTCCCTAATTAAACCCCCTTACTGACCCACCCTACCACAGATATAGCAGTCCAGACGCAGCTGACGGAACACCTGATTCAATACTTTGGCGAGAACCATACGGAGGGAATGTCGGCCGTTACACTGTGGGACATCCACAAGAGTGTCCTCAGGGGACACTTTATCAGAATCGCATCATGCAAAAAAAGAGAAAACAGACAAAAAAAATCTCACAAGACATCACCACCCACATAACGAGTCTAGAGACCCTCCATGAACGAACCCAGCTGGAAGCCCAATACCGAGAACTTCTAGTGACATGCCGCCAGCTCACGGAACTCATAGATGGCAAACATCACAGAATGCTACAGAGCTCCAAAGCCTCCTACTACATCCACGCCAATAAAGGTGGGAGGCTCCTGGCCCGAATAATCCGAGGTCAACAAGCTAGAGCACAAGTACACACACTACAAACATTGAAGGGCGACCTAACGCAATTTCCATAAGAAATAGCAGAAGAGTTCCGAATGTACTATGAGAAACTGTATAACATACACACGGAACGAGCAGAGAATCACCAGGACATGATGACCAGGGCCATAGAACAATACCTACAAGGATTCAGGCCCAACACACTCACACCAGAAGAAGCAGGTGCGCTAGACACCCCGATCTCCGAAGATAAAGTCCGAGCAGCAATCAAGGTGACGAAAAACGGCAAAGCACCTGGCCCAGATGGTTTTTCAGCAGGGTACTACAAGAAATTTGGTGACATCTTAACCCCACGGCTCACGGCTAAACCAGCTGCAGAAGGCTCCAACCAGAGACCATAGCAGCTACCATCACAGTAATACCCAAACTGGGTAAAAACTCAGAAAATTGTGGAAATTATCGCCCCATCTCCCTTCTTAACACCGACGTGAAGCTCTTTTCTAAGATCATAGTGACCAGACTACAAATATACAAACCCAGACTGATCCACCCAGACCAGACAGGCTTCATACCAGGTCGCAAAGCCGGGGACTGCACCCTGAGGGCATTCACCATTCAACGTCTCGCAAAAAGGGAGAAAGGGAGCGCACGAATCTACTTATGCTTTCCACAGACGCAGAAAAAGCGTTCAACCGTGTGAAATGGCGATTCATGATGGCAACGCTCGCCAGAGTGGGACTGGGGAGAGGAATGCTCACATGGATTGAAAAATTATACAATAACCCGAACGCACGGGTCCGCGTAAACGGGGCACTTACGGACAGGTTCGCCATTAGCAATGGCACCAGACAGGGATGCCCACTGCCCCCCCTCCCTTTAGCCCTAACACTGGAGCCGTTCTTAGCCAGGATTCGACAAACAACGGCAGTCCAGGGGTTCCAATATACAGAAAAGGAACTTTTTCGCTGATAACCCCTTGCACTCCCTGCCTGCTTTATTGGAGGAGTTCAATGCTTATGGCCAAATCTTGGGTCTCAAATTAAACCAGACGAGTGCGAAATCCTACACATCATGACCCTGATGGTGGAACAGGACCGAATCAAACAAATATTTCTCTTCCAATGTTGCAGTGACCTGATGAAGTACCTGGGAATCTTGATCCCCCACGACCCTAAAGACATATACGCCCGAAACTATACCCCACTCCTTAACCAAATTCTAGCAGACCTTAAACTATGGAACCACAAATACATCTCCTGGCAAGGACACATAGCAGTGGTTAAGATGAACATCTTACCGAGGCTTCTCTACTACTTCACCACCATCCCCTGGCACATACCACCAGACTTTTTCACAACACTAAAAACGTCGATCAGTAAATACGTTTGGAAAGGGGACCGAGCACGCCTCAGTCATGACAAGATATGCCTACCCAAATCGTGGGGCGAACTAGCACTGCCAGACATGCGCAAATACTTCCACGCAGCGTACTCCAACGGATACAAGACTGGCATACAGCCCCAGACCACAAATTGTAGGTGTCTCTAGACAGAGAATGCACAAACAAAACCCTCCATACACATGTATGGCACCAACTGACAGGTGCGGCGCAACACCTCAGTAAAATCTCCCCCATCGCACAGACCTTGAAAACATGGGCCACACTGAGAAAGGAATTGTGCATATCTCCACAATCGAGCCCACTGATCCCATTGACGCACAACACTGCCATAGGTGACGGATTGCCACCGACTGCATGGCCCATTACAGAAAGCAGTGAGTTTACCCCCCTGAGCGGGATGCTAAGCAACACAGGTCTGAAAAGCCTGCGGGAATGGTCCATGGAAGTAACCCCCACACTGATGCACAGATTCCACTACGTGCAATTACGACACTTTTATCACAAACTACCAAACCAAGCAGCGGTACACAGGGAAACAACGTCGTTCGAAAACTTGTGTGTGACCGAAATCGAAGCAGACAGCAGGGTATCCGTACTATACCAACGGCTCATAGTAGGAGCTCGTGTCAGAAATGTCGCCTATAAGAAACAATGGGAAGACCTGACAGAGAGGACCTTCAGGGATGCTCAATGGGAACAGATCCTCATCCTGCAACATAAAAGTTCGATTAGCTCCAGATACCAAGAAGTCAACATTAAACTGATCTCTCACTGGTACCACACACCCTGGTTGTTACATAGAATATTCCCAGAGGTCCCCGACACTTGCTGGAGATGCGAAGCACAGACAGGCACTATCCGACACATCTGGTGGGAATGCGCTAAGATAAGACCGTACTGGAATGGGATCAAGCTGGAATTGACCAAAGTCCTGGGCAAACTGCCAGAACTCAACATCCGACACATCTGGTGGGAATGCGCTAAGATAAGACCGTACTGGAATGGGATCAAGCTGGAATTGACCAAAGTCCTGGGCAAACTGCCAGAACTCAACATCAAAACCACTCCACTTCACAGACAGATTGATCGCTCAATATAAAAAGTCAATCCTGACACACCTACTCAACGCACCTAAATCATTGATCCCTGTCATGTGGAAACAAACCCAACCACCCACCACGGCACCTACTAAATGGGAAACTGGCAAGTCCTGCGAAGCTTGACCGTACATGTGGACGACATAACGTATGACAAAACATTCAATGCAAAATCTATGTGGAAAAATATAAAGCTTTTAAGGAAGCCTTACCTCCACTCCACAACCCACTTAGGCTGGGAGATAGTAGACGAGAACACCTCAGACAGAACGGGAGGCAACATAAGTGTATACATAAAACAGGTATGAGCCAGAGGTTGACAGCAACCCCCCCATTTGAAGCCATCGCTAATAATGACAGAAACACCTGACGATCACGACCGATGTAGGAAACGCACCAACCTAACCCACAATCGAAGCGGCATCATGGACTGCCAACAGCGAATAACTGATAGAGGTCTCAGGGACACTAGATATGTTCATAGACGTATTACCACTAAGGAAATGCCTTCAACCTGAGCACATAAGACAGTAATGTAAAGTCATATCAGTATAACATGAGTATAACAAATGTACCTGAACTGTGATGTGATCCATGCGCATGTTAATGAGACAACTGATTTTTGTTTTCCCCTTCCCCACTTTTCCTTTCTGTACCCTAAACTTTTCGAACCAACAATAAAAATGTCGTATTTAAAAAAAAAAAAACAACTGTTGCTATACAGTATTCAAGTGTTGTATACTTATATCAACTGTAATGACCAACAGTCTCTGTGTGTATTCAACTCAGAGCAGGGTAATAGTAACACAAAATAATAGTGTATCGCAATAGGTCGAGACCATGAGGGAAGCCACAAAAAACAAATTAACCACTGTGTGTGGCATTTCAAACCAATGTAAATATGAAAGACAAAAAGGAAAAATACAAAAAACAAAGTATGTATAGCTCAATCAAGCTCCATTGGAGGACGGAGATGAAGTGGTTCCCACTATATTGTAGACAGAATGCTTTGTATCAAAATGTATTGTTGTTTGCAGGTCAGTGTGAAAGAAGGAATTATAGATGAGTATTCAGGTAGGAGAACTGCTGTAGCAGTAGATGAGCAGATGTAAATAGCAAGTACTTTATAGACCTAAGTACTTAATTTAGTATTTTTGGATAAGATTTTCAAATAATTTAATATCATAATATACAATTTTAAAATGGTTTAATATTTTGAAATGTTTGATTTTTTTTATACAATCTAGGTTTTTAATATTTGTAAAAAAAAAATTTTTAACCTCTTTTGGCCATGTTGTACATTAAGGAACAGGGCTGTTTTAACAATTTTGTGGTGTTTGTGATTAGCTGTAATTTTCCTATCTCTCATTTACTGTTCCCATACAAATTATATATTGGGTTTTTTTCAGGACAAAAAGGGCTTAAGGGCTTTCTTTACATACCATAATTTCTATCATGTCATATAACTTAATTTCAAAAAAAAATAATATGGTGAAAAATTAAAAAAAAAAAACATGTTTTTTGACTTTTACTTGAAAAATCTTTTACTCATCTACAAAAGCTAATGAAAAAAATCTGCTACATACATAGAAACATAGAAACATAGAATGTGACGGCAGATAAGAACCATTCAGCCCATCTAGTCTACCCAATTTTCTAAATACTTTCATTACTCCCTAGTCTTATCTTATAGTTAGGATAGCCTTATGCCTATCCCACGCATGCTTAAACTCCTTTTACTGTGTTAACCTCTACCACTTCAGCTGGAAGGCTATTCCATGCATCCACTACCCTCTCAGTAAAGTAATACTTCCTGATATTATTTTTAAACCTTTGTCCCTCTAATTTAAGACTATGTCCTCTTGTTGTGATAGTTTTTCTTCTTTTAAATATAGTCTCCTTTACTGTGTTGATTCCCTTTATATATTTAAATGTTTCTATCATATCCCCCCTGTCTCGTCTTTCTTCCAAGCTATACATGTTATGATCCTTTAACCTTTCCTGGTAAGTTTTATCCCGCAATCCATAACCCAGTTTAGTAGCCCTTCTCTGAACCCTCTCTAAGGTATCACTATCCTTCTGAAGATACGGTCTCCAATACTGTGTACAATACTCCAAGTGAGGTCTCACCAGTGTTCTGTACAATGGCATGAGCACTTCCATTCAAAATGTTGTCCTGATTTTAAGTTATAGGGCTATAAGTACTAGTAGGATATTGCCGTTTCAAAATATAAATTTTTAAAATGTATCAATAGTGACATTGTAACACTATCTGTCATAAATCTCTGAAAAACAACCCGCACGTACATATTTTTTTAAAGTAGACAACCCAGCGTATTCATATAAGGATATTTTGACACTTTCTGTGTAGCCATTTTACCACCAATCTTTGCCAAACTTTAAGGTAGTTTATTTTCTTTTTTTTTTTTTCACATACATTGCAATTCAGGTATAAATTAACAGATCCTGTTATGTGTTGCTGCCAAAAACACACTAATATGTGTTCAGCAACATCTCCTGAATACAGTGATACCACCCATGCATACGCTTGTCGGGTTGTTAGGGGGCTAAAAGGCCACATTTGGCAGGTTCGCATATCTGTTTTCCAACTTGGAATTTTGACATGTAGTCAACCTGCTCCCAGGTCCTATTTGGGACATTTTTGAAGCCGGCCAATGTATTTTACCCCCATCAATATTTTTGAAAAGTAAACAACGCAGGGTATTTCAAATGGTGGTATTTTAACACTTTTCATGCACTAAATATACCACCAGCCTTTGTCAAACTTTTGAGTAGTACTTTTGTTTGTGTTTTTTTTTCACACACATTGTACTTTAGGCATGAATTAACAGATTCTGTTATGTGTCACTGCCAAACAACACCCCAATATGTGTTCAGCAACATCTCCTGAGTACAGTGATAATACCCATGTATAGGCTTGTCGGGTTGTTAGGGGGCTAAAAGGCCACATTTGGCAGGTACGCATATCCGTTTTCCAACTTGGAATTTTGACATCTAGTCAACCTGCACCCATGTCCTATTTGGGACATTTTTTAAACTGGCAAATGTATTTTACCCCCATCAAACCATATATTTTTGAAAAGTAGACAAACCAGGGTATTTCAAATGTTGGTATTTTAACACTTTTCATGCACTGAAGTTACCACCAGCCTTTGTCAAACGTTTGGGTAGTAATTTTTTTTTTTTTTTTTTTTCACACATTGTACTTTAGGCACGAATTAACAGATCCTGCTATGTGTCACTGCCAAACAACACCCCAATATGTGTTCAGCAACATCTCCTGAGTATGGTGATACCACCCATGCATAGGCTTTTTGGGTTGTTTAGGGGCTAAAAGGCCACGTTTGGCAACTGCGCATATCCGTTTTCCAACTTGGTATTTTGACATGTAGTCAATTTGCACCCATATCCTAGTTGAGCCAATGTATTTTACTCCCATCAAACCATATATTTTTGAAAAGAAGAAAACCAAGGGTGTTTTAAGTGGTGGTATTTTAACACTTTTCATGCACTGAATTCTACCACCAGCCTTTGTCAAACTTTTGGGTAGTAATGTTTTTTGTTTTTTTCACACACGTACTTTAGGCATGATTTAACAGATCCTGTTCAGTATCACTACCAAACAGCATCCCAATATGTGTTCAGCAACATCTCCTGAGTACAGTGATACCACCCATGCATAAGTTTGTTGTGTTGTTTGGGGGCTAAAATGCCACGATAGAGACTTGTGCATGTCAGTTTTTCAGCTTGATATATAGGTATGCTTGGCCTATCTTCAGTTTGGTGTATTTTTGCATCCCCCAGTTAGTGTTACCATCATGAAAGTATATATTTTTTTATCAAGTAGACATTATAGGGTGTTGTATATGGGGTGTTTTAACATCCTTCCCCAAACCATTGTGCTAAAAGAATTTCAGAGATTTTTACTTCTTTTCTCCAACTATTTTGCCCCAGCAATTCAGAGAAAGTGTGTGGTGGTAATATTTGAATTCTGTTTTTTATACACACATTGCTTTTACATTTCTGCCAGAAAACTTTTTAACTTTTTTAACCAAATGTGCAGGTATCAAATGCACCTTTAGCAGCAATCTCTAAACTAACTCTGGCAAAAAGAATCTAACTGGAGATTTGGGGGAAGGAAACTAACTAAAATTTTCCGCTTTCAAAAGAAACAAAAAAAAAATTCAGGAATAACTATTACAAAAAGGTGTGTTCTGTGTGGTAGAGCTTAAAACATGTTCCAATTCACAGTCCAGGTGTTGAAGGGCAATCAGGACAGTGAAAGGGGGTGTCTGTCCTTTTCCCTTTTTTTATAGCAGACCCGGCAACGTTTCTGGGGATTTGTTTTTTTTTTGCAGTTGGCGGTATCTTAAAAATAAAATGCATAGCACCAATTCTGGATTCCTCTGGCACTGTTGTTGGAACTTCAAAGGAACCATCTTTTAGGTTGAAATTGGAGAAAGAGAGTTATTCCAGGATTCATTTTTGAAAAAAAGTAAAAATTAATTGTGGGTTGCTACTTGCATCAGATAGATAGCCACCTTTTTATACCAGGCTTTTGTTTTTCTTAAAATAAGATATGGCTGCATCAGCTGATCAGCCAAATCTACACCCCCTATGTGCCTCTTATAAGCCCTGATGCAAACAGGTTTGCTCTGTACTCTGCCTTGGACAGTGACGTCTGACATGCTTTCGTCATGGATGGTGGTTAGCATGTTAATATCCGTCTTGTCCTTAAATTTTATTGCAAGCACTTCAGCTTTGTACAGAGCTTTACATTCACCTTTTTTAATCAACTCATATCCTGCTCTAGACATGGTTTGGGATTACACTGGACTAGAACAGATTGAGTTGGTGCTCCAGTAAGAGCAAATTGATGGCTTCTTTATTATCCCCATGAGCCTTGTAAGAGCCCAGAAATTTTTAAGGTCAGGGACATCTGTGGGATGCCAAGCATGCTCCCTGACAGCATAGCTACCTAGATTGATATAAAAAAAATAGTGTAGCGGGGGGACGGGGCCGGGCCGCCGAGGAGAGCGGTCGCAGGATAGCTCAGCTCCTGCAAATGAAGACATTACAAAGCTTATAAAATATGACTTTAAGCACCCAACTCACCCACGACCGCAACCCTCGATGGATAAGGGCTACTGGAACCGGGGAGAGGCTTGCTCCCTGAGTTTTAGTCCCCCGGAGGGGAGATCTCTGAACAACAAGCGGGACCTTCCCTGGCAGTGAGTGGAGTGGACGGCCGCCACTCCACTATCCCGCCTAATGGAGCCCGACAGCCAAACTACACCAATGCGGACCCAGTCCCGATCCCCCCCTCTGGGCCGGGGGGGTGATCCTGGTCCACACCCAATGGCTCTGATCGTGAGGCCGAGAGGCCCGACCGCTGCCTCCAAAATGGCGGGCACCATGTGCACAGACAGCAAGAGGTGAATCTTATACCTTCCCGTGATACCACCTAAAGCGGCTCCTACCTCCTGATCCCACCACACAGAGAAGTGCCAGCCCTCGCAGCCACTTAAGCCAGCACTGAGAGGCACGGACTACCTGATCAAGTGTAAAAAATTAGTCTGGGAAGCAATCTCCTCCCAGATGGTATCCCCTAAAAATAGCTCCATGTATTGCATAGGGGAGAAGTCATTCACATTGACATTAATGCCTGCGTTGGCACTAAAAGGGGGGATGTTGGCCTCAGCTAACTGTGGAGGTACCCAGTCCTCCTCCACATTCGTAGTAGGGAAATCACAGCTTCTTTTTGCATCCGGCTCACACACAGATGACGTGTATCTGCATGCCTAGCAGATAGTAACAGCAGGATTTTGGCGGAAGCGATCTCTGACTGCTCCCGCCGCCCAATTTCCATGATGAGAGTTCAGGATCGTCACCGGTCCTCAAGGGGATGTTACCGATGATGGTCTTGAACCGTCATCGGTCCTTAAGGGGTTAAAAGTTTATATAATAATAAATCATTTGAAAACCTTACCCAAAATATTAGAAGCCTAAATAAGTCTAATTCAAAAAAGCCAAGAGACTGACTATATGTAGAAAGATGGCAAAGTGGTTTTAGAAGCCTCTGGTGCTAGTAAATAAGTATTAGCAGCCACAAGCTGGTATTGTGAACTAATGAAAAAGAAATTGAAGTGGTAGTCACCCTTGTGGCACAAAACCTCTCTTTCTCATTGTGTGATGGAGAGCACCAGGTGCAGCCTAGTAGCTCCCTGGGGAGGCCGGGCAGGTTTTCATGTCAGAAGTCATGATCCTGTAGGGCTGCCTCAGTTACGGGAGAGATGGTGATACTGGGATGGCATTAGAGAAGGCTGGATGGGTCAGAGTTGGAACTGCGGAGTTCTGTGCTGATGTGACCACCATGTTAGTTTTCATTTTTTTTTGCTATTCAGTGGTATATTTAAGAACGATTAATATGCATCAGATACTTTCTCTTTGACAGCATTATTCATTAAAGTGTGAATTGTAAGAAATTCAAAGATAATTCAAATTTAATTTAGAATTTTAGATCACAATAGAAATTGGAAAAATCCTCCAAATACCTATATTTTCGGTTTTACTATTCTGGCCTAAGAATGGAAGTTAACTGAAATTGAACTGTTGCAAATAACTCTGCAAGTGTAACAAAACACAAATGAAACCGCTCACTACATGCTACCAACTATTGATAAATTCCAATTCCAATCAGAAACCATCCTTCGCTTGCCAATGGGAAAAAGAATTACAGCAATAATTTCCGATAAAAGAATGGAATAAAGCTTTCACAGCTGTGTCATATGTATACAAATGTATCTCCCACTGGGAAACAAGTAGAAAAGTACTATTTCACTGGTAGCTAACTCCCAAAAGACTACAGCACATATATCCAATGACAATGAGCAAATGATGGAAATGCCAGGCTGAGGAGGTTTTGTATATATTCTGGGGGTGATGGAAATTAAAGAATACTGGTGAAATATTCAATACATTTTGTAGAAATGACTACCTTACCACTCCTTCTCCAAATATACCTCTTAGATATACTGGCAAACTCACTGTTGCAGGCACAAAAATGTCACTACATGTCCTTTTAGTATCCAAAAATATTATTGCGAAACATTGGAAATCAGTTGAGAGCCCGCAAGTTTTCTTAGTTGTTAGTGCACTGAAATCAACAAACTTTACGAAGAGATGATACACAGGAACCTAAGGTCCACAAAGAATTTGCAGGAAAAATGACAACTAATAAAATAATCCTGTAAAGAGAGCCCTATTTAGGCTTTCTTTATTGCAAGTTCTGTTTAATTAAGATTTTCTTATCCCGTGCTCTGTTAATAGCTTGCTAGACCCTGCAAGAGCCTCCTGTATGTGATTAAAGTTCAATTTAGAAATTGAGATACAATTATTTAAGATAAATTACATCTGTTTGAAAGTGAAACCAGGTTTTTTTTCATGCAGGCTCTGTCAATCATAGCCAGGGGAGGTGTGGCTAGGGCTGCATAAACAGAAACAAAGTGATTTAACTCCTAAATGACAGTGAATTGAGCAGTGAAATTGCAGGGGAATGATCTATACACTAAATCTGCTTTATTTAGCTAAAGTAATTTAGGTGACTATAGTGTTCCTTTAAGTGTGTGTGTTGTGCTTATGTGTGTTTATGTATGTACATTTATTGTGTGTGTATATAAATGTGTATGTGTTTAGTAGATAGAGCCTTTATTTGATGTCCTTACATTTTTGCAATCTCACATAAGGTTAACAAATAAGAGAGTTATCTATTAACCCCTTAAGGATGGAGCCAAATGTACACGTTGTGAACAAAACAAAATGTAAACAAAACCTGGCATTTGCGCTACATGTCTGTCCAACCGTAATACACCTCTTTCATATTAAATACACCCACCCTTATTATATATCATTTTATTCAGGGGAAACAGGGCTTTCGTTTAATATCAAATATTTAGCTATGAAACATAATTTAATATGAAATAAATGGGAGAAAATAAGATTTTGTTTGATTTTTTTAGTTCTACATGTCATTTTAACGGTCAATGTCATAATACTGTTTTGCTTTTACTGCAATAAAATACACATATTTGTATTCAGCAAAGTCTCACGTGTAAAACAGTACCCCCTATGTACAGGTTTTATGGCGTTTTGGGAAGTTACAAGGTCAAATATAGCACTTTACATTTGAAATTGAAATTCGCCAGATTGGTTACGTTGCCTTTGGGACTTTATAGTAGTCCAGAAAAGAAATTTACACCCATAATGGCATATCATTTGCAATAGTAGACAACCCAAGGTATTGCAAATGGGGTATGTCCAGTCTTTTTTAGTAGCCATTTGGTCACAAACACTGGCCAAAATTGGCATTTTGTCCTGCAGCCTTGTAACCAACAGACCGGAGAACACCTGAAGTTTGAAAATGGGGACTCTAGTGGTATCTGCTTGTTCTAACTTTGTGTGTCCAAAATATCATTTATGTATTTTTATGTCACCTAGTGTCTTGCTACCAGTGCATAGGCTAAGCATTTATTACAAAATACCTTCTTTTGTTATAATGCACTGTGTACTTAGCATTATTACAAGTTCATTATTTTCTACTACAAAAATGTGCCACGACTCTGTAAAACTATGTTTATTACCAAAATGTTTGCTTTTGTTGTTGTGGCATTGCAAGCCTGCATGTACTTACTAGCACACCAAAAATAAAGAATTGAGAAAAATAAAAATTGCTGATGAAACACAATGTAGCGGTGACAGACTGCCTTGCACCCCGACTGGGTACCTCCGTCAATCGCTGCTTCCTAGTACCATAAGCACTGCACTGGAACACCATAACCACCGTAAACCCCACAAACCACCGCAGCTTGGTTGGGGTCTCGCCATCCTCCACCCACCCTGGACCCAAGACCAGGATCCAGCTTCCAGAGGGTAGACCTCTCCTAGTCCAGAGAGCATAGCAGGAACAGCTCTTAGAAGAGCGAGTGATTTTACTCAGTTGAGTATTATGATATAGCAATCCCCTGAGTGTATGTAGTTCTCCAATCCCCCAAACATGAGCCAAGACTTCATGAAGGGGTAAAGCATTCTGTTTAATGGCAGTCACCACTGGTCTAATATGCAAGTCCCCATGCAAGGGGCCCTTCCACACAATCCCTCCCCTCTGCCTTTGAGATAATTGAATCAGGAACTGTACTAATCTAATCTAATCATCTCCAAGCACAGAAAAAAAACATAGTTTTTAAAAACACCCCAAAAGTACCCTAAAAACACATAAAACACCACAATGTTACATCCCCTGATAGCCCTGATCTGGGTGACCAACATATCAAAAGATCACCCAGATCAGTTCAGGGATTTCCTGGAAGTCTTATTTTTGACCCACCGTGCACATGGTCCCATGCCCAAAACAGTTCCAGAGAATTAGAGGTAACAGTTGGCAGGGCCGGCCTTAGGGGTGTGTGGCCGCACAGGGTGCCATGGAGCATGGGGCGCCGTGCAGCAGACACAGCTCACACATGGCCGGCCGGGATAAAATAAATTATGGTGGGGATCTTCCTGATCGATGGGGGCGGAGCTTCCCGGGCGGTGGGTGGTGGAGCCAAAAGTGCTGGATAACTGCTGCAGGGGAAGCAGGAAAGAGTCCCTGCTTCCCCAACAAACAGTCTCCATGAGCTGCACTACCTCCACAATGAACAGAGGTAACTATGTGTGATTGTCAGTGTGTGTATGACTGTGTGCCTGTGTGTGTGTGTGTGTGTGTGTGTGTGCGTGTATGACTGTCTGCCTTTGTGTGTGTGTGTGTGTGTGTGTGTGTGTGTGTATGACTTTTTGCCTGTGTGTTTGACTGTCTGCCTGTGTGTGTGTGTGTGTGTGTGTGTGTGTGTGTATGACTTTTTGCCTGTGTGTGTGTGCATGAGTGAATGTGTGCATGACTGTCTGCCTGTGTGTGTGTGTGTATGTCTTCCTGGGTATGTATGGCCGCCTGCCTCTGTGTGTGTGTGTATGGCTGTCTGCGTGTGTGTGTGTGTGACTGTCTGCATGTATGTGTGTGTAAGACTGCATGTGTGGCTGTGTGTGTGTGGCTGTCTGCCTGTAATTGTGTGTGATTGTGTTTATCTACCTGTAACTGTGTATATGTGTTACTGCCTGATCCTGTGTATGTGACTATCTGCCTGCGACTATGTGCATGTGGTGGATTTGACAGTGTATATGTATAATTGTGTGCATCTGACTGTGGGACTGTGTGCACACAACTCTGCAAAAATATACAACTGCATTCACACGCAGGCCTAAATGCATGTTTTTATCTGAATTAAATAACCATCACACACAGCCAATATACCCAGCACAAATACCACATATAACAAATACACGCATATCACACACTGTTAATACACCGATTACAAATATCACACACAGCCAACACATAGCATACATATCACACACAGTCATCACACCTATCACATACACAGACAACACAAACATTACATCATACATGGATGACGGGGGGGGTGTCACATAATGCCATGTTCTGCGGAGATGTGTGGCTTTGGTTTCTGGTATCCATTACTCTTTTTGCTGTCCTTTCTTGTTTTTTCTGTTGTTTTGGTCTATGGCTGGTTTTCTGGGTCCATTCCTGTAATCCATCCCTGGGATTCCCAGTCTCCAGGTTTCCTTTAAATGTTTGTTTTATGTTGCCACACCGGTTTGTTTTCCATTTACCTTTTGTTTCAGTCTGGACCTGCAGCAGTGTTTCAAGTCTCTGCCCTTTCTGGCAGGTAAGTGCTATATATGTGTATCTTATGGTTCTTTTAGTATACATTAGGCAGTGTAGGACCTGCCGAATATGGGGTACATTGGCGTTGTGGCAGGCTTATGCAATGTATGATCATATAATGTGACTAAATACCCATACTTTTCATATATAGTGCTTAGTTATGTCTCCTCTTGTTTTGCCTATTATATCTAGTCTTGTTTTATTTTGTTAATACAGTCCATGTATAGTCCTGTCCTGTCCCTGTTTAGTTAATGTTCCCTTATGTATTGTGTAAATGTTCTGGGTTCTACTAGTTCTGTCTTGTTTTCATGTTTTGGTGTCTGTTCCAGTCTTGCCTTGTTTCTGTACTGGATACATGTCTGCTGCAGAGCCCCCCCATCCAGTTTCTGGGAGGTCTGCATATCAAGCTCCTAGTTCCTGGGATCCGCTGTAGCTGCATCAGGGTTCTGGTATGTGGCTGCACAAACGCTGGTGCTCAACACCAGGGGGCGTGTGGTTACCCTGCACCAGACCCTGCTAATCCACCTCCACGCTTAAGACTCCACTTCTTCTCATCAGGCACTCAGTGGTCCCGGTTCCGTACCGCCACCTGTGACAGGGGGGGCGCTGTTAAGATTTTTCGCACAGGGTGCTGCAGGGTCTAAGGCCGGCCTCTCTGTCTGGAGTACAAAAGTACATACTTCACATGAAAAGAGCCTTTTAAAGTGCATTGGGCAAGGTATATTGCAGGGCCCATAGTTCTGAGGCAAGAGGCTGGCCAGCAGGCCCCTCCAAGAACCCATGACGAGGTTCAGTTCGTCACAGGGCCATAATCACAGGGTAAGAGGCTGGCAAACAGGCCCCTCCAAAAGCCAGTGACGAGATTACTTTCGTCACAGTAACCTCTGTACTTTTACACTCCCCTTTGTTTGAAACAATGTATGTAAAAAAGAAAATAAACAAATCTTCACTAAAGATTATACATTTAAAAAACTAAACTCTGCAAGTGTAAATGTAATAAAATATAACGGCAAGGTGTAACATTTTAGTTTTCTAACAAAGATTTTTTTTTGTAAAAACATGGTTTGCAAAGGTAATCATAAAATGGAAGATTTTTAAATCACGTACCTTTAAATGAAACCACATTTACCAGGAAAAATGACAACTAATAAAATAATCATACACATGCTAGTTCAGTGGAGGTCTGAAAACCAAAATGACTGAAGCTATCAATCTTAAGGTATAGATATTATTTATATATAAATAAAAAAAGATTGCAATTGCTCACATTAAACAGATGGTAATAGAAGAGTCAGTACATTCTATAAAAATGTAATAATTCCAGAGTTATTTATGAATACAGTTTCCACATTATGGGCTTATTTATTTCAGAAAGGGACTAGCTGTAAACAGCCCAGCTTTGACTTTGGTATAACATGAATATTGGCAAGAGTGTTATATATTCAGCATTATAACCCAGGCCAATTTCTTCCACATGTCACAAATTGTATAGTTATTTGGTCAGGGCCCATACTGACAGTTGATTTAGCAACATATCAGGGGACACTTGCCAAACAATCTTGAAACAGTTTATAATGACATGCTGCTGCAGAATTCTGGGCTTTGTGCCAAGTTATATACTAACAACCTCCTAGAACTTTTACAAAGTTGTAGGATTTATTTTTCAAACTTTTACGTCAATCTGGCATTTGATACTTTTCCGATAATAATGTAAGCGAGCCACATTTCTTACTAAAATTAGAGGTGTTGAAAAATAAAATAAATGGATGATAAAAGGGTGTCAGATTCAGATGTCTAATTAAATGCAGCAGATGCTGCTAAGCCATGCTTTTTAAATCTTACAGCTTGCAAGGTTTATGGAACATTTTCCTGTTGGAGTGTTAATTTGTTGCCATCTTGCTCAGTCCCACTACATTTCATCAATGCAAATTAGTGAACATTTTATTGTGAATATGTTATGATCAGCAGGACTGGAAATTTCCATCAGCTGTTAACAAAACTAAAAAAAAAAAAAAAAAACCTAGCAAACTAACAATTATGTTTCTCCCCAGATAACTGGCTCAGTTAAATGAATTAAGCGAATGCACCCCACCCAGCAGTTAATTGTGATGAATTGAAAACCCACTTTGCAAAATTTTGCTCAACAAGCAAAGTCCGAAATAAAGGTGAGTTGGAGAAGATTTTTAACTCTGTAATTTTGATTTCAATTAAAATTAAACCCTTATTTATTTTCCCAACTACTAATGAAGGGTTGTCACGTAATAATTTTAGTTGTAGCCACGGTATGTTCTATCACTCATCCAAGGAAAATAAATAAATAAATCAAACAAAGTTGCATATCTGCTGAGGAGCTATAACGGGCAAGTGTCTTGTCTTTTGAAGATATATTGTTACTTCTTACTTTCATGTGACACTGATTGCTTCAGTCATTAGCTACCACAGTCCCAGCTGCAGATCACCCACCCATAAGTGTGTGCAACGCATTACATTTGGTACCCAGGGGAAATACCATCTATAAACTTATTTTTTGAAATAAGGTAAATATTTTATTTTTTTCAAAAAACTGTTATACCACGATAGTCATGATTTTGTTTCTGCAAAATTAAAACAAGTTACCAACCATTTAGCCTAAATGTCCATGTCCATAGTGACCTAAACACAGGGCAGGCAAGGCATTTTAATCCTGCATTAAATGCCTATGCACTCCCTACCATTTCACAGAGTAGCTGTACATATCTGCTGTATTATATCCAGCAGCAGGCCACTCACTATCATGTAATCACAATAGTAACCTGATTCAAAAAAATGAACCTGCCAATGAGGGTATCTTTGTGAATCTTAGCAAAGGCTAAGGCTAAAAACACCTTGTGCATAAAAATGCTGCCATATCCTGGGAGGTTAAAAGCCTATCACATATTTAGAGGTATTGCACAGCTTAATTTGTAATTATTGTTGTAGGAAGAATACTTTCACTTACTGTATTAGGGCGCCAATGTCCTTTGTCAAGTTTTTCCTTCGTCAATGTCAGCAGATGGGGGGACCGAATGTGCATGTGTGAATCAATGTTTTTCTACATTTCTTTTGCTTAATGCTGGATGTCCCCATGCAAAGTGTGAGGATGTCCAAGCTTTGTTTCACAGAGTGAAACACTCTGAAACACCAAATGCTTCAAGTGGCTATCTGGTAGTTTTTGTAAAACTAAGGGGGACAGGGACGGTGCACCCAGACCCAGGGGCGGATCCTGAACCTAATCTCGGGAGGGGCACTGGTAGATTTTTTTTATAGGCACAATAACCACTACCGCCCTATGAAGTGGTTATAGTGCCAGAACAGAAGCGCTGTGGTGCCCTCCCAGAGTAGTGGCGGATCCGGGGGGCAACTCCCTCCCCGAGAAAACAGATGGTCTCCTTCTCCCCTGCCAGCACATGCAGGCGCCAACACTGCAATGTGCCTTCACAGACCAGAGGGGAGATCAGAGATCTCCCTCCCCGGTACGCAGGCACCATGCTGGCAGCCGGCAGGGGTGGGAGGGAGGGAGAGAGAGAGGACCCGGGTGCTCCGGGCTAGAGTTCACTCTCCTCACTGGGACCACCAGGGATCGAGAAGTGTCCCCCCCCCTTCTCCCTCAGTAAAGGTAAGAAGGCAGGGGGGACATTACCCTACACACACATATATACTGCCCCCCATATACACACACACATATACTGCCCCATATACACACACTGCCCTTCACATACACTGCCCCCTAACACACACACCACTGCTCCTATGCCCTACTACAGCCCCATTTCCCAGCAGACCTCAGATAAGTTGTTAAACTGTCCTTAAACTGTTTGACTACTTACTCTGGGAGGGGGTCCCGGCACTATTGGCACCATAACTACTACACTGAGCTGTGGTTATTGTGTCTGGATTATTTAAATAATCTACAAGTGCCCCTCCCAAGATCAGGCTCTGGATCCGCCACTGTCCCAGAGTAAGTAGTCAAACTGTGCAAGAACAGTTTGACAACTTACCTAGAGTCTTCCGGGATAGGGGCAGTAGTGGGGGGTTAGGAGCTGTAGTGTAGGATGCATGTTTGAGGGCTGTAGTGTGTGTGTGATTTTGAGTTGTGCAGTACATGTGGAGGTACAATGTATGGGATTGTGAGGGTTACAGAGTATGTGTGTGTAGGAGGGGTTGAATGTGTTAGGTGCAGTGTGTAAAGGGTACAGTGTGTGATTGTGAAGGATTCAGTGTGTGTGGGGTGGGTTGTAGTGTGAGATAAGCTTTGCAGGCTAGGATAAGGGCCTAAGAAGGGAGGAGTTTTTTAACACCCCTCCCCCTCCCCTTGTTTCTTACCTGCATATTCCCTGGTGATTCGGTGGCCCTGTAGGGGCTCTCAGCATTCACCTCCGCAGCTCGCTGGGTGAAGGCTCTTCTCACGAGTCCCCGGCACCCCTTGGAATAGAGCATTGCTGTGGTAAGGCCGGCAACGCTCTAAAAGCCGTAAAGGGGTAAATGTGGTGATTTTTTTTTTTTTTTTTTAAGAGGTGTTAAATATAAGATTTAGGTAAAGAGTTTAGTTTCAGATTCATGCTTTGAGTGTTGAAGTTTAAATGGTTTTGTTTAGTTTCAGATTCATGCTTTGAGTGTTGGAGTTTAAATGGTTATTTGCCTTCTATTGGCCAGTAAGTATGATTATAATAGAGCTGAAGGAGTGGTTACATAGTGTGTATCAGTAAAAGCTTCCCCTGATCCTCCTTTCATACATTTCCTGTGTGAGAGGGTTACTAGTGGGCAGATGGAAGTAATCACTTCCTATCCTGCCTCATGCATAGACACTTTAGGAGTTGGGACAGCTTTTACACCCTCTATAACGGTTCCTGCAGGTCAGCGATTAAGTCTCTCCACCAGCCTATATAACGCTTTAGTGTTAGGAATACAATATGTATTCCTGCCTCCCAACAGTCCTGATTTTGGAGTCCTGTCGAACTTTATTTTCCTGGTCTCCTGCCCATTGTGGCATCACTAGTGACATACTTGTGCCACCTGTTCAATGTTTAGGTTCCCAGACCCACTCCAAGTACATGAAAATGTGATATTTACTTATTTTTTCCAATCGCCACGCTGATATCACCATGTCTGGCCTTGCCTCCATGGCTGAGATTAATCTTGACGATCTCAGCCAATCCAATGCTTTCCCATAGGAAAACATTGGGAGTATAATGCGACTGAGCAGCAAAGCACCACACTGTGCCAATCAGCATCTCCTCATAGAGATGCGTTGAATCAATTTTCTCTGAAAAGGCAGTGTTTATATTGAAACACCTGCATGGACATGTCCTAGACACCAGAACTATTACATTAAGCTGTAGTGGTTCTGCTGACTATTGTATCCCTTTAAGTTCAAAAAAGGCATATTAGAAGTGCTGCACACAGGTGCCTACTCTGCCTAATGGGAAATCCGGCCCTGTAGCCTTCATAATACTGCCTTGTGGTAGATCACCATCATAGAGAACTTTAATCACAAACTGCATGTATCATTGCCAGCAACAATCACCCACCATCAACAGCAGATGCTTTAAATCTTAAATGTCACATTTCCAGCAGCTGGTCCCTCACCATCATGTGATCCAGAGAGAGAGAAAGTTGTGATCACCAACTGCCACGTTCTGCGCATCAGGCCAACAAATTAGCAGATCAGCTCCTTATACTTAATATTCAAGATAATTGTGGGTATGCATAAATAATACATGGGCAACTTTCATACTACAGGAATATACAAAATATGTACTATATCGTAACCCCCAAAAGCCAAAAAAGTGCTATCACCAGGAGTGTACCTCACTTACACAAAAAAATACAGAAAAAACTAAATAGTTTATAAAACTCCAAAGTGTAGTATAAGCTAAAGGTGGGATAGCACACAAAATGTATAGAGGATACAACCTGTATTATAGAAGGTGATCTCTAGGTGATCTGGAAATATAAAATCACAAATGGTGAAGTATGCCAAAACGACAGTGACTAAATCCAGGAGGTAGAAAACCTACAAGAAACACTGATGTTCTGCGCTTATCCCCCCTCTGGGGTGTCTTTTAAGAAGTGGTGAAATTCTTCTTATGTGCTAAATCCTCAGAGGGATAAAAGAAATGTTCATAGAGTAGTACTGTTAAAAATAAAAAAAATTATTACACTGATTGCACTTACATTCAAGCTGTAATCAGCTAGCATATCTCCACCAGCAAGTGGAATAGGATGGTAAATCCGTCCGCACACAAGTGGAGTAGTAGTCAGATTCAGCAGAAAAGTATGCTAATAAAATACATACAAAATGAATAAAACTAGAAATAAAAATAGTCCAGGTACTCAATCCAATGCGTTTCGTCAGGATATGACTTCTTCAGGGATGTCACACTACATTACACTTCCCAGGACCTTAAGCAGTGGGAAGCAAAAAAATTGGTTTTACTGTTTTTTAAATTTATTTCTTCTCCCGAGTTGTGGCCCTTGACTTCTAGTAACACTTGAAACACAATTATGGCCTCCCAGAGTAATCTCTACCTTTCATACCTGTCTCCCGCTCTCTCCTATGGGACAGTGCTTTGCTCTCTCCTCCAGCTCTGCTTCACTCCTACTTGATATTTCCTGTCAATGTTTCTAATACCCCACCTCCTATAGTCTGTAAGCTCGTTTGAGCAGGGTCCTCTTCAACCTATTGTTCCTGTAAGTTTTCTTGTAATTGTCCTATTTATTGTTACATCCCCCCCTCTCAAAATATTGTAAAGCGCTACGGAATCTGTTTGCGCTATATAAATGGCAATAATAATAATAATAATTACTTTGGCCTGGGCATTAAGAGGTGCAGGTCAGTGCAAATCTCCTCCTCCTATGATGTGGAGGCCTGGTCCTCCTCCTTCACAACAGTCAGTATCTACTTTTAAATCATTTTTTTTTTTTCCCCCTTGCAGGGACTTCTTTCCTTCTGCTTCATTTGCACGGTACTGCTTTCAAGATTTTTCCCTTTTGATTGCAATATATGTAATGTTGTATGTATTAATAAAAACAAAATACAATAAAATATATTTACCACTAAATTAAAATTCCCATTATGTTCAGTGTATTTAGTTGTTGACCAAATTGTTGATGTGGATTGCACTTCCCTCAATATCCTACATATAATTCCATAGCAGGTAATAAGCAGGACTGTTCATTTCTGTACAACACTGTATGTTCATGCTTTATAGATAAGCTAAGCTATTTCAAACTGCAGGCTTGAAAATAAGATGTAGGAAACCATTAGAGGTAAATAAAAATATGTAGTAACATGAAATATCACATAGGATTAGTGTTTATTAATTTGTAAACAGAAAAAAACTCCAGCTATTTATTTTTATTTCATTAGGAATTATTTTATTGACATTTTGGTGGTGGTATTACTTAAAAAAAATAATAAATGCTACTGTGCATTGGTTGTGCTAATTTCTTTAAAGAACAACTTGGTGAAAGACCTGGACATGCTGACTTATCTAAATTAGAAGAAAACATACCCTCAACTTAATCAGACTGTAATAATTTTCCAAATGACTTAAAATATTTTCTTCCTTTTGGAATCATCTTAGTCATTTACTGATGTCAGACAATATTAACATGACACTCTCGATCCACTGAAGGCTGATTTGGCATGAGTAAGGAACGACTTGTTGAAACACTAGATGTGTAAGACTGATTAAATATTAAAAGGACACTCCAAAGTTTAGTTTGCTAAAAAGCTTTGTGTGAAGAATGTGTCCTTTTTTAATTTTACAGATTTCAATAGAAATGGAGACTTTAAATTAACCTGGTACCACCACTCTAGTTTTTAATCAGACAACCAGTTCTGTTACTACCTGGTTTGGTTCTCAAGAGGCAACAATTGCTCAGAGCACCTGCCTTGCAAAGACTGCTCATTGATCTGCATTGGGAAGTCTGATTTAAAAGCCATTGAAAGTCTGGGCAGGGGAAGAAGTGGAGGGCTTGAAAAGGCAGCAGACAAGATAACTGCAAGCTGATTTTAGATTTACCTCAATTAAGAACTGCATAATTAAATGCTTGCAAGTTTTAATTCGGAGTATATCTACTAAACAGTGATTTTATTTTGGCAGTGGTGTTTAACTCTCCAGAAATTTTACAGATGAAATGGGTTATAGATTCTGATGCAGTAGAGGTCCCATCAACTGTTAGCTAACCAATTCTATGCTCACATCCTACTATATCTCGTGTGAAGCGCTATTGAATTTGAACTATTTACCTTTGTAGTTAAAACTTGGATTTTTTTTTAATTATGAAATTCTTGTCTTTGTGGCAGGTACCTTAAGAGTCTATTATTGATATGTCAGTCACTTGCTTTCAGGATACTTAAAAGGAGTAACAATTTTTTTTGATTTTTAATAAAAATAAAAAAAATAGTAATAGTAATACATTGTAGAAGGGAAGTAAAAAAATAATGTCTCTTGCCTAGTTTAGCTAATGTTAAATAAAGTAAAATATGGCGATATCTATGAAACTTCTTCCAAGTAATCTGCAACATCGCTTATCTGAGAAATGGTGTGGTCCGTTGTTAGGTCGTCAAGCTGCAAAATATAAATAGAAAGATGTGAAGAAAAAAAAAACACAGAAGCAGCAGCAGCCACTTATAAATGAAAAGAAAGAAAAAAAAAAATATTTATGCATTACATTAATGTACCACTTGTGCTTTTGTTATAAAAAATAAATAAATCTATTTCTGGGTGGAAAACACAATTCCAGTTCTGGAAATTGCAGAAAATCTAACAACCATTCATACACTGTTTAGGAACATGTAATAATTAATGGTAATATATTCTTATGTTGAACATAAAAGAATGGAATAAAATTAAAAATATTTTTGCATCCACATTTTGGTTGATCAACAGTGTACAGAATATAAGTATTATTCCACATGTGTTGCTTCTAATGAAGATTGTGAAAGAGTACGTCAAAAATAGAAATATGCAAATTATAATTTAAACTTAAAATTGCACAGTTGCGCTTTTTTTTATTACAACTTTGCTTTGTTAACCTCTTCTATGTGACAATCATGTGTACACGATTGCCAGGGTCTTACAATTATTGCAAAATAAATTTCTTCATTGCAAACTAATTTCGTTTGCAATGATTGTACAGAGCTGGTGCTACCTTTCAATTACCGGCTGTGCTGAGCTCCTTTGCAGCCCTCCATCCACCTTACTGCAGGGGCTGGTAGGAAGATATAGAGATCTCCCTGCAGGGTGCTGCACTGCTCACTCTGCAAGCTACCATTTGGATGAGAGAAGCTCACTGGAAATGCTCAGTCCTGGTCATAGACCAAAAGGGGGCATTCCGAGGGGGGGTCTGCTTTCAGCCTGGGGGCAGATTCCACAGGCAGCCAACCGGACCAACAAAGAAATTGCTGAACTACCAGGAAAAGATGACCATAGCCATCTCACTGCTAAAAGGTAAGTAGGAGGGGGACATCGCGAATAAACCAATCAATGTGTGAGGAGGTTGTATTTCCTTGTTCAGGTCCCCCACACGTTGCTAATTTCAGCCTAAATTACCATAATCAGGCCTTTGTGGTCTGTCACTGTTTACCAAGTTTCATATAATTCAACTCGTGTCACAGGCACGTGGCAGATCTCACATATTTTGTTTCCTATTAATTAAACTAGAGATGTCCCCCCATCTTTCTCACACATATTCCCAGTCCCTCAAGTAGTGAGAAGCACAGTGTGAAATCTTGCCTAAGTGCAGCACTTCCTCTCCTATCCATATTGATTGGCCCAAGTTCATGCACATAATTAAATTCCTTTATTCTACTATCCTTACTTATCATCCTGTTGTGGACATTTTAATGCTTAACCACAACATAGGTACATTATGCTCTTATCTCAATTAGCACTTATGCCATACTGGACATATTCCCATTAGGATTCTCATTGTGTCTTTAGGTTCCTCTCTACAATATTCATTTCTCAAGTTCAGCCGCACACTAGTTGGGCAAGGTATGTATGTTCCACATCATTTCATTATGTTTCTATTGCCCTACATTCCTTAGGGATGGATCGACTGGCTGTATAGGGTATTGTGTCCCGCGAGGCAAAAAATTCAGAGGTATTCGTCCATCGGCCCAACTCATAGGTAGAGGCTTGTTTCAGCCTCTCCAGGTCATTAGATATGTGCTTCATCTGTCATGGCCACTTTTTTGAATCTTTTACTTGTCAGTCAGAGGCCAACAATCCCGCCACTTCATTTGGTGGCCTCAGTCCCTCGGCCAAATTTATAACTGGGGCCTTTCAGAGCCACTTGACATTTAGTACAGCTTCATCTTTTCCTTGTTTAGTCAACTGTTTCGCCATGCTGCACTAATCAAGCCGCCAGTTGATGCAGGGTTACACTATCACAACATGGACACCATATTTACGCTTTATTTCTTGGATCATAGTACGTCTCACACCTAGGTAAAAAGAGGATCATTTCCCAGACAGTTCATCCACCCCAGACAAACCATACACTCCGGCCAAGAACCAGGATAGCACTGACCCGATCCCTTGTGATCCTGGACCATTCCCAAATTGCTGCTGAACAAAGACATAAGGCATATCATTCCTAGCTACAGCTCAGGAGCTTAACTGTACAGACTCATAATTGTCAACTCTGCATGGCAGAGATCTTTTACCCTTAAATATGATAGACAGGCTAAAGAAGTTAGAATCTTCTAATTCAAGAGTTCTTAACCCTCCCACTGGGTATCCTACTTTGTACCACTTACTTCCATCCTCTCAAGGTAACATCACCAGTTACAATCTAACACATGTTGCGTCTTCTCACATTATTACACCAGCACATTTAATTCCTTCGTCCATAAGGAACGTACCCGAAGTCAAAGACATCAGTTTGGTTTCCTTGTTGAGTGCCTCCCAAATACCTGATGGAGTACAAGTCATACAACTATGGAGACTCGTCAGTAGATTTGAAGATAGGGACCCCAGACAGAACTTCTGACTATGTCCAAATTTCTTCTGGCCTTTGGTTTACATCTAATGATGTCCTCTCTTACACATCCCTACACTGTAGGGAACAACTGGACTTCTTTTTACAAGACCTTTTTGTATTTTTGGGTAAGGCATTAATCTGTAACGATTTCAATACTGGTAGTTGCAGTTTCAGCTTGTAGATTATGCCACGTCTGCTCCCTGTTTCAGTGCCATGCCAAACTATGTGCCCTAAACGCCTTTTCCTAGGCAATGACTAACAGAAGTTAACATCGACAACTGGCCTTTTAGTTCAACACTGACCAACAAGTCGAGTTATATTAAAAATAGAGGAATACTATACCCCGTAGCATGAAACAAAACCATGGCCCTACTTTTATCCCTGGGATTTCCTCTATCCCAAGATAATCTTATAGCCCCTCCAGCAGTCTAGCTTTCCTGGGCATAAAACTAGACTTGATATGGTTGCAGTACTGGCTCCTCGCGGACAGGGTCCGGCTTATCAGGGCGACATGGGGTCCTTCCCTGGCAAAGGTGCTGGTTCTAATTTAGAGCTCCCAAGTCTCCTTGGTTCTCTGAACCTTGCCATGTGAGTCATACACAAAGGTCGCTACTACATTTCCCTGACTGCTCATCCTACTCCCAGGTTACCTACCGACTATAACACTGCGACACTAGTCACACCTGCTCGAGCAGACCTGTTCGCTAAACTTCCTTGTCCACAGGAACGGGAAAGCTATGTTCATTTCCCCCACTGTCTGGACTGATGCTGCTGCCCACACTGAATCTGCGGCCATTTTCAAGGACAACTGGTTCCATGACATTTGGCCCGTTGATACACGGTATCTACCCTCTTTTAGTAAACTTTGTCTCTCTTTGGACTATGCCCCAGCTTGACCGCTGCATGCCTGGGGGTCTCTACAGAAGGTGCAATCTGTCAAGTGCTATCCAGATAACACAGCAGTTTTTCACTTTCAAAATCACCTTGGCTTGCAGCAACATCACAATATTACCTTGTCCATATTCACATACCAGGCTGTCTCAAAATAGCAGTTGACGCTTTGACTCAATTACAACTTCAGGTATATTTCAAACACACCTGCCTAACGATCTACTATGACCCCAAACAATTCAGAACCTCATACTAGATTACCACATTGCATAGATTTCTGTCACGCACGGCACTCTCTGCCAATATCTACCTGTAACGGTTCCCCTATACTCCGGCTGAGTATATACGTTATAAATCTCCCGAGTCCCAAGTGCAGTAGTGATTTATAGCCCAAGTTCCCCCAAGTATCAACCTAAACTTGATGAAGGGGTAAAACTTATCTGGCCAACCTATATACAAAATCAGGATGCTGGAGAACACTCCCACAAAATGGCTACAATTTACAGTGTCAGCATGACTAAGTATAAATTACATAAAATAAGAAAACACATAATAATCATTATATCACAAATGTTATATCCCCAGGTAGCTTGGATCTGAGCGCCCAAGTTGTTCAAAACAGCGCTCAGATCCATGCAGTGTAGGGGAAACGCCACCGTGTCAAAGTTCTAACCGGCCAGACACATGGTCCTATGCCCAAAATAGTTCCAGGGCATTGGGTGCTTTTGCTGGTCAACTTTCGGCAGCTCCTGTGGCCGCAATATGGGGTGCTCCGCCTGACTCTTAGGTAGCGTTTGTTCCCCTTAGTCTCGGGCAACTTCCCTCCAAAAACCGCTCTCCTGGCGGATTTCAAAGTCGTTCAAAACCCTGGAGCAAGTTGTCCGGGAGCCGCACGGTCACCTCATGCCGTAAACAGTTCCATAACTTTCGTGGCTAAGTCCCGCTGAGGTGACTGGAAACCTACAAAGTCCTCATACCGAATTTGGTTCCATAACGATCACGGCTAGGTACCGCTGAGGACAATTCATGGGGTTCTTCATGCGAATGGCCGCCAGGGAGCTAGTGTTCGGTTCCATTTGAATGAAGGGAAAGTGCCGAACCTGGGGAACCCAGGGAAAGCTGCTAATGGAGGCTGGGGAGATTTAACTCCCAAACAGGGTCGTTGTATGTGGCCCATAGTCCTTGGGCAGGAGATAAGCTAGCAGGTTCCTCCAGGAGTTCGTGACAAACGCCCAGGGTAAGGAGCGTTTGTCACACTACCGTTCATATACCAAATCTCTGGCAATTTCCAATGCAGTTCACTTTTATATATTGTATCTTTAATCCGTAATCGATCGATACCTTGTGGCGTCCACATCCTTTTGCCACCACATCCTTAAAATAGCTCACACCACCACAGATCTGTGGTCTGTCACCAACAGAGACAATCCTATATCCCAATCATCAACAATGGTGTCCAGTCGATATGCTAGACGAAATTTATCAGACACTAACAGGACTACACTGGCATTACTCTTAAGTTTACACGGTAATCCACTCACAACATATAATTCATTGCATATGTCAGGACACTATTCCTTAACTTGGATACAACCCTTCAACATTTTTAGGTTCTTTTAGAAGGGCTGCTCCTTCCACAGCCTCTAGCAAATATCCCAGAACACATCATTAAAGTCTGGGACATAGGAAATCATCTGCATTCACCAGATATCTCTCAATCAGTGAGGGATTTGAAGCAGGCATATAAAGAACAGATTACGTAATGTCAACATTAAACGGTGTTAAGCGGTGGCGGAGCTTAGCTACTGAGCTGAACGGTCGCATGACACAGCATGACACAGCATGACACAAGAGCTCCTGCAGTTTCAGGCCCAAACCTGATCATTTGTCACAACTAATCATAGTTTTCCCCACCTTCTGGTGCTGCCGGTGACAAAACAACAAGATGTGTCGCAAGACAAAGAAACCCAGACCGGACAAACCCCTGACAGGGGCCAAACATTGCCAAGCTCCTGCAGCAGACACATGGGGCAACAGGAACCAAGATGGCCAACTACCCGGAAACCTACTCCGAGCTATCTGATGAGTTCTCCTCGGGGGAAGAGGCGGCTGACTTTCCCCCGGTGCAGATACCAGCACCGGTCACCCAGAAAGCTGATACCATCCAGTCAGATGTGGCCGCGCAGACATCCATGGCCTAACAGGACGAATCGGAACCTTGGAGTCAGCCTCAAGCGTCTGCACTGATCAAATACCCTTACTACGACAAGCAGTCCAGGGTCTTCAGCAACAAAATGTGACATATGAGCGCCGGTTTGCAGCACTAGAAGACACACGCCGTGCCAACAATCTGAAAGTCAGGGGCCGAACTACCACATTTATTGCGACGCCTACTGGTGGCCCTGCTCTCACCTCGGCAGGCTAAAGCAGTACACCTGGATGGCTTCTTCCGGGCCCCAAAGCCGGCCAAAGCACCTCGAGATCACATTTTAAAGTTCCAGCAACACAAAGATAAAACTGCAGTCATGAGACTGCTCACCCTATCAATTTGAAGCGATGGACTTAACGTTTTATGTGGATCTTACTGGGGGCACACTTGCCTGGCGGAGATCGCTCAGTGCATTCACTACACTCTTACGACAACATGGAATACAATACAAATGGCATCTGACCCGCACGCTGCTGATCCTGCTCGGAGAAACCAAACATATTGCATGTGATCTCCAAGAAGCAGCAGCTATATTACCTACCCTGGGACTACCTTCACCCCACAGCGACCCATGGATCTGCAAAACCGACCCATCAATGAAACCCGGACAGGGTAGCCCCCTTCGTCCCACGTGGACCCAAGCGGGACTATACAGTGACGGCAACTACCGGAAGCAAACAGCAACACACCAGAGACCCTCTGTTGATTAAATTGCTATGCAGTTTTGATAGCTAGTTCACCATGTTATATTACTGTACCTTTAGTACCCCTATGAAAGATGATCCTTCAACCATATTACTTCTCTCCCTCGCCTGAACCCAGTTTATCTTGGCCCGGACGTACTGTACAACCATAGCCAGGCATAATATTTTACAGCATGCAGTGCATCTCTTCCCTTAGGAAGTGACCAACCAAATTTCACTTAAGCGGTAGTACTGTTCAGAATGTACCACGTGTCCACTATATTTACATATAGGCTAACTCACATCCACACAAGGGTCAACTTTAGGACTCCTCTACCATCAGCCTACCCAGAATACAGAGCAAGCCATCTTTACTTTAAAGCTGGGGCATTCTAGTGACACACTGCCCATCACTTTAATGCATACACCTGGGCATAACACTTTACTCAGACGCTTACTCTTATACGGCACTTAGACTTCGATGCCGAGCCTCCTCATTATTTAGCCTCCTGTGCCAATATATCTAGCCAAGCTTTGAAGTCCTACCACCTTAACTGCCAGCTAGCCATGTCTACTGTATTACTGGGATATGTCCTATGTGACACTCAACTAACAGGGAGCGCTTCCCCTATTGCCCCCTGCTATTCGCCTATTTTTTCTTTTCAAATAAAGAGGCTAGAATATTCTTAATGGGACTTACAGCCCAGTAAGTTCTCTATACTCCTGTGGATATATGTCTGTACCCATGTGCTTACATATTTTGTCTTATATTGCCTTGTTATACTTCTATTATATTTTCATGTATTTAAAAAAAATAAAAAATAATAATTAATAAATAAAATAAAATAAAAAAGGGCAGCTATCTAGACATTTACTGATATAAACCTGCCATTGTTCGGAAGTGTATATTACTAAAATTATTCTGTAGGATATGCTATGCACTACAAAAATAAAAATTTTGAAAAAAAATAAAGTGTTAAACTTTTTGCCCGCTTTATTTACAGGCCTACCTAAACATTGGGTTTGTCACACCACAAGCGACTATTACTCGGCTTATTGTACCTGACCACAAATAAATAAATGAATATGAATATATATATATATATATATACACATACATATATATATATATACACACACACACACACACACACACACACACACACACACACACACACTTTCTCACCCCTCCTGGTATTTTATTTACTTTTCCCCCTCATTCTTGGTCTTCCGCAAGAGGCTTGGAAGTCTGAGGGTTCTGTACAATATCTTAGCTGTTCCTAGAACTGCACTCTTCTGTACAGTGATCTCAGACGATCCACCTGGAATATCCTGAAGCCACTCCCCCCCCATTGGGGGTCAATGCCCTAAATGCTCCTATCACAACTGGGACTTCAGTTTCCACATCCTTTCCAGCTCTTCTTTCAGTCCTTGGTATTTGTCAATCTTCTCACGTTCCTTCTTCCTGAATATTGCTACGTCCACCACTACTGCAGTCTTCCGTTCCTTGTTTACCACCACAATATCAGATTTGTCCGCCAGTACTTGCTTATCTGTCAGGATCTAATAGTCCCACAGGATCTTAGCCCTGTCATTCTCAACTACCCTATGTGGTATCTCCCATCGGGACATAGGCAGGTCTAGCCCTATTTTGTGTAGAATTACCTTAGCAGTCCATCTTTGTGATGTACTTGTGGATGTTCTGTGTTTCATCCAGGACTGTGGCCTTGTTACGCATCAGGCCCAGACCACTTTCCAGCTGGTGTAGGATTAGCAGTAAAATGGCTGATTGAAAAGGTCAAACTTTATAACTATATGAATTCAGCCATTACTTATAGTTGTATTTATGGTGTCCAAAGCTTCCTAAATTAAATTATGAAAATATTTTTATTACTATAATAATGTTTTCATAATTCAATTATGGGTCATGGGCATATATATGAATTGAAAAGAAACTCCAATTGGTTATTTAAAAAAAAAAAAAAAAAAAAATGGTTTGGAAGTGCCTGGATACACAGTACATAAACAAATGAAAAAATATATAGTAAAGACAAAATAAAAATATCCAAAGTCTTTTTAACATATGTTCTCAATACCACCACCGCACAGCAACAAAAGGGATCATGCTTACTCAGCTTACCTTGTCACTACCCAACAAGTCATCTACAGATAAATCTTCTTCATCTATTTCTTCTCCAATACTGACATCACTTTTATCTGACCGGTGACTGGTGCTTCAATGAAAATGGGAAATAAAAATCTTTTTATGATTTGGAAGAAATGTGCACTTTTAATTTGTCCCACAATCTTGTGGAGATGAGGAGTAAAGTAGGAATTATAATAATAATAATAATAATAAAAAAAAATAATGGCATGGATATGGATGAAATTTTATTTAAAATTGGAAGGTGGGACTGAACAGAGTATGATACTATGTGTCATTTGTTAACCAAAAATAAATGACAAGAATTACGGCATTGTCATCGTTTGGCAAAGTAGTTTCTACTTTGTCTCACTGTATCTTTTGACTGGGTTGGAATATTCAGTGAAATTCTAACATAGTCAGATATGAGTATTTCGAAAAGATTTCATCTTTATGAAATACTAATTTTGCAGGGGGTAGTGATAGTGCCGCTTTAAATTTTTATTTGTTATTTTTAATAATAATAATAATAATAATAATAATAATAACCGTGAACAGCAATTTTAAAGGGACGCTGACATTACACTGTTCCTTATTTAGCATACATGTCTTCCCCCCTTACATTTTAAAACAATCACGCAGCCATTCCTCCCTCGAGAATATAATTTGTCATTGCAATGCCAAAAGTTAAATCTTTTAATTATGGAATGTCTTCACAAGTAAATATTTCTAGTGATGGTCTGACAGCCACTTGAAGAATTCCTAGTGAAAAATGTAAACAGTGCCATTTCTTACAAATGGCAAAGCGTAACATTTGTTAGACTGCAGGGACAGGATCTTATCAAAATAAAAAAAAAAATTACATTAAGCTGTAGTAATTTTGATATTAAGAGTGTCCTTTGGAGTTACCAGTACTACTGTTTTAAATGTTTTTACAAGCCGATATGTCTTTGACCCAATCAAAATTAGGTAAATATACACTGCTAAAAGTTTACATACATAGTTACATAGCTGAAAAGAGACAGGCGTCCATCAAGTTCAGCCTTTCTCACGTGTGTTTTTGCTGTTGATTCAAAAGAAGGCAAAAAAATTTAACTGTTTGAAGAGCCTCCAATTTTAAAAAAAAACTAGGGAAAAAAATTCTTCTTGACCCCAGAATGACAGTCAGATCTCTCATTGGATCAAAAAGCTATAACCTCAATACTTAAAAAATCATATCCCTGAATATTATGTTTTAGCAAGTCTTCATCCAATTGCTGTTTTAAACATCTGTATAGACTCGGATAAATTCTACATTGTTCTTACTGTAAAAAAACAAACAAAAAACACTTTTCCTTTTCCTTTGATTAAATCTCCTTTCTTCTAGTCTAAATGCATGACCTCATATCCTATGTCGTTTTCTTTATAAATGGTTTGTACTGGTCCCGAATATATTTGTATAATGCTATCATATCCCCTATGAGGTGCCGGTTTTCCAAATTGAAGAGATTCAACTTTGTTAACTTTTCTTCATAATTAAGATTTTCCATTCATTTGATTAATTTTGAAGCCCGCCTCTGCACTTTTTCTAGTGCCATAATATCCTTTTTAGAACACGTTCTCAATATTGCACAGCATATTCAAGTTGTGGTCTTACCATTGATATTTAAAGAGGGAAATTTATATTCTCATCACGAGAATTAATGCCCCTACTTACACATGACAATACCTTACTGGCCTTAGCAACTGTAGATTGGCATTGCACATTGTTGCCTAGTTTGTTGTCTATAGCAATTCCCAAATCCTTTGCGTGTGTTGTTATCTATAATTCACAACTACTATTCACTAGGTTGCTTGTGCATTCTTTACCCCAAAGCGCATAACTTTGCATTTTTCTACATAAAATTTCAACTGCAATTTGAGTGCCAGGATCTAAATCCCTCTGTAGCAAAGCAATATCCTGCTCACATAGTATTACCTTACACAGTTTTTGTGTCATCTGCAAACACTTAAACATGACTTTCAATGCCTATTTCAAAATCATTTATAAATGTTTAATAAAAGCGGTCCCAGAACAGAATCCTGAGGGCCACCACTTACTACCATAAAAGATGTTGAATTTACCTGTTGAAATCGTCAATGTAGTCATCTTCATTACCACCTCCTGAAAAAAATAAATAAAACCAATGTACAATTATTTATATATGAACTTAAAATGATTGCTCTTTGATGCACACTTTGTATTGCCATGGGTTATACATACAAAAGTTGTTTAAAAAAAAAAAAAAAAAATGCAAACTATACTATACTATACTATGTTTGGAATAATGTTGAAAAGGAGGCCAATGCAAAAGGCAAGAAGAGGCTCCTTACCACTTTCAATAGAAGGGGTGTGGCCAGGGCACTCCTATCATATTCACTCATATTAGAACTGTCCTGTGTAATTACAGTCAGGTCCATAAATATTGGGACATCGTCACAATTCTAATCTTTTTGGCTCTATACACCACCATGATGGATTTGAAATTAAATGAACAAGATGTGCTTTAACTGCAGACTTTCAGCTTTAGTTTGAGGGTATTTACATCCAAATCAGGTGAACGGTGTAGGAATTACAACAGTTTGTATGTGTGCCTCCCACTTTTTAAGGGACCAAAAGTAATGGGACAATTGGCTGCTCAACTGTTCCATGGCCAGGTGTGTGTTATTCCTTCATTATCCCATTTACAAGGAGCAGATAAAAGGTCCAGAGTTCATTTCAAGTGTGCTATTTGCATTTGGAATCTGTTGCTGTCAACTCTCAATATGAGATCCAAAGAGCTGTCACTATCAGTGAAGCAAGCCATCATTAGGCTGAAAAAACAAAACAAGAGAGATAGCAAAAACATTAGGTGTGGCCAAATCAACTGTTTGGAACATCCTTAAAAAGAAAGAACGCACCGGTGAGCTCAGCAACACCAAAAGACCCGTTAGACCACGGAAAACAACTGTGGTGGATGACCGAAGAATTCTTTCTCTGGTGAAGAAAACACCCTTCACAACAGTTGTCCAGATCAAGAACACTCTCCAGGAGGTAGGTGTATGTGTGTCAAAGTCAACAATCAAGAGAAGACTTCACCAGAGTGAATACAGAGGGTTCACCACAAGATGTAAACCATTGGTGAGCCTCAAAAACAGGAAGGCCAGATTAAAGTTTGCTGAAAAACATCTAAAAAAGCCTTCACAGTTCTGGAACAACATCCAATGGACAGATGAGACCAAGATCAACTTGTACCAGAGTGATGGGAAGAGAAGAGTATGGAGAAGGAAAGGAACTGCTCATGATCCAAAGCATACACCTCGTCAGTGAAGCATGGTGGTGGCAGTGTCATGGCGTGGGCATGTATGGCTGCCAATGGAACTGGTTCTCTTGTATTTATTGATGATGTAACTGCTGACAAAAGCAGCAGGATGAATTCTGAAGTGTTTCGGGCAATATTATCTGCTCATATTCAGCCAAATGCTTCAGAACTCATTGGACGGCGCTTCACAGTGCAGATGGACAATGACCCGAAGCATACTGCAAAAGCAACCAGTTTTTTTAAGGTAAAGAAGTGGAATGTTATGCAATGGCCAAGTCAATCACCTGACCTGAATCCGATTGAGCATGCATTTCACTTGATGAAGACAAAACTGAAGGGAAAATGCCCCAAGAACAAGCAGGAACTTAAGACAGTAGCAGTAGAGGCCTGGCAGAGCATCACCAGGGATGAAACCCAGAATCTGGTAATGTCTATGCGTTCCAGACTTCAGGCTGCAATTGACTGCAAAGGATTTGCAATCATGTATTAAAACGTTAAAGTTTGATGTATGACTGTTAATCTGTCCCATTACTTTTGGTCCCTTAAAAAGTGGGAGGCACATTTACAAACTGTTGTAATTCCTACACCGTTCACCTGATTTGGATGTAAATACCCTCAAATTAAAGTCTTCAGTTAAAGCATATCTTGTTTGTTTTTTTTCAAACCCATTGTGTTGGTGTATAGAGCCAAAAAGATTATAATTGTGTCGATGTCCCAATATTTATGGACCTGACTGTATGTTGCTGCATGACCCCACATGTTCTTAATACTCTTCTGCCTAAAACAAAGTGCTCTGTAACAAGAAATTATTAAATTATTCTACGGGGCATCATTTAGAGGGTGCTATGGTCCTGTAGAGCACTACTTAGTACATCTGCGGTCTTGTATTGTTAGTGAAAACCATGGTGTTAAAAAATAGATATTAATTTAAGTACATTAAAGATAGTAACTTACAATCAATTACTTTCATATTTATCAACATTATTACCTGATTCCGATAATGGGCCACTAAAGACACATTTATCACAACAAAGTCGTGTCGATGCAGTGGATACAGCAATGCTCACATTGCAGGGTTAAATATGCCTTCTAGTTAAGGTCTTCCTGACCGTCATTGGAGGCACTAACGCTGTGAGAACCATGTCAAACTCCGTTCTCAGAGGTAACCTCCATTTCAGTGGATAAGTACAGCATCGGCTGTGCATGTGCTTTTCTATGAGAAGCATTGGATTGAACATTTAGAATCATCTGTGTGACGTCACAAGAGGTGAAAAAAGGCTCCGGAAGAGCTGCAAAGGCTCAATCTGATTGAGTACTAGATTTGTTGGGATGGCCCCCTAAGAAAAGTGCTTTTTTGCAGCCAGATCTGCTTACTGGTGGTTGGTAGGTATAAGCCACGCTAAGAACAGACGCTCACCCAACACGCGTCTGCTCCGCTTTGATGTCATGCTCCGCCCCCTGGTTTGTTCTCATTATAAAAGGGAGACTGTAGGCACTATAACTATTTTATCTCATTAAACTGTTTCTTGTGCCTCAAGTCCTCTGGCATTGTGCCTCCCTTCCGTGTTAAACCATTTGCAAGCAGTTTGACACTAAATAAGTGCCCCTGGCCACCCACAGCCTGGCCCCTACAGGAGGTTAGGCTAAGACAGAGATTACAAGCTGCTTTCTAGCCGTATCAATTCATACTAGCAATGGGTAGCTGTGATAGGCCTAAAGTGGTTAACTGAGATTCTCAACCAATCACAGCCAAACATTGCTGTTCAGGTTAATGCTTCCTCATTAGCCCAAGCAACACAGGAGGACTGGGCTCCTGGGAACTCTTGTTATGCATTAAAATGGTTTAATGCTGAATGGAAGGATGGCACCAGGTGCTCCAGACACTGGGCATCATTGAAAGGAGGCAGTTCCAGTATCTTCAGTGTCCATTTAATAAAAGGCAATACTCTCCTTTCTGAGCATGTAGCAGTAAAAAACATATTTTAAGAAAACATTTTAAGCATTTTATTAGAACAACAATCTTGCAAGGGCTACTCTTAAAACACAATATGATTTACTTCCTTGGGATTTAATGGGACATGTCTTGCACAATATCCATTATAATTTAGGGGTGCATTTTGTATGTTTTGGTTGGTTTGTTTTTTGTCAAATAGATTTCAAGCACTTTCACAAAAAAAAAATTCCACGACACCATAAAACACACCTTACGTAAGTCACTGTAAGTTATATTTAACATTTTTGTATTAATTGGATCACTTACCTAGCTCAAGAGATGCAAATTTGCCGCCTACAGTTTTAATGTCCTTCAAAGAGGTAAGATTGATCTCTCCTGTATATGAATAACATTATGAATGTTAGAACCTGGACAAATATATGAATACAAAATAATGTAACACACTAAAGTTTCGATTTTATAATGTTGGATACGCTTTCTAAATTATTATTTATTTTAATAAACTTTTAAAATTATTTAATATTCTGAAAAATATTATGTATTATATTTATATTTTTGATATATTGATACAATGTTTATATATTATATATTTTGGGATATTTTAATGTGTTGAAAAATAATTTAAAAAGATCTAAAAAGGCCTGAGATTTAAATTCTCCAATAAACTTACGATCAGATTCTTTGGAATTTAGAGCTGCAGAGTGTGAACTTTTCTCAAGTATTAATGGTGGTGAATAAGAACGAGCAGAAAGCTGTTCATCAAATTTGCCTTGTTCATTTTTACTAAAGAAAGCAGAAATATACACACAAGTTAATATATAATTTGTACTACAATTACAGCATACAGCATAGATTGCAGTCCATGAAACAGGTACCACAAAAACTGTAGAAAGGTAACTGATAGAACAGTGTATTTCACTTCTAGAAACACCTGTGTTTTTACTATTTCTTTTCTAGCAGATTAAAAATGAAAACAATAATCAACTATAGAGAGCGTTTTCACAAACCAAATATTCTCACATCGTTTCTACGTCAATTAGGGTTGCACCAAAATTAAAAATCTGTGCCGAAACGAAAATTCAGGTTGCCCTTGGCCGAAAAAAACGGGGGGGTTATTTACTAATCTGTCCCCACCTTCACAATCCCTCCAAACATACAGCACACACATACAGCGCGCACACAAACAGCACCCACACACAACACCCTCACACACAGCACAATAACAGCACCCTCACACACACACCACACTAACAGGACCCTCACCCAAATAGCACACTACCAACACCTTCACACACACACATCACACTAACAGCACCCTCACACAGCGCACTAACAGCACACACACACACAAACAGCAGTATATGTGTGTATGTATATACACATACATGCGGCGTGTTTTTGTGCTTTAGGGTGCACACCCTAATGCAATAAGCTGCGCACGCCTATGCTTGCCATTCAGCAATCAACTCTCAGAAAGTGCTGTGTTCCCTGACGACATGCATACAAACACTGTATTTAGACACTGCTTATTAGCAAGGAGAAGTACACTGGTAGAGGTATCAGCAAGAAATATATATTTTAGAATTTAGCAGGTGGGGCCCAATAGGCAGAGTGTTGCAAAACATTTTTATTTGCAAAAAACAGACAAATTAGAAGTGCAAAAAACAGCTAACTATGCAGGAGGCAGGCCAGATGCTATGAAATGCATAAATGTCATGTGATTATTACCACTACACATGGAACAAGTTAGCGGAAAAACAATCATTTGCCAAGGTTCAAAATATGCCTTTTGAAGTACCCTGGGATGTCTTCTTTAAGAAATGGTATGCCTTTATGGGATAGTTGGAATATATAGCATGCTAAAATACTCCAAAATAAGACATGGACACAGCGTAAAAATGTTAAAAGTTTGAAAAAAAAAATTGGAATGACTGTGTCTCAAATGTGCCCCTTCAATGCCCACATATACTCGGTAAAGGTACATATGTATTGGTGTACTCAGACAGGCTAGTGGAAAAATTATCCCATGCTAAGGTTCAAAATATGCCTGGGATGTCTTCTTTAAGAAATGGTATGCCTTTATGGTGTAGTTGGAAAATGTAGCCTGCTTAAGTGCTCCAAAGTGGAACACGGACGCATCAAAACCCTCCATGAAAAATTCACACACAAAAACCTGAACTTCTCACGTCTCTTTCACAGCACTGTAACTTCACAAAATAGTGCCTAGGTCATACATTGGGGATATTGTTTTACTCAGAAGATGTAACTGAGCATAATTTGGGGGATTTTATTACAGTGGCACATATCAAGTGTAAGAAATACTCTGCAAAAATGCAACATGTATGTAAAAATACATGTTTTTCCCCTCGGAGGAGGTCAAGTTAGGCCTCTCGACGACCCGAGCGATAGGAAAAGGAAGGCACGAAAACAAAAACAATAATAAATGTAGATAAGGGTAAATACGTAAATTCTAACTCGGATAGATGGCAAACAGCAGGCCGGAAGGCAAGTCAAGTAAGCCCCACTGAACAGGGCCAGGAGCTAACCTTACACAGGAATAACTACCGATATCTAGATGGATACCGGCAGGCAGTTAGAGGGTTAGTTGTTAAAGACAAGGAAACACTGTGTCCCCCTGTAGGGCGTCTGAGTACTGGTCCCTGTCTGTGCGAAGTTCTCCTTGGAGATGTGCTGCTGCTGGGTTGGTGTAAACCGTGGATGCGTGCCCGGGGTTTTCATAAGAAACCTTGCCCTTCAGGCATGAGGTTTAGTGCCTTCACCCTTCCCAACCATACTCAGGTGGCCGTATACTGGCGTCTTGTTGGATAGTATGGCAACGGTGCTTGCCTGGACACCTGCCTATCTCCATGTCACTAGTGGGTACTGGGTTTTCCTCAGTGATATTCCCCCAGGCCTGCGGCCAAAATGGGGTTCGGCACCGATAGAGCAGGCCCGTCAGAAGGGCACAGGCCCAGCAGGCCAAACGAATGGGCACAGAATAGTTGGCCAATCAAATAGGCACAGACATAGCAGGCCATTCAAATAGGCACAGACATAGCAGGCCATTCAAATAGGCACAGACATAGCAGGCCAATCAATGGGGCACAGACATAGCAGGCCAATCAATGGGGCACAGACAGAGCAGGCCCGTGATAGCGTTCCGACAGCCGTAGGGCCCATCTGCGTGTGTACAGTCATATATATATATATATATATATATATACACACACACACACACACACACAGGGAGTGCAGAATTATTAGGCAAGTTGTATTTTTGAGGATTAATTTTATTATTGAACAACAACCATGTTCTCAATGAACCCAAAAAACTCATTAATATCAAAGCTGAATATTTTTGGAAGTAGTTTTTAGTTTGTTTTTAGTTATAGCTATGTTAGGGGGATATCTGTGTGTGCAGGTGACTATTACTGTGCATAATTATTAGGCAACTTAACAAAAAACAAATATATATCCATTTCAATTATTTATTATTACCAGTGAAACCAATATAACATCTCAACATTCACAAATATACATTTCTGACATTCAAAAACAAAACAAAAACAAATCAGTGACCAATATAGCCACCTTTCTTTGCAAGGACACTCAAAAGCCTGCCATCCATGGATTCTGTCAGTGTTTTGATCTGTTCACCATCAACATTGCGTGCAGCAGCAACCACAGCCTCCCAGACACTGTTCAGAGAGGTGTACTGTTTTCCCTCCTTGTAAATCTCACATTTGATGATGGACCACAGGTTCTCAATGGGGTTCAGATCAGGTGAACAAGGAGGCCATGTCATTAGATTTTCTTCTTTTATACCCTTTCTTGCCAGCCACGCTGTGGAGTACTTGGACGCGTGTGATGGAGCATTGTCCTGCATGAAAATCATGTTTTTCTTGAAGGATGCAGACTTCTTCCTGTACCACTGCTTGAAGAAGGTGTCTTCCAGGAACTGGCAGTAGGACTGGGAGTTGAGCTTGACTCCATCCTCAACCCGAAAAGGCCCCACAAGCTCATCTTTGATGATACCAGCCCAAACCAGTACTCCACCTCCACCTTGCTGGTGTCTGAGTCGGACTGGAGCTCTCTGCCCTTTACCAATCCAGCCACGGGCCCATCCATCTGGCCCATCAAGACTCACTCTCATTTCATCAGTCCATAAAACCTTAGAAAAATCAGTCTTGAGATATTTCTTGGCCCAGTCTTGACGTTTCAGCTTGTGTGTCTTGTTCAGTGGTGGTCGTCTTTCAGCCTTTCTTACCTTGGCCATGTCTCTGAGTATTGCACACCTTGTGCTTTTGGGCACTCCAGTGATGTTGCAGCTCTGAAATATGGCCAAACTGGTGGCAAGTGGCATCGTGGCAGCTGCACGCTTGACTTTTCTCAGTTCATGGGCAGTTATTTTGCGCCTTGGTTTTTCCACACGCTTCTTGCGACCCTGTTGATTATTTTGAATGAAACGCTTGATTGTTCGATGATCACGCTTCAGAAGCTTTGCAATTTTAAGAGTGCTGCATCCCTCTGCAAGATATCTCACTATTTTTGACTTTTCTGAGCCTGTCAAGTCCTTCTTTTGACCCATTTTGCCAAAGGAAAGGAAGTTGCCTAATAATTATGCACACCTGATATAGGGTGTTGATGTCATTAGACCACACCCCTTCTCATTACAGAGATGCACATCACCTAATATGCTTAATTGGTAGTAGGCTTTCGAGCCTATACAGCTTGGAGTAAGACAACATGCATAAAGAGGATGATGTGGTCAAAATACTCATTTGCCTAATAATTCTGCACTCCCTGTATATAAATATATATATATATATATATATATATATATATATAGTGAAACAGGGAAACCTTGGGTTAAATAATTTCAATATGTAAAACCCACTAGCAGGGTAGTAATGTGGTTATAACAGTATTTTTACAGAATACCTCTGGATAAAGTTGCTATAATGTCTCCAGTCTAATATCACAGATGTTACAGCTACTAGTGATGAAGTGCTATACCATTATAGAGGGAACTGGCAGACTTTAATGTTTGGCCAAAAGCAGAAAACCAAACTGCAGGCATCTCAGAGCAGTACAGGGTGTACTGCCTAAAGCCTATTCTCCAGCCCAGCAAAATATTTATATAAAATTATATAAATGTGGAGTCATCTTGGGATATAGATTAACCCTGAGCAGAGTGAAGGGCCCTCATCTGATATAAAAAAACTCTGGCTGTGACCGGAATCCGGCCTTTGAATGACAAAGGGGAGGAAAGCCCCTCAAACAGACCTCCAACCAGTTAGGAACAGACGGGGGGAGGGGCTGCGAGCGGTCGCACCCTCCCCCGCCCGGTCGGACACACGCGGTCCGAGGCGGCCGCGGCCACATGAGAAAGGAGATTCGGCTGCCGGGTGCTCGCCTCGAGCTCCCCTGCGACCGGAAAAAAAACACATACGCGACCGCCGAAGATGAACTCTGCGGTCCCGGAGCTCGGGGATCAAAGGAGGCAGATGCAGTCAGCCTCCTGAAGCCCCCGAGCGGCACACACAGACATAAGGACAAAGGCGGAACAAAAAAATATAACAACGGGCATACACAAAGTTGGGAGACGGACAGGGGGGACAAGGCCAAGGGGATAGAGGAGACAGGAGTTCCCCAAAGACCCCCCAGAAATCCAAACTAAATATGTATATAACAGTGATAGCCTGAAGTTACAGTAAAAATAAAGTCCCACAGGGGTTTTAACAAAACTGCATGTGTAAGGAAAATACTGCATCTAAAATGAATCCCACAAGGCCTAAATAAAAAAATTCTGAAAAGATATTCAATATAAGCAGAAAAATCCCACAAGGGAAAATAAAATACTGAATATGAAGAAAAAAATCCCACAAGGAACATAATATTGTATTATAAAAATAAAATCCTACAAGGATTATAACAAAACTGCATTATAAGAATAAAATCCCACAAGGATTCTAACAATACTACATTATAAAAATAAAATCCCACATGGATTATAACAGTACTGCATTATAAAAATAAAATCCCACATGGATTATAACAATACTGCATTATAAAAATAAAATCCCACAAGGATTATAACAATACTGCATTATAAAAATAAAATCACACATGGATTATAACAATACTGTATTAAAAAATAAAATAAAATCCCACATGGATTATCACAGCATACAGGAATAAAATCATACAAGGATTATTATAATACTGCATTTATAAGGTTAAAATACTGAATATAAGCAATAAAATCCAAAAGCCACCCAACTATAAGCAGGAGGCAGTGGTACTCTGACCTGTACTGACTGCGGAGCAGCAAAGAAAGAGGAAATGATGCATGGGGAGGGGAGTTTTATAGTACCTAACTTTTTTCTGATTGGTTGTTTTTCTGTGCTGCTGTGGAGTTCTAGTAAAGAGAGACTTAAGCAAATACGAAGCCTCCTGTCAGGTTATAAAATTGGTGAAAAAATGGTGACCAGTTAAGGCACAATATAAACCATATAAGATACTCTGGAGTGTCTGCTTTTTCAAATGGAAGCCCTTTGTTTGATTGTTCAAATAATCCCACAGCTATAATGCCACAAAATAAGACATAGGCCCATCAATGAAAATTCTAGCTATAGAAACTGAAATAGCCTGGTCTCTTCTATGGCATTGTATCTTCACAGAATAGTGCCAAAGGCATACATTGGGGGTATCGTTATACTCAGCAGATGTAGCTAAACACAATATGGGGTTCTATGCAAAAACCTTGTTATATGTGTATATGCCAAAATAGAGAAAAAACACCATTTTACTCCAATATATAAGCAGATATTGGCGATGAAATGGCTACATAAAAAGTGTCAAAATAACCTTAGGTAAATAGCCTATGATATCTACTTTTGTACATACATTTCCGTGGCAATTTTTTTTCTGTGATGGCTACTAAACCTACAAGACAAACATACCAACTTCTAAAATTGTTTCACATTGAAATTTTATTTTAGTCCTTGTATTTTGTGTCCTGTAACTTTCAAAATAAGCTGAAATACTACACATATTATGTACCGGTAGTCTATAAATCAAGACACATAAATACATTTATTTTGAATTACTTTTCATAAGCTGGACATATGCACATGCTATTATTGCCAAAACTGAAAAAAACCCTCTTTTGTTTTTTTTTTTTACAATTAATGAGAATTTATCTATGTATATGTGACATCAAATTAAAGCCCCTTTTGTCCTCTAAAAAAACAGTATATAATATGTGTTGGTGCAATAAATGACAGATAAATAAATTGCGTTTGAACACAAACAGCAAAAATGCAAAAATGGCTTGTGTCCTTAAGGGTAAGACAAGCTTTTGAAGCTGTGTCCTTAAGGGGTTAAACTCCTAAATGGCAGTGAATTGAGAAGTGAAACTTCAGAAGCGTGATGTATACACAAAAACTGCTTCATTAAGCTAAAGCTGTTTTAGTGACTATAGTGTCCCTTTAAAATGTGCATAAACAGATTACGTAGCAAATCAGAAAAGTAAGAATATAAAGAAGCGAGCTGGCAGTTCTTTAGTTGTGTTCTGCCAAACAGGAGAGGCAAAAATAAATAAGTAAAAACACAGATGGTATATTTTAAGATGTTCAGCAACTATTTCCTATTTTCAGTATGTCAGATTTATACATGTATGCTATATTTGATTTGCATCTGGTTAAGAACTACCCATTGTACAGTGCTACGAAATTTGCTGGTGCTATATAAATAAAATAATAATAATAACTGCACAATACTATAAAATAAATAGTCTAATCAGGGATGGAGTTTAAATTACTTTTCTTACTGTTGAAAATTGGATTTCGTTTTGTATTTAAACCAGTCGATACAGTCCATATACCTAATAATATTTATGTAAGATACTCCGTGACAACTATTTTAAATAGTTAACTATTTAGTTTTAATACATGCAAAGAGGCTTACAATTTTTGAGATCTGCTCCCCACCACAGATGCAAATTCATCACCTGAATTGCTTTCATCACTAGTAGACTGGCTGGCATCCCGAAGCAATTAGAAAAGGAGAAGTACATGATAGCATTATATAAAAAAAGTTATTTATTATTTAGTATTTAATTACAAGTATTTCAGTTACCAGGTTACAAAAGGTTCATAAATATGAAACAAAATTTTGCGAAAGCCTTGGACAGTGTCTAACCACATCAGACAGTTTTATCTTAATTATCTTATATTAGCTCTGCAGTTGTCCCAGAGGGATATTTTTACTTAGATTCTATTGGTCTGGTAATCAGCCCAAAAACAGATTGTTAATTAGATCATTGACGTGTACTTCCTTGGTTTCAGCAGCTTACTAAGGAAATTAGATATTATTTTGGGTATTTTGGTTTCATATCAGTTTCTTACCTTCTCTGGCCCTTTATCACCTATGTTTACTTATTAATTTCCATTCCTTGTATGATATAATTGTTATTAAAAGATTCCACAGCACTGCATAATGGCAGGAGAAGCATATAACTGGAAAGGTTGGGCTTCTAGAAACAAAAGGTGGCGAAGAGCCTGCCCCTTGGCCACACTGATATTTCAGCATTTACCCTTTCACAATTATTAATGTCAATTCTGTCCAACCTCGACAACAGTGATCAGTTGAGAGACTCAAGGGCTGGGTTAGCACAGCACTATCAGCCTATCACTGATGTCCAGCCTGGATGGGTTGATATTTATGAGGATATCTCCAGAGGCGAGCAAACTTCCAGTAGTCTCCAAATTTTCCCTGTACTCTAAGTGCTACCAATCCAGTCTGTTTTCTCTACAGGTGATACTCGAAAAATTAGAATATCGTGAAAAAGTTCATTTATTTCAGTAATGAACGTAAAAGGGGAAACTAATATATGAGATAGACGCATTACATGCAAAGCAAGATAGTTCAAGACGTGATTTGTCATAAGTGCGAAGATTATGGCTTACAGCTCATGAAAACCCCAAATCCACAATCTCAGTAAATTAGAATATTGTGAAAAGGTGCAATATTCTAGGCTCACAGTGTCCCGCTCTAATCAGTTAAGTAAGCCACAAAACCTGCAGAGGGTTTCTGAGCCTTTAAATGGTCTCTCAGTCTGGTTCAGTAGGAATCACAATCATCATCACAATCATGCAGAAAACCATCATTGACACTCTCCATAAGGAGGGAAGGCCTCAAAAGGTAATTGCGAAGGAAGTTGCATGTTCCCAAAGTGCTGTATCAAAGCACATTAATAGAAAGTTATGAGGAAGGGAAAAGTGTGGAAGAAAAAGGTGCACAAGCAGCAGGGATGACCGCAGCCTGGAGAGGATTGTCAGGAAAAGGCTATTCAAAAGTGTTGGGGACTTTCACAAGGAGTGGACTGAGGCTGGAGTTAGTGCACCAAGATCCACCACACACAGATGGATCCTGGACATGGGCTTCAGATGTCGTATTCCTCTTGTCAAGCCGCTCCTGAACAACAAACAACATCAGAAGCATCTTACCTGGGCTAGAGAAAAACAGACCTGATCTGTTGCTCAGTGGTCCAAAGTCCTCTTTTCTGATGAGAGCAACTTTTGCATCTCATTTGGAAACAAACTACCCAGAGTCTGGAGGAAGAATGGAGAGGCACACACTGCAAGATGCTTGAAGTCCAGTGTGAAGTTTCCACAGTCTGTGTTGATTTGGAGAGCCATGTCATCTGCTGGTGTTGGTCCACTGTGCTTCATTAAGTCCAGGGTCAACGCAGCCATCTACCAGGAGATTTTGGAGCACTTCATGCTTCCTTCCGCAGACGAGCTTTATGGGGATGGTGACTTCATTTTCCAGCAGCACTTGGCACCTGCCCACACTGCCAAAAGCACCAAAGCCTGGTTCAATGACCGTGCGATTACTGTGCTTGATTGGCCAGCAAACTCGTCTGACCTGAACCTCATAGAGAATCTATGGGGCATTGCCAAGAGAAAGATGAGAGACAAGAGACCGAACAATGCAGAAGAGCTGAAGGCCGCTATTGAAGCATCCTGGTCTTTCATAACACCTCAGCAGTGCCACAGGCTTATAGCTTCCATGTCACGCTGCAGTGAGGCAGTAATTGCTGCAAAAGGGGTCCAAACAAAGTACTGAGTCCATATGCATGCTTATACTTTTCAGAGGTTCGATATTGTTCTATGTACACTCCTTGTTTTATTGATTGCATGTAATATTCCAATTTAATGAGATTGTGGATTTGGGGTTTTCATGAGCTGTAAGCCATAATCATCGCCCTTATGACAAATCACGGCTTGAACTATCTTGCTTTGCATGTAATGAGTCCAGTGGCGTACTAAGGGGGGGAGCGGTCCGCCCCGGGTGCCAGCAGGGTGGGGGGTGCCTTGGGAGGTGGCACCGGCCCCCCTCCTGCTGCAGCCGCCCGAGCGCTCTGCAGAGAGCCTCGGGCGGCTGCAGCTTTGCCCGCCCGGGCGCAGCCTGAGGAGAGGGGCTGACAGGAGGGAAGCGCTCAGCGCTCCCTCTCTGTAGCGTGGCCGAGCCCTCTATTGGTCCGCGGGTACAGGGAGCATTTGTCTCCTGTACCCGGCCGGACTAACAGGAAGTGCACACTCAGTTAGTCCGGCCGGGTACAGGAAACAAAAGCTCCCTGTACCCGCGGACTATACTGGGCTCGGCCACGCTACAACTGAGGTGGGGGGGGTGGGAGGTGGAATAAGGAGAGATGGGGGTTGAATAGGAGAGATGGGGGTTGAATAAGGAGAGATATGGGGGTTGAATAAGGAGAGATAGGGGGTACAAGGAGAGATAGGGGGGGTACAAGGAGAGCTGGGGGTGTGGAACAAGGAGAGATTGGGGATAAGGAGAGATTGGGGGGAATAAGGAGAGGAGAGATGGTGGGGTAATAAGGAGAGATTGGGGGGGAATAAGGAGAGATTGTGGGGGGATAAGGAGAGATTGGGAGGGGGGAAGGAAATTGGAAGGGGGGATAAAGAAAGAAAAGGAGAAGGAAATTGGGAGGGGGAAGGAAATTGGAGGGGGGATAAAGAAAGATTGGGAGAGGGGGATAAAGAAAAATTGGGAGGGGGGAGAGAGAAGGAAATTGGAGGGGGGGAGAGATTGACATTCATCACACAGAAAAACACACAATGCATTACACACACAGACACACATACACAAGCAATGCAACCGTTACACACAATGCATTCATTACACACACTCAATGCATCTTGTACATACACAGAAACACACCTTGCAGTCCTTACACATACAAACACAGATTCACACAATGCATTCCTTACACACATATCAGGACATCCCCTACTCACTCCACCCCCTGTGAACAAACTCATTGATGGAACATGAAGGTGGACCCTGGGACCCAGACCTTGAGCTGTGTAAAGGGCCCCCAAAAAATGGAGCTGCTTCCCGTTCTCCCAGAACATTGATTTTTGTGAACACAGTTACAAACCGCCTCCAGAGAGCCTGTTCTACACCAGACCAGTGGAGCCAGACTGCAGCTAGAGCCCATCATCATCCTCATCTGGTTGTAAGTAAGCAATCTAGTATATTATTCGTGGCACTAATCTCTAATTTACCTCACATTAAAGAAACACTATAGTCCCCAGAACCACTGCAGCTTAATGTAGTGGTTCTGATGTTTATAGCCTGTCCATGCAGGCCTTTTAATGTAAACACGGCGGCACTGCAGCACTGGCGTTAGATAACATGGCAAATCATATGGGTGGGGCATTGTGATGTCACATGGGGGGTCGGCAAAAATCCTTGCACTGGCCCTGGCTGGAGGGGGCTGTGTGAGCTGTGGCCGCACAGTGCCCCATGGTAGTTAGGGTGCCGTGCGACAAGTACAGCTCACACAAGCAAACCGCTGATAAACTGTCCGCACGAAGGAAAAGTGGGGCGGAGCTAAGCAAAATCGGAGGCGGAGACAAACTGGCGCTGGGGGCGGGGCATGGTGGGCAAATGCTCTAGGTACGCCCCTGAATGAATCTATATCATGTATTAGTTTCCACTTTTACGTTGCATTACTGAAATAAATGAACTTTTTCACAATATTCTAATTTTTCAAGTATCACCTGTATGTATTTGTGTATATATATATATATATATATATATATATATATATAAACACACACATACATACATATATACAATATACACACACACACACACACACACACGCCTAATGATGGATTCTTTGATCAAGCAAAAATGGCAAATAAATCAACAATTGTACTGCACATGGCTTCATTAAGGGGACAAAAAGTTATGACGGAGTAATTAAGGGATCATATTGGGATTAAGGCAGAGTAATTAACATTTGACAGTTGAAATGAACTGGCCGACCATACCAAAGGGAGTGCCACAATTAGACATAATTGTTGGGCTATGCATAGTTTATTTAACATACACTATATAATATAAGGAATTGGAGGGGTCTGGTATACCTAGCGTAATGCACAGAGAAGAGGGAGTCTAACTAACACTGGGTCGCTCACACTGGGAACAAATAGGGATTCACCAAAACCTATATAAAAGAATAGCAAGAAAGAACACTCAGAAGGATAGTGCATGAAAACCAGGAGCTGACTCGTGATAATGGCTTGTATGGAGCAGTATAAAATCACATGGGATCTATAAAAACTTAAACATTACAAATTGGTAGAGAATAAAAGGAAATAGAGGTGGATAAAGATTAAAAAAGAAAATTAAAAATGAAGTATTATTCTTATACCTCTATTTTTTCTCTCATATCTCTTAATAAAGGCATAGTACTTCATTTTTAATAATTTTCAACAATCTTTATCCACCTCTATTTCCTTTTATTCTCTACCAATTTGTAATGTTTAAGTTTTTATAGATCCCATGTGATTTTATACTGCTCCATACGCCATTATCACGAGTCAGCTCCTGGTTCTCACGCACTATCCTTCTGAGTGTTCTTTCTTAATAAAAATATTATATTTTATATATATATATATATATAATGTTAAATAAACTATGCATAATATAGATCATTTTTTAAATGTTATTACACATGCACATTTATTTTCCCAACACCCCCTAAACGCCTAATAACAAAGCTTTCTTAAAAAAAAAAAAAAAAGTTAGGTAGATTATACAATGTACGATTACCGAATAACTTTGCAAAGAGGTCAACTAGCCTATGTCTAAAAGTATAATAAATCTTGGGACAGAATCCATACTCACCATCCATAGGTCTTCTCTGGTCTAGGTATTGGATCATCAAAAAAAGAGTCTCCTTCAATACTGTCCTCATCCAGTTCTAGAGTTTGTCTCTTAATAGGTTCAAATGGAAGGTTGTTCAGCTTAGAATATGCATTCCCATCATTCACTGTGGTCTGGTTCGCCAATTTCATTGACTCCTTGTTGATAGAGCTATTTTTTTCACTGGTGCCATCAGTCTGCCCACCATCAAAGAGATATAATAAGAAGAAGACAAAACCACATATGCAAACACCATAAAAACATTCTGTGTTGCCCATGGAGAGTTCACTGGATGTGCAAGACATAATACAGGTATAAATAGGCATATGAAAGAAAACTTTACCTTGCCGACTATGCCTTGTATACTTGTCTTCCCATCCGCAGTTCGCCGTGGTGAATGAATGTCAGATACATCATGTGCTACCTGTGCAGAATGTTAATCAACCAATAACAAATACATTAATTTCCAATAGAAGTAGATCGCTGCTTCTAATAAATAGAACAAATGGTAAACAGTAGACAGCAGATATTATTCATATAAGAAATATTTGACAAAGAATGTCGTCATCAAGTTCCATTAATTAAGGTTTTGGTCACGTTCTCCGTTTACTAATAGATGAAAAATACATACATAAAACGGAATTGAATACACTTAGTGTGACCATTGTTTGAGTTAATGTAAATGTTAGATTTAGTGTAAGCAATTGCAAGGTCCAGTTGTCTTCCAAGAATGTGCTTCCATGTTGTATTCCCACATAGTTATTCTTTATCTGATTTTAGTCACTACAATTTGCATAGCTTACATAGCTGAAAAGAGACATGCGTCCATCAAGTTCAGTCTCACATTTGTTTTTGCTATTGATCCAAAAGAAGGCAAAAAATCCTATTAAATAGCTCCCAATTTTGCAACAAACTAGGAAAAATTCCTTCTTCACCCCAGAATGGGAGTCAGACATCTCTTTGGATCACTAAGATATTACTCCACTAATGAATATTGTGTGTTTGCAAGTCTTTATCCAAATGCTGTTTAAACATCTGTATAGACTTTGGAACGTTGGCTGAATGTTAAAGAAATGCTTAAATGTTTCTCTTCAAGACCTATCCAAAGACATCTGAATTACATCTAAAGGTTCACTAGTTACCAACAAATTGTATGTTAAAGATAACAAGATGGTTAAAAGAATGGTTGACACTGCAAATTGTGCACCCCTAAAATTTTGTATATACAGAATATAAAGACCAGAAGTTTGGCATAAGCTCATTCCTCAGGATAACAATTTACAAAAAAATGTAATAAAAGAATATGAGGTTGAGAACCTTCTGGATTTGACATAGAATTGCCCACTTGCACAAAGAGCTATGTTCATACTGGTTTCATAGAAATAAAATGTAAGAATCTGTAAAAGCAACACATATAATAAGCTTACAATAGAAGCATGCGCACATTCTAAAATACACAATATATGTAATATACCTATGTATTAGGTATTCTTATTTACTTATTATGAGTGTTCTGTCAGATTTCTCTACCATCCGAAACCTTTATCCACGTCACGTCAGGTGCCAGACATCAGCTGTTGCCTGTGCTGCACATGTGCCTAGCACTCCTGACAGGTACAGAAATCTGAGGCAGGCAGGGAGCATGCGCAAGACCACTGCATCACTCCCTGTAACGCAACATCAGCTGGCATTGTAACTCCTCAGTGAGGTCCTGCAAGGTAAGTTAACCTGGTTTCACACTCACATTATAGTTAGGGCATTTACTAACGCACAGGGACATTTAGGGTTAACGTCAGTTTTAAAATTAGTGTTAGATTTAGGGACTAATTTGTTTACTTAGAGATCAGTGACACGTAGAGAAAACATTAATTTAAAAATTATGTGTAGGGTTAATTTTCCCTTAGGTAAGAGTAAGAAGTGAGAGAGGTTAAATCAGTTACCTAACCTAATTTTAACCCTCACTTAACCATAAAATGTCCCATGTCCCGGTGCTTTAGTGAATGCTCCAACTATGATGTGATCGCGAAACTAGCTTTACTTACTTACTTTGCTGAGAAGGAGTTACGATTCCAGCTGATGTGGTTTTGTGCATGCTCCCTGCTTACATCAGATTTCTGTACCTGTCAGGAATGCTAGCATGCATGAGTAGCACAGGCAACAGAGAAATCTGACAGAACAATGAGCAAAGTAGATAAATGAAAGTCTTCCGTACCAGTTTTGCTTCCTATACAATGTCTACTTCCTTTTTCTATAGTGGTACAGCTCACAGTATGCACAAGTGTTCCCATGCTTATTCAGATCATTTACTGTACTCATTAAGTTATGTTACGATTTGTATTTTAGTTCACTTTCTTACACTCATTTCTTAATACAGATCTTTTCATTATTTTTATTTTACTATTATGCTCACAATACTATGCTTTAAGGCATTATCAAACTCCTCTGAACCATACTTACAACACTTCTACAGTGAATGAACAGTCGCTTGTACATCCCAATGAATTCACGAAAGTCAATTCCTAAGAGGAAATAAATGTAAAAATTATTTTAAAAAAATGATAAATCAACAGATGCATCATTAAGTTAAAGGACCACTATAGGTACCCAGACCACTTCAGCTTAATGAGAAAACGCCATGGTCTTTCCTATGGGCTGGCTTAATTCGCGCGCGGCCCCGCCGCGCATGCGCATTCAACCAATGACGGCAAAAGAAGGAGGAGAAAAGGGTAGGAATTTAAGTATGTTTTCCTGGCACTATAGTGGTTCTTTAACAGAATATCTTGAAGGATGCCAAAAAAGTGAATGGGAATTTGGTTTATTCCAAGGTTTGAAGAAAGCTGGACAGCCCATATAAATTTTTTTTTTTTTTTAAATAAAATAAACATTAAAACATAAAACTCTACACTGAAATATATAATTAATATATATAAAATCTAAAATTAAAAGTAGTAAAGTAATTTAAGTGTATTTTGGCTAGTAGAGCTAAAAATCGAATAAAGAAAATTAGAAATTATATAATATAGAGAAACTGTTTAATAGCAAAACATTTGAAGTAAAAAGTAGAGACTCCTCTGGTGTTGGAAGAGTACATAATTTTACCCATAACAGGTCAGAGAGTAGAAAAAATATCCGAGACAGTTAATAAAGAGCACCAGTAGATCTTGGGCTAAATATCAACAAAAGATTTAAAAAAAAACATTCATAAATTAGTCAGAACCGTGGATCTTAGGTGGTTGAAGAATGCAAAAGGAATCCGTGATTTCATGTTGTATCATAGTTTGAATATAGATGTAAGCAGACGTGGTATAATCAGCAAATTAAGAATAGTCAATATTGTAAATGGAGTGCTTTGGAACATAGAAGGATACTTGGCTAAAGGGACACTCCGCTGCCCAAATTAAATAAATCACTGTTTAGTAGATATACCCAAAAATGAAAACATACATGCATTTATTATTAGTTTTTTGTTTTGGTTTTTAATTGAGGGTATATCTAAAAACAGCTTGAAAAAGCTGCAGATCTTTTGTATGCAGACTTTGCATGCCCTCCCCTTCTAACCAAGCCCAGACTTTCTGTGGCTTTCCAATCACAAACTTCCCAATGCAGCTCAATAACAAGTCTATGCAAGGTGGGTGGTCCGAGTTGCCTGCCTCATAAGTTTAACTCCACTGAGCTAAACAAACCAGAAGTAGCAGGGCACCAAGGGGGCTAATCAGACAACACAGTTAATTTAGAAATGCACCTATTCCTATTAAAATTATTTGTAAAAATGAAAGAAATAGGACACACTTCATAAAACCACCATTTAGGAGGGCTTCCCACCCTTAGGGATTAAAATTCACCTTGGCCCCGCCCCCAATCTGCCTTTTTTGTGACATCATCCGCCAATCCAATGCTTTCCCTGTGGGCAAGGCATTGAATCTATGCATCTCTATGAGGAAAATTCAGCATCTCCGTGCAGACGCTGAATGGCAGTGCTGCATACTTTGCAGCACTGCTGCAGGAAGCACCTCCAGTGGCCATCTGAGGAGTGCCCACAGGAGGTATCCCTAGGGTGCATGTTTGCATGAAAATACCTGGAGCCAATGATTATACTTACCAGAACAACTACATTAAGCTGTAGTTGTTCTGGGGACTATAGTGTCCATTTAATATTTAATACATTAAATTTGGATAAGATGAATACACTAAGTTCAGCTTGCAGCGCAGAAAGGGAGAACTATACATCTCATATAATATCTCTCAATATATGGCACCAGATTGCATCTTTTCATTTCATTGTTTGAGTGTTTTCCTGAGATAAAGATAGCATTTACCACAGCAAGTCAATTTGGACTACCTACAGAAGGAGGAATAATTTTTTTAGAGCAAATTTATTTTTCTGTGTGTGTTAGCCGACAAAGGGATAAATCCGTATAATCAAGAAAATTGGGTGGCATTGCTTCCAAACATTTTCTCATCAATATGGTTTTGCCTCATTTAAAGGTATTCACCAAATCTGTCTGTCTATTTAGACGTAACATTCATATGCCAATATGTACTAATTTCCACACAATATCCCGAATAACTAATGTGACAACATAAGAACACCAGAATCATATCCTACACATGCAATATCCTTTGTTCAAGTCGTCCTGTAATACAGGTTTACAAGCCACTTGAAAGGTATGATGCGGCTAGATTTTGTCTCAAACAATAAATATTTAATTAAACACATCTTTGGATCGTTGTGTATTATTAGACTTGCACGATTAGTGCTATCTCTTCTCTTCAATTTCTGTATAAGGAGGCAGATTATGGTTACACCAGCAAGAATGTAAAACATTCATCAGTATTTTTTTGATGTGCAGATATGTTTACAGTGTCACGTGTAACACCTGCAATTTGTGATATCTGTTTCCAGATGGCACATTTTTTTTTTTTTTTATGTTTTCATGTTTAAAGTGCGAAACCAAAATGCCTTGCTACCGGGTGAATATCTGAGTATCAGTTCTTCTAATCACCAATCACAATTGAGATTGCTAGCTGGCAAGTCATTTTATATTAAAGTCAATGTATCAGCCACAAAAAAAGTATACATTGTGCTATAAGTCAATGCCTAGGACATGACTGTGTGCATTCTAGGGGGTACAATTCTGGAAGAAAGGAAGCATATATTTATCTACAAAGTTCCAGTCCCTTCTTTCTCTCCTCCTTGAATTGCTTATTTTTAGTATACTCCCTAATCCTCAAATAAAACAGTAAATGTATTAATTAACTACGTAGATGTCTCAGTGAGAGAACAAATAAAGAAAGCATTTGAATGCTCCAACTCATATATAAAACATATTACTAATACGTAATAAAAATAATTAGATGATATTATTCAGTGACTAAAGGGATTGGTTGGTATTAAGGGATTTAAAAGGAATTGGAATGAAAAGAAGGTTATATATTGATTAATCTGAAAATGGTGAAGAAAACACCTTAGTCTTCAAGTCTGTATTAATAGTTTATGTTTTAGTTTTATAACAAATTCCCCGTTATGTGTTAAAATATACAAGGACGATTTACAGCATGGTTCCAAATACCAAGTGCAAATTTCTTTGCAACAAAAAACCAGAATAGAAAAAGGGCCCAGGAACCACAGGAATTTACGATTTGCTAAAGCTTCAGTTCCACTTTCTACCTGCACCCTTGAGGTCTACTACAGTCAAATTATTAAATGGGCAGACTAGATGGGCCGAATAGATCTTATCTGCCATCATATTCTATGTTTAATACGCAAGCTTTTAAAACACAGTAAGCACAAAATTAAAATGTAATCTTCATATTCTTTAAATGCAATTTCCAAAAATTGTAGATTCACTGGTGTGTGTAGTATACACCCACAAACGAATGGAAATATTTTAAGAGGACCCTTCCCATAGATATGGTTACACAAACATTCTTATGCAAAACCATTAAATACTACCATTGCCCACTGACACCAGGGATAAGGAGGGTGAGGAGCCAGAAGTGGTCCAGAGAACACAGTACAGTTTAATTCTTTCCAGCTACCTCAAAATTATGTGGCATCCTATCTACAAGAACAATTCCTATGTAGTAGCATCCTGGAAGGTTTTTTTTTTTTCTCTTTTCATTTAAAATACTGTGTAAAGTCATACATAAGAATGTTGTTAAACATTTAAATATGTTGGTACATAATTTACTAAAATGTAATTGAAGTGATTATGGTGGCTAAAAACACCAAACACAAAATATAAAATTACAGACTTCAGGCCAAAATATTTCACTTGCACCAATAGCGGAGTTGCAGAGTTATTGTAAAATCAGAAACAAAATTACCCTCGGAATTACAATTCAACCCTGAATGTCTTTTTCATTTTTAGACATACCATTATTGAAGTCTTTATCTGCAGCTTTAAACTCGTCATTTACATATCTGTCAAGCATACTTCTGCAGAAGAAAAAAATACATAAGTATACTCCGGAACAAGGCATTTTACAGATCATAAAATTATTATTATGGCTTTAATCTGCACAAAATTAGAGAAACAAAACAATTAAACTTGAAGGCTACATACTTCAGAACTATCTTTAAAATATAACAAAAAGAGGCCAATATGATTTTGCATTTCTATATATTTTAAACTAGTTAAAAAAATGAACTACAGAAAAAACACACAGGTATCACAAATGAAAATAATGTACTGTGGTCAAAAAGACAAAAATAAAATACAAAGTTTTGGATGTGAGGCTTAAGTCATTCACCACAGTGCTCAGCACTGTAACTACATTTTGGTTAAAAAAACAAACAAAAAAACAAAACACTATAGCTATACTATAAGCTTATGTATGGTACAAGTAAATATTTAAAACCAGTGATTTTTGTAGCAGAAAACACATTTTTGAAAGAGGAGGAGATATTAAAATACTTGTGGAGAATGCAATAGTATTTTAGGGTTAAGACATTGCTATTAAGGGATCTATTAAAAAGGTTTAAAGTTATTAATAAAGCTTAGGCTTTGGATTTGCAAGGAATGGTGGTATTTCAAACCTGAACCTGTTCCCCTGCAAATATATATTCCGCTCATTCAAATAATTCTAACATTTAAATGTAGCAATCCGGCTGTAAAATAAACACATACACTTACCTATGGAAATGAGGAAAAAGATCTACAAAAAGGGTTCGTAATTCATCCTTACTAATTTCACCATTTTTATCCTGGAGGGGAGAAATACAGAAACATGTATTTTGCTCTTTATTTGCACTTACTATCAATCTAAGACTATTGTCAGTACTGTAAAATAGGCATTTGTAAAAATATAAAAGAATAGGAACCAATTCTTGGGTATAAACTGTTACTATGGTGATTACAAGTTAAACTAATACTCAGCTTATAAATGTCAGAAAACCATAGATCCATTGTACCCGCTAAATATGCTGTATAGTGAAAATCATCTTAAAGGGAATCTATAGTGTTAGAAATACAAAGCTGTATTCCTAACACTTTCGTGCTCTCTGGTAGCCCCCTCCCGTCACTGGAGGCTGTCTTTGTACTGCAATGTAAACACTGCAGTTTTTCTAAAACTGCCATGTTCTACATTGCAGGACTAAGGGGGACAGGGCACCTAGACCACTTTAATTAGCTAAAGTGGCCTGGGTGACTAAAGTGGCCCTTTAATGAGCAGCTCCACTCAAGTGAATAAGAATGAACAACTTATGTCACACACTACTGCTAGACATAGTTACATAGCTGAAAAGAGACATCCATCCATCAAGTTCCCATTCTCACACATGTTTTTGCAGAGTAGTCACTTTGGAAACCAACTGAATGTCCCTGGTGATTGCCCCAGGATTTCTTTTTATAAATAATCCTTGATTTATCTAATTTTCCACTCAACCTGTGTTTCTAATATGCTATATTTTTATTTAAGTCTCTGTACTGCAAATATGAATTCAAACATTTCTTCTTCCACCTTGTTGATAAACTATACTTTCTCACCCTTTAGAAAGTTAGAAAATGGCACAACTGTTAAGGAGATGAATGGCACCTGCTTTTTTTTTTTTTTTTTAACAGACAAAATACTGTATTTACTCAAATTTAATGCGCACCTTTTTTGAATATAAAGTTTCCAAAATTTGAATGCGCATTAGATTCGAAGGCACACAAGTTCAAACAGGTGAAATCACACAGGCAAATTTTGTTCCTGAAAGAGGGCTTAAGAAAGAATAGACCTGACATATAACACTAAAAATGAAATACCATCAATGTTACTATAGTATATGGTAATAAACATTTTTATTGTAGCACAATTTTGTATAGTAGTATTTACACGCATTATATTCGCCAGCAAAAACATTTTTCAGCTTCCAGGTTTCAAAAATTGAGATTCGCATTAGATTCGAGTAAATACGGTAAAATGCAAAGCACCTGTATAATGCAGGTAAGTTATAAAGGACAAACCTTATCGTAGAAATCAAATTTTTTCTGAGCTTCTGCTATTTGTTTCGGTGACAACTCCTACAACAAAACCAGAGAAAGTACATTTTAGTTGAACATGTACAATACAGAATGAAAAAGATATACTCATGCATATAGCATTAGACATTTGCATATGTAAACAGTAAGTAAAAAGCCTCATGCAAAAAATCATAAAGATAGTTGTCACACAGTAGCACATTCAGTAAATAGTTATTCAAATTATACTGATTTCTACAAGATCCAAGACATGATAAAAAAAAAAAATCTTAATAAAAAGTTAAGTGTTTTAGAGTTAAGAGTACCAACATATATTATGCTTAGACAGCATAGACAGGCCACAATGCTATAAACATCATTAATGTATATATTTTGCCTATGTAACAGCTCTCCTGCTTTCCCCGGTCACTCAGTTCTTGCCACACATGTTGACGTACAGGGCTATGCCAAAGGCACCAACAACTCACAGTTATAAAAAGGGTCCATATTTTGTTTAGTCTTTATTTATTTATACATTTGTCAGTAGTTAAATTTGATGGCACTTCATTATAACAATAGATGTGTGTACTGTGACAATTACACATTGTATACCTCTGGCATTCTTCCTATTGCAGAGTAATGCCTCAATCACTACTGTAAAAACTCCCTGTGTATTTAAGATTTCCCGATCATCTTCCACATAAACAAACTCAGGTGCCAAGCTGGCATGCCAAATACCACCCTCCACAATAACAATGTAGCTCTATATAGCACATTCTCCCCTGTTTTTATGACAAGGATAGGACTCTCCAGAGAAAAAAAAAAAAAAAAGCTTAAAATTTTGAATTTCCTCTTTGTAGATAAAACAATAGACAGGCATAATATGAAATCCAGAAATATATCCCCTCTATAAAATACCATTATCCTGTAGAAATGTAATGCCTGCTAAAGAAGTCGGGAGCAACATTTAAATTACCCCTCAGGAAACCAATGAGTAAAGATGGCCCCTCCCAAAATATATATTTTTTTTTACTTGGATTTGTAGATATGTGAAGTTGCCTAAATAAGGGATGTTAAGGGATTGCAAGCCTGTAGCTGAAAGTGTCATTCTAAGCTCTATAACCACTATAACTTGCTCTAGTAGCTATGATGCAAGGAGTCCTCCAGCTCATTCCCACTATAAGATGTTCATGCCAACTTTGGATATCATTTATTAGCTTTTAGTTATCCATAGACTGTGATAGTGGTTATAGTGTTTAGCATATCCCTTTAAAACAGTTTACATTATTCCAGACAATCACTGGTGGCTCATCCATAAAGACACCTCAAGATAATTGATGCAAAATTATTTTTAACCCCTTAATGACCAAACATCTGGAATAAAAGGGAATCATGATATGTCACACATGTCATGTGTCCTTAAGGGGTTAAAATACAAATAAATACTTTGACTTAAGGTCATATGGGAAAATGCTGAAGTCTCAGTATAGACCTCACACATATTGAGCCCGCGTCAAGAATTGAAAACTTAGTCTGAGGAATGTAGGAGTTTGAAGATCGTTGGAAGGATTACACTCAGTGTCAAAACAGATACGTGAGCAATCTCACAGCACAAGTGCATTAAGGTTTCCCAAATTCAACAATCCAGGATTTAAAAAAAAAAAAAAAAAAATGCGAGCAAGAAAGAAAATGCCAACAAATCAATACAACTGTACTTGATTTCTGTATAAAAGTGGAGCCCTCTGCAACCATCAAAGGCCCCTTTTTTGCATTGTTCTACACAATTATGGGTCAAAAATATAATTTGTTCTCTTGTGATTCAACTCTGACTGTTTTTGAATGTCACACGGCAAAACAAAAATTTGTATTTATCATAAAGTCTTTGAAAGTATTTTAGGCAGTTGTCGTGTTCTTTCCTTCACTAGTACTCAGATAGGCAGATTCAAACTGTTCAATTGTATCATCCTGCCCACCAGGCATTCCTCGTTCTCTTTAGATAAAAGGACATCAACCAACAAAATCCCTAGTCAAATAAAGGACACCCAGTAGTGAAAAGAAAAAAAAAAATCCATACTATACAATGGGAGGAAAACAAAACTATAGTACTGCCTTAAATACTCTGGAAAAAGTAATGTATGTGAATTTTTATTTTTATTTTGCATATAGCAAACAAAACAATGGGAAAGTAAGGACTTATTTGTATTTAAACAACAGAGGTGTACATGTCATGATAATAGTGTTTGGAAAAAAGTATACAAAGAATATCAGGTAGTTGCCCTACAAATTTGCTCTGGAGAGGCAGAACCTTTCATGGCCCATGAAGAAGTAACCACCCTGGAATAAACAGCCATAGACAGTAACTCCAAGCATCGTAAATATTAAGCCTGCTCTAGTGGTTATAATGCCAGGCATACCCTGGCCCGGTTCAATCGTATCAACATCTTGATGCTACGTGGGTCCACGTCGGGCTGCAATGCTCCCTGATGGTCCTGTGCAGTCGCACAAGATGGAAGCCCGAGCATTTGATAGTCACAGACTGCAAGTGTTAGCTGAACACTCTCAGTCAGAGACTAACATAGCCATAAGCCAGCCTGGAATGCAAGTTCTTGGCTGGCTGTTGACACCCTATGAAACTGCAGGAGGTGTAGCTACACCTCCGGCAGCTAGTGGTTTAATCTCTTTTGTGCAGTTTCAAAGCAAAATGCTGCACATACAGACTCCAGGCACTACTTCAAATCACTATAGTGGTCATAATGATTGAAGTAACCCCTTAAGGACCAAACTTGTGGAATAAAAGGGAATCATGACATGTCACAAGTCATGTGTCCTTAAGGGGTTAAAGGTCACTGGCCAAGTTCAAAACTGCTTAAGCTTTTTTTAAAAGAACATAAAATTTTATCTCTACATTGTGCTAGCAGTTTTGCTATCAAAAGTATAGATGGGTAGAAAAACCTATTTACAATAATTTTTTTTTCTCCACCTGTCAATCAATTCTTTGGCATTCACTCTAATTGCCTTATAAAAGTTGAGCAGAAGCCCCCAACACACTGCCCAAACTTCAGACCAATATCCCTCCTCAATACAGACGCCAAATTATACGCCAAAATATATGCCCGGCGACTGAGCTCACTACTCCCATCTCTCATTCACAACGACCAAGTGGGATTTGTAGCGGGGAGGCAGGGAACGGATAACACCCGGAAGGTTTTGGACCTAATACACAGCATAAGACGGAAGAGGACAGGTAGCCTACTAATGTCCTTAGATGCGGAGAAAGCCTTCGACAGACTAAATTGGCGCTTCCTGAAGGTGGTACTGATGAAATATGGCTTTCCCTCCCAATTCACAGACACAGTAGAGGCTCTATACAGCTGCCCCACGGCTAAAGTCCTAAACGCAGGATTCTGCTCGGACAAATTCAAAATCTCTAATGGCTCCCGCCAGGGTTGTCCGCTTTCCCCGCTGCTCTACGTCCTGGCATTGGAACCACTGGCTGCCAAGATCAGGACGGAATCAGCAATCCATGGGGTAACACTACGTCAGAAAGAATACAAATTAAGCCTATTCGCTGACGATATATTCCTCACTCTAACGCAACCACACATATCCCTACCTAACCTTATGCACCACATCACGGAATACGGACGAGTGTCATATTATAAGCTGAACGTCACTAAGACACAGGCACTAAGTATCAATCTCCCCGCAACACAACTGACGAACCTCAAGAGCTCGTTCCCTCTAGACTGGAGGGTTGATCACCTCACCTTCTTGGGAACTAAAATGACCAAAAACCCTATGTCTCTCTTCAAGACGAACTACCAGCCATTGTTAGAAACCTTTAAATCCCTACTGAGCTCCTGGGAGGGGCGGATCGCGGCCATAAAAATGTCACTGTTACCCAAACTCCAATACCTATACAGAACACTACAAATTTCAGTACCAGACAAGTACATCAAAGCACTCACGAAACTGCTAACGCACTTCACATGGCAAAACAAAAAACCCAGAGTAGCGACCAACCTATTACAAAGGCCGATAAACCAGGGCGGACTAGGCTTCCCAGACCTAAAAGCATATTGTAAAGCGGCAACGTTGATGCTAGTGCCACAATTTCGACAACATCCCACAGCCCCACAGTGGCTGGAAATAGAAAACAGCTGGGCCCACCCAACGACACTACACTCCATCCTGTGGACACCCAAATCACATAGGACAGATACTAGTCACCTTCTACCCACGACTCAATATACCCTACACGTATGGGATTCCACAAAGCACCTAATGACGCGATACCACCCACTGCCTTTGGCAGCCCCAACCAGCACCCTAGAACATGTAATACCGAACCTGAACATACAACCATGGCTACAGATGGGCATCCAAGAAATAGGGCAGTTATACAATGACAAGGGGTTGAAACTATTTCCGGACCTACAACAAGAATTTCAACTACCCCACAGACTAGGCTTCGCATACCTCCAAATTAAATCTTACTTAGCCAAAAACAAACTTAACGGACAGGCTGCTGCAGCCACAAGCCCGATGACCGAATTCGAACAGATATGCACACACAGAAAACCAATGAAAAAACTAATCTCCATCAGTTACAAAGCACTGACCCAAGCGTTAGACCAGGGCAAAGAAACACACATTCAATCCTGGCATAGAGAATTAGGCAGAATAATCCCACTGGCAGACTGGATTAAGGCTTACTCCTCGTACAAAGGTGTAACATCCTGCGCTACTCATATTGAGATGCAGCGCAAACTGTTATACCGATGGTATTTAGTACCATCCAGACTCCACCAGATGTGGCCGCGATCCTCCGACACCTGCTGGAGATGTGGCCAGAGTAAAGGCACCATGTCTCACGTCTGGTGGACGTGCCCCACCATCAAACCCTATTGGCAGGAGGTGCAAATAATCATAAATGCCACCACACAAACACAAATCTCACTGACACTGGAACTATGCATCCTATTCATCCCACCAGACTCACTTACTAAAGATAAGTGGGCAGCAACATACCACATCCTTATGTCCGCAGTCACATGCATTGCTAGGCTATGGAAACAAACGGCAATCCCATCACGAGAAGCTCTCATAAACCAAATAAAACTGAACTGGGCCTACGAGACAGTATATGCACGACAATTTGGAGGAAAGAAACACATGATTCTAGCTCACAACAGGTGGGACGACTTTCTACGATCAGAAGGACTACAAAAAGAACCGACATAACCAACGCAACTAGTCTCCCCCCCCCAAGTTTCCCCCCCCCCCTCCACTCCACAACCGCCCCCTATCCTACCCACTCGTTTCCCCGAAAAGTACGATGCTTGACAATGACGCGCACAGAACACCCGACCACTTGTGGCCGTGGGTAACCTTGCACAGATATGCACGATACACCCCTGCACGACCACCTACAGTCCTGCACCCTCTAGAGGGGCAGGGGAGAATAAATACGAATAAACACGAATGTATAATGTCTGTAATACCTAACAACGGCATGGGAGACCGGGTGATCTGCATATGATGTACATTGAATGTCATGACTGTATATCAAGCATTGTACAATAAAAATTGTCAAATTCCAAAAAAAAAAAAAAAAAATTGAGCAGAAGAAACCTCCCATGTGTGGTCCATCTCCTCTCCAAGCTGCTATAACTCCCTAGCTGGGACTGCTATAGCACTGCCTAGGGAGTATAGGAGCAGAGTGACTAATGTCATGCAGTTCAGACCCTAGCATGCTGGCAACAAAGCCTGCATGTTGTTATCATGGAGGAGGCTTGCCTTGCTTGGGGACCGGAGGTGGGTGTTAATAAATTAAACTGATCTGACAGAAATGCAGGAAAACAACTTTTAGAGGCAATTTCAACAAACTTTCTTTTTATTTTACAGAAAAGCTCTCTACTGCTTTATTAAATAATCTAAGGCAGAGCAAAATACGTTCCACTCTAAATTGGCTAAACCACAAATAGAACAAGTTCTTGAATGCAACATCAGTTGATAATTAGTGAAGTCAGATAGCATTCTGACCAACCGTATAGAGGCCCCTAGTTTTGGTATCCAACTTCCTGTGAATAACACGGAAAGCTGTAAGCCGTCTGAACTTTCCTGAAGCTTGAGAGTGCTTCCTCACTAGACTCTCTCAAGATGTTTGCCTCTACTGAGTGTGCCTCTTCCTGTGAATAACACGGAAAGCTGTAAGCCGTCTGAACTTTCCTGAAGCTTGAGAGTGCTTCCTCACTAGACTCTCTCAAGATGTTTGCCTCTATCTTGAGCTCTAGAGACTAAAGCTCCAGCAATGAGTAAAGTGGTCTGGCATGCTGATGGAAAATTCTGCAGATGTCTCTTAAATGGCACAGAATTGAGCAGTAAGAATGCAGATGCATGCTCTATATGCCAAAACCACTTCATTAAGCTAACAGTATTGATGCTTAGAGTGTTTCTTTAGAATGCAACAAAAAGGACCTGGCTTTTTTCTTTTTTTAAAGATCTTTCAGTTCCTCCCTCTCCTCCTATAGTTAAGGAAAGATTCCAGAAAGTTGTTGAATTCTTCAGTTGAAACACTGAAAGCAGGAGGCAGAGGAAGAAGACTGACACTCCCTTAAAGTCACATTCCAAAGTCTCTTGTCCGTGTTTCCAGGATACCCTTTTCTCAAGACTAGCAAATGGAGGAGGAGAGATAACCAACTTGAAAGTGGCATTCTTGACCTCAGCAAATATCTGCTGAAGATTGGTTTGAAACTGAAATGTAATGAAGGCATTTTCTGTATCTCTGTCATCTTAGTGGCTTCCTTGAAACAAAATATGCAATGTTTTCTTTTATGGCAATCAGGGATGGGAGTATTGCATGTTGCTCAGAATAAATGATTGGTCTGTCCTGCCACTTTATGATGCTTTTTTGGAGGGGGGAGGGGGAGGTTGGGGGGGAGGGTTGCCGTCTTAGACATTTAAACCGGAAAACAAATTTAAAAAAAAAACAACAAAAAACAGAACATATAAATATGAAGAAAACAAACAACATAGGTCAAACGAAATGAAAACTTTATTTTTCTTACCATAAGTAAGCCCTTGGTATCCAGAAAGGTGGATCTGGAAAACTGTAGAATCCTGACTAAATTCTAGCAGTCAGAATGCTATGCATCATTTAAATAGGCTTACCAATTTGATTTTTTTTTTTGCCAAAATAGCAACCTATTGTGCACATGTGCATTAATGCCAAAAGAAAGGGGAACCCAATATAATCTGTGCTAGTATTCCACACTTAACTGCTGCCTCATCAATGATGTCCACCACCCAGGATATTAGAAGGCGAAAGCAAGGAAAGCAGCAGAAGAGTGTAGGGAGCGGACATTCTGCACACAATCCCCTAGAAGCACGGGCCTAAGGCCAGTCACAAATGGTGAAGAGGTGAACTTAAGGTCTACGATCCCATTAGCCTCTTTGCAGCTTAGCTATCCTGTACCAACAAGGATAAACTGATAGCCTATATTTAAGGGACAAGGGGGCACTTGGAGGGCAAGTCAATGCCATAAAACATTTGCTGAAGCTGCCTGTCCAATTCTAAAGAAAGGAAAATACACCAAAAATGTGAGGACTGCATAAAATAGGTAAGGAAAATCAGCTTTAAGTATATATTGGAAAGGAATATGTAAGATTTAAAAAAGTGATAGCAGTGAACAAAATTGAGGAAAATATAGAAAAGACCCATGTACCTTAGGAAGAGAGACAAGCTTATCACCCTGTTAAAGAAAGAAAGCAAAAGAAAGATTAAACCAACATAAATATTTATTAAGCTCATTAAATCTAAAGTAAAAAGCATACCAAATAGATGAAAATGTTTGTTTGACAACATTTTATTTGAAACATTACAAAACATTGCTCTAGCAACTATTTAAGTGGAAAATAATATTTACTTTCATTAAGTTGTTAATGATGATAATGCAATACAGTCCTGAACAAGACTTTCCCGCAATACTTTACCAAAGACGTACACCATTTTAAAAGATGTAAGCTGAAGGTAATAGCATGACATATGTAAGCGTAGCTCCATGCTAAAATATACTTGCACTTGGTCTACAGATACCTACTTGTCAATACTGTATTTTATTCGAAAGGTTACACAAAATTGGCAGCAACATGAAGTCTCATCTAGGTATCTGCTCCTCTAGGTCGACCAGCTTGGAAGAATATTTCAAGCAGCTCTGTCACCATTTGCAGTCTTTGCAGAATTTGCAAAGACGACCAATGGTGGCTGCTCCACTGGCAATGCAGTGGCTTAGGAGTGCACAGGGATACTTACCTGAACCTGGCCCTTGCAGCAGCCACCAGATTATTCTTGCTGGTCCTCTTCTCACATGAGTGAGAGTACAACTCTTAAGATTGTGGTGGAACATGCCAGACTCTCTATAGGCAGACTCTATTAGGCTTTAGGGCTTGACAAGGTTTGTCAAACGGTAGCTGGGACAGAGGTGGAGTCTTTTCTAGTTGTTAATTATTTTGGTAAGATGAAAAAAATACCAAAAAGCAACCATGTCATAAAAGTGTTACTGTCACTTTTGTGGGTCTTTGTATATTTTGCAAAGACCCCAGGATGTGAAAATATTATTACTTGCATTTAAATAGCACAAACATATTCCACAACGCTTTATATTTATGTACATCAATGCTTTGAGCAGGGCCAGGTAGTAAAGCTGAAGGTTGTTCCCTTTAGCTCTCACTTGTGAGAGTTGCCAAATCCTTTTTCAGCTGCTGGTGCTTTATCTGCTAGGAGCTGATATCAATGCTGTTTTCTCACACAAGCTCAAGAGCGTAACAGAAGATCTACTGACTATCATATGTGACTGCTGGATCCTCTGTCGATTTACTTGCAATGTTCAAGAAGACGGCTAGTTACCACAGCTGTCACTTGTGATTGCTGCTGGTAGTTGACAGCAGAAAGTCTGCATTTTATTAAAGGACCACTCTAGGCACCCAGACCACTTCAGCTTAATGAAGTGGTCTGGGTGCCTGGTCCTTCTAGGGTTAACCCATTTTTTCATAAACATAGTAGTTTCAGCGAAACTGCTATGTTTATGAATGGGTTAAGCCCTCCCCTATTTCCTCTAGCGGCTGTCTCATTGACAGCCGCTAGAGGCGCTTGCGTGCTTCTCACTGTGATTTTCACAGTGAGAGCACGCCAGCGTCCATAGGAAAGCATTATGAATGCTTTCCTATGTGACCGGCTGAATGCGCGCGCAGCTCTTGCCGCGCGTCGCGTCAGCGGCGTGGAAGGAGGAGGAGAGCTCTCCAGCGCTGGAAAAAGGTAAGTTTTAACCCCACCAGGCGGGCGGAGTGCCAACAGTATGTTTTCCTGGCACTATAGTGGTCCTTTAACTTTTGTTATCCACATGTTTAAAAGTAGACATATGTCTTTTGAACCAAGTAAAAACAGATTCATACTTACTTCACCACTGCTAATAATCTTTTCCTTTTGGTAGCATTTTTTGACCAGTTCAAGTATCAATGGGCCATTTTTGATTCCTTCAGATTCTATTATGCCAAGGTCTTTTGCTAACTGACTTCGTTCATCCATTATATTTCCCTGGGGTAAAAAAAAAAAAAAAAAAAAAAGCATCATATACCAGGTCACTTCCTCAATGTATAGTTTTTGAATCTTAAAATCACAAATAAAGCACACAAAAACAACAGGTTTGGAAGTCATTTACATTCAAAACTGAAACAAGCAAGAAAAAACAATAAGCATGACTGCGATTCCCAATGAAGCCATAACCAATACTAAAAATAGTGTTATGCTTACCAGACATGCTTCCGGTTGAAACACTGCTAAGGTAAAGTCCAGATTGAAGAACTGAAGGAATTCAGTAAAAACACTGGCTACCAAGCGACCTACAAAATGCAACATCATATTAAAGATCATTAAAAAATAAAAAAAGGAGAGGGAACAAAATAAGTCCATTATGGATAGGAATGTTTATAACATCATGTTGCAGTCTTGCTTACTATTATTTGGCTGTAAGTAGTTTCATAATTTGTAATAAAATATTTACGTGGAAATTAGAAATGTCCTTCCACATACCACTGTATAAATTTTTTGCACTAGCTTTCTATTTGAAAAAAAATGCTGTTTATACAGAAATTCTTATTCTCTTACCAAAATACATCTGTTAATATGCAAAAATAACATGAAATATCAATTTGAAAACAGTCCATCTTTTGTGTGTTAATAATTTATTTTGCATAAACAGCGGTCTTTCAGACATGCTAAAAAAAATAAAAACATACAGAGCTAACCATGGGTGGCAAAAGTTGAGGAATCAGAATGTGCATTAATTGTCCTAGCCACGTTCCACACACGCTCAGCCCATGTTGTGCATGAGGAGCGTGCATACCACATGCACAACTTGTACAAAATTGATAATCCTAACCACATGGTTATTGGACTGACAGCCATGGGGTAGTACCACAAGTTCCAAACCATAGCCGATTATCTCAAAGTATAATAAGCTTTGAATTCAAGGCATGCAGTGACATCATATGCACTTGATAAAGATTTGCAGAAAAATATTTGAAATGTATAAACAGGTTTGATTGTGTGCGCGCGCGCATGTACAGTGCCTTGCAAAAGTATTCACACCCATTGACTTTTTACCTACTTTGTTACATTACAGCCGTAAGTTCAATTTTTATTAATCTGAATTGTATGTGATGGATCAGAACACAATAGTCTAAGTTGGTGAAGTGAAATTAGAAAAATATATACATAAAACTAGTTTTTAGAAATAGAAAACAGAAAATTGGCATGTGCGTATGTATTCAACCCCTTTGTTATGAAGCCCATAAAAAGCTCTGGTGCAACCAATTACCTTCAGAAGTCACACAATTAGTGAAACTATGTCCACCTGTGTGCAATCTAAGTGTCACATGATCGGTCATTACATCTACACACCTTTTTTGAAAGGTCCCAGAGGCTGCAACACCTAAGCAAGAGGTACCACTAACCAAACACTGCTATGAAGACCAAGGAACTCTCCAAACAAGTAAGGGACAATGTTGCTGAGAAATACAAATCAGGGTTAGGTTAGAAAAAAAAAATATCCAAATCTTTGATGATCCTCAGGAGCACCATCAAATCTATCATAACTAAATGGAAAGAACATGGCACAACAGCAAACCTGCCAAGAGACGGCCGCCCACCAAAACTCACGGACCGTGCAAGGAGGGCATTAAAGTAACCATGGAGGAGCTGCAGAGTTCCACAGCAGAGACTGGAGTATCTGTACATATGATGACAATAAGCCATAAGCTCCACAGAGTTGGGCTTTATGGCAGAGTGGCCAGAAGAAAGCTATTACTTTCAGCAAAAAACAAAATGGCACGTTTTGAGTTTGCGAAAAGGCATATGGAGGAAGGTGCTCTGGTCTGATGAGGCTAAAATTGAACTTTTTGGCCATCAAAGAAAACGCTATGTCTGGCGCAAACCCAACACATCACATCACTTAAAGAACACCATCCCCACAGTTAAACATGGTGGTGGCAGCATCATGCTGTGGGATGTTTTTCAGCAGCCGGGACTGGGAAACTGGTCAGAGTTGAGGGAAAGATGGATGGTGCTAAATACAATGATATTCTTGAGCAAAACCTGTACCATACTGTGCGTGATTTGATGCTAGGATGGAAGTTCACCTTCCAGCAGGACAATGACCCCAAACACACTGCTAAAGCAACACTTGAGTGGTTTAAGGGGAAACATGTAAATGTGTTGGAATGGCCTAGTCAAAGCCCAGACCTCAATCCAATAGAAAATCTGTGGTCAGACTTAAAGATCGCGGTTCACAAGCGCAAACCATCCAACTTGAAGGAGCTGGAGCAGTTTTGCAAGGAGGAATGGGAAAAAATCCCAGTGGTAAGATGTGGCAAGCTCATAGAGACTTATCCAAAGTGACTTGGAGCTGTGTTTGCTGCAAAGGGTGGCTCTACAAAGTATTGACTTTAGGGGGTGAATAGTTATGCACACTGACCTTTTCTGTTATTTTGTCCTATTTGTTGTTTGCTTCACAATAAAAAAAAAAACACATCTTCAAAGTTGTGGGCATGTTCTGTAAATTAAATAATGCAAATCCTCAAACAATCCATGTTAATTCCAGGTTGTGAGGCAACAAAACACAAAAAATGCCAAGGGGGGGGTGAATACTTTTGCAAGGCACTGTATGTAAAAAACAGGCCAACACGATTACATATTTACACTTAAAGCAAACATTTAAAGAATTCAATATAGAAAGAAGTTCAGCTTTACCATCTCTTGTATTTAGAAACCTCTTCAAATTCTCATTAACCAGTGGTGTTTTGTTCTGTTAAAGACAAAAACATATAGATGCTTATTTTTAATTGAATTATTAAATGCAAAAACAAATAACAATAAAAATTAAATAAAAAATGAATAGATGGATTTTTGTAACCAAAATATAAACTGTTATGCCATAAATCTGGCAATAAAGTGATTAAGCTTATTAAGTGATTTAGGTATCCAACTTGGAATATAAAACTCTGGTTATATAACTCACAAATACAGCAAGCCTAGCAGGGAATATTTGCACTATAAAGTCTATACATTGAAGGTTATTTCAACTGTTTTAAATCATTCAGAAGGATAAGAATGGTCAGTGGTTGTCAGCAGGATTCCAAATTCAAATGCTTACACTGCCCTCTACCAAAATAAATTTGAAACAAAGAAATGAAATGGAAATTATTTTGCACATTAGGCCCCAGTCATCAAAAAAAATCAAAACATAAATGGCTATGCTGAAAAACAGAATACATAATTTAGTTATGTTCTGTTAAATTAACTGCTTCACTTGCTCTAAGGATCATATTAATTAGAGTTTAAAAATGGGAAGTAAAAGGTCAAATGAGGTGTTCAGACTGATTGAAGTTGAGCAGCGAAGTAATTTGTTTCTGCACAGTGCAGAAAACAGACATCACAAAAAGTCCAAGATAGTGCCAACAGTTGATCTCCAGATGCCTTTAGAATGGCAAACCATCATAAAAGTTGCAGTTTTACAAAATATGTCAAATGTATAATTCACAAGTCTATAGTATTCCATATGAAAAAGTGAGTTTAAATAAATATAATACATTTTGCAAGATGCAACTGCATAAGATATACATGTGAATTCAAGCTGTTTACAATACAATTGTCTTCAAATTTCCTTTTCTCAAATTTATTTGGGTTTGTCATCACTTTTCTATACAGATTTACATAAGTAGGCTATTTTGGTGATAAAATCATTGCGGTGTTCTAGTGTTCTCCTGCTGACTCTTGTTTTTGTAACACTGGATTATATTGCCTGTTGTACATAAGTATAGCATAATGAAAATATAGGTATAAAAAAAATAGGAGGATGGATTTTAGTATATAAATATATGTGTCGATAACCACATTAATAAGTTTGTATTACCTTTGATTAGACTCAGAAGGTTATACTCACAGATGATCATAAGAGTTAGATTTTTACTCACTTTAACACATTGAGTGTTAATATCTATATTACCCTTTTCATTTTTTATACACTGAGCTAAAGCTCTTAGTAAGATTGGAGAGGCTTTTCATTCCTCTCTATCACTTAGCTATCACAAGATCTGCAGATAGCCTGTAGTATCTATACCAAGTCCAGGCATCTCTAATCAATTTTTTCTTATATAGACCCTGACATTCAGTCATTTTTATTTATTAATTGAGGACCATACACTTGAATCAATATGACCTTATTTAATGTTTCCCTACTTATGTATAGAATCACATTATATTAATTTTTATTAATATAATTCTGCATGATTTTTTATTGATTTTTGTATTGTATAATTAGCGTGCTATATACAGCATCTTTCACATGGGGGATATTACTGGATAATAGTCTAATCTGGGGTGTTTAAACAGTTGTGGATTAATGAAGTACTTTGTTTGTAAACTCGGACATCTCCATCTAACCATCGGGTAACATGCAGGGAACAAGTTTCAGGTGCCGTTTTTGTGCTACCGGCTGACATATTAAGTCTGTCTAAAATCGGTATTCATAATATTGAATCTCCTCCAATGGGACGTGAGCGTCCTTGGTTGTCTAGCCGATGTGAGGTTCAACCTATTAGGACCATCTTCATGGTCAGATGACTAACCAGGAAGTAACAGCAAACTAAATTAATGGGCACGACGTTCCCGATGGTTGATGGCGATTAATAACAGCTGATGAGTAACAGCTGAATGTGAGTATGTAATTTTAACATTTCCTATATAAGTGTGTTTTTTCACTGTTAAGAATGTCTATGTTCTGATGAAAGCTCCCTAGAGGAACTGAAACGTCGATTTCAGATGCACATTGGAAAGTAAACTTTTGAAATTCCTTGAGTGCCGGTATCCTTTCTTTCTCTACATCTGAGCCACCAGAGCACCAGGTACTGTTTTTTTTATAAGTTGGAGTGCAAGGGCCCTTTGTATTTTTGTATTTTTATATATATATATATATATATATATATATATATATATATATATATATATATATATATATATATATATATATATATATATATATATACACACACACACACACACATATACATACATACACATATACATATATATATATATATACATACACACACACACACACACACACGTAGAAGAAGGGGGATTAAGAAAGTGCCATTAATCTCATTCATATGCACATCACAACCATGTCTAAAAACATTTTCTTGCCTGCAGCACAAATGTCAGCAGGAGTTTGAATGTAGGTGTGCGTTTTAATGAAAGAGTGTATTTGCATTCCATTTTCCCCTATTCTTGCTCTCTGTAGTGACATGGAAGAAATGTTAATAGGGCAAGAGATGTCACTGTCCCAATGTACCCCTCTATGATTTTCCTCTCTGCTTATTCCCTTTCTATGTAAAAATACACTGCATGTTTACATTTGTTAGTGAAGGAGTCATCATCCATGGTTTACAGTGTGAATGTAGTCTCTGACCTGGAGCTGTGCTTTTTTCAGTAAAGATCACATCACTGCTCCTGGAAGCTCATGCTGCGGTAAAGCATGACATCAGTTCCCAGCATTCTTTTTCATTATAAACTGAAACACCTGGACTTGCAACTTAATTAGTACTGAAAAAGCTCAATTCTGGGTGACAGCTCTTAATATTTCCCAGCAAATAATCCTGTCCTGGGGAAAAATAAAAAAAATACCAGTATTCCCTTTCCTCCCATCCAGAGAACAAAACTAAACTTTGCTCCCATGGCTAAATTTCCACTCATCAATTGAAGAAAGTAGCCAATTAAATCATTTCAAGTACCATGACAATCAGTCTTCACAAAATTTAATAACTGAAATATGTGCTTATTACTTTTACCTCCACTTTTTCTTGTTCTTCCAAGGCCAAAAACACAGATGCTCTCAGTTCTGCCTAAAATGTGAACAAGAAAAATACACATTGCTTAAGATTACAAGTATGGGTAGGTTTCCTTTATTTACAATACACTTTGCAAACTGAGTGCTGTGCACCTAAAGTTTAATTAATAAAAACTGAAGGCCATTTAAAAAGTATAGTGAACAGAGGCATCGGCTGACAATAGCTTTTGAATGGTTTATCTTAGATTAGCGATTTTTACCTTGATCTTATTGAGTACGCCATTATTTTCTAAAGTTTGAATCAGAAGATCTCTCAGCTCTGTATCCTCTTCTGCTGCAGACATTGCTTCAAGCAGATAAGTGATTGAATAATACTGAAAAAAACAAGTATAACAAGGAAAGTGTCAAAATGACAAACATTTACATCTATTTATAAACACACACACACACACACACACACACACGTGTGTGTGATAATTTTGAGTTATATTACTGCTAAAAGGATAAGGAGGACCAATTCAGTCAAAATCAATTAGCTGTACTTTGACAAATTAGCTTCATTTAGAGAAAAATACACAAAAAACACATCTATCTCATTCATGTTTCTCAGTGGTAAACCAGTGATTTGGTGAGTGTGTCAGCTTATCACCGGTACCCATCCTGAGGCTTCCTCACTCAAGCCAGAAACATAGGCAAAGAACCAGTGTCTGAGCTGATGGGTGCTGTCTGGACAAACTTGGGGTAAACTGTTTATAAGTGGTTTAAACCTAGGATCTAAAGATACAACTTTATTCCCTTAAAGGGAACTATAGCATTAGGAATACAAAAAATGAACATTACCTTTTTCCGGTGCTGTGATCCAGTCCATGCAGCCACCTGATCCTTTTACCCCACACATCACCTTGACTCGTCATCTTCTTGTCCAATCCAGTGATCCTCACAGAGGAGCATTAAGGATGAGAAGCGCATGCACAGTCAGCACCGTACTCTTCCAATCAAATGCCCTCTATGAAAAGCATTTGATGAGATTTCCTATGAGAGCCAAGTCTGACTCGGTTCTCACAGTGGAAGCACCTGTAGTGGCGATCAGGAAGATAGCAACTATAAGTGTGTTTAGCCCTGCAATTTGGCTACAATGAGGGGTGGCTCCAGGGCACTGTTAAAGTGTGCTGTAGTTGGTATGGTGCCTGAAGTTTTCCTTTCCTTTAGCTAAGGAGGGCTAATGCCCTCTAATCTTGGGCAGATGAAAATCAGTAGTCACACAATGCAATACGTGAAATAATGCGTAGATAACATCTACCATCCAAACAGTATAGAAATTAAAAACATAATATACACATGCTCTTTTATTCATCAAATATTTAACATGTTACATGATGACATAGTGACTTAGTGCCACTAATGCAAAAATCATGTTAAAAACTTGCTGAATAAAAGAGAAAGATTTTCAGAGTGCTCCTATTTTTTTAATTTTTTTTTTTTATTTACAACACACTGCTAAAAACCTATTAAATATATATCAGAATGCCTGAAATTGTGGGAGGTGTTGCCGGCCTCTATATATGCCCTCCTCTAGCCCTCCTCCTGTAGTTTGTCCTATGTTTTGGAAGGTGCATCAGTCTCCTAGATATCTGCACTTCCGATTCCGGCCTCGTTTGAATCTCCCTGCGAAATTCAGCTTCTTCATGTCTCCTTGCAGTCCCGTTCGCGGGGTTTCCCCCCTAAAATCAGTCAAACAGAGATCACTACCAGGCCAATTTCACAAACAGTTTCAGGTAACAGGTGGATATGGTCACGTTCGCGCTATTCCCGCCGTTTTCTGGCATTTTCACGGGGGTAGACTCCTTGTATTCATGAGTATTAATACAGTATACATTTGTTTCAATTCGAGTACAAATCTTTTGTGTATAATACCTTTACTTTTGTATCAATTTGTGTATAATTCTTTCGTGTACAATGCCTTTTTACATTCATGTCAATTTGTTTCAATTAGTTTAAAAAATCTTTCGTGTAAATGCCTTTAATGCCTTACATTCATGTCAATTTGTTTAAACAAAAATATTTCATTTAAAAGTCGTTACCTGTGACTTTCCTGAGACCCCAGCCGATGTCCCTAGGCGGTGGTTTCGGGTCCGCCCACGGTCCTCCCCTGCCGACGTCATCTGGCGGAGGAGACCGATCACGCATGCTCGGCCGCCAGAGGGGGAGACCAAATGCACATGCGTGGCAATGCCGCGCGCACGCATTAGACCTCTTCATAGGAAAGCATTGAAAATGCGTTCAATGCTTTCCTATGGGGAATTGAGCGACGCTGGAGGCCCTCAGCGTGAGGACGTCCAGCGACGCTCTAGCACAGAAAACCTGTGCTAGAAACCAGAAAGTGCCCTCTAGTGGCTGTCTAGTAGACAGCCACTAGAGGAGGAGTTAACGCTGCAATGTAATTATTGCAGTTTATGAAAACTGCAATATTTATAGCTGCAGGGTTAAATACTCCCACTACCCAGGGTTAAAGGTAGTGGGAGTTGGCACCCAGACTACTCCAATGGGCAGAAGTGGTCTGGGTGCTTTGAGTGTCCCTTTAAACACCATGGCAACGCTCCGTCACCATGGCAACGCTCCGCGCGACACGCTGGCCGCGAGAGTTACACTGGGGAGCTGGAGGAGCTGCTGGGAGGTGAGTAAGCGCTTGATGCCCGCTCCCCCCAGCTCAGCCAATACCACTGGACCACCAGGGATGGTCATATCCCCTCCCTGGCCAAGTATGAAACAGGGAGGGGGGGACAACAAAAATAAATATTAAATATATATATAAAAAAAAAATGTAATAAAAAATGCCCCCCCTCACACACACACTCCATTATATACACATACACTACACAAACACACTGTGTATATAATGCAGTGTGTTTGTATAGTGTGTTTGTGTAGTGTGTTTATATAATGCACACTACACAAACACACTACACACTGCATTATATACACACACTACACAAACACACTGTGTATATAATGCAGTGTGTATACAATGCAGTGTTTGTGTAGTGTGTTTATACAATGCATTGTTTGTGTAGTGTGTGTATATAATGCAGTGTGTGTATAATGCAGTGCGTGTATACAATGCAGTGTTTGTGTAGTGTGTGTATAATGCAGTGTGTGTAGTGTGCGTATATAATGCAGTGTGTTTAGTGTGTGTATATAATTAATGCAGTGTGTGTTTGCATAGTGTGTTTATATAATGCACACTACACAAACACTGCATTATATATACACACACACTATACAAACACACACACTCTGCATTATATAAACACACTACATAAACACACACTTTGCATTTAGTATATACTGCATTCACTTTACACACACTACACAATCACTCTGCTTTCATTATATACACACACTACACTAATACACACTGCATCCACTACACACTAGACAAATACACACTGCATCCACTACACACTAGACAAATACACACTGCATCCACACACACACTGCATCCACACACACACACTACACAAACACACACTGCATCCACTACACAAACATACACTGCATCCACTACACACACTACACAAACATACACTGCATCCACTACACAAACACATACAGCTCCCCTGTCTAAACACACTGTATCCACTACACATGGCATGTATATTTTGTGCATTTACCTTTAGAAATAGTTTTTATTTTCCAAAATGGTAAATGTACAGAATATCGGCAAATTATATCGGCTATCGGCCTGAAAGTTCACGGAATATCGGTATCGGTATCGGCTCTAAAAAATCAATATCGGTCGATCCCTAAAAGCAAAGAAAGGTTTTTTACAGTAAGAGCAATAAGGATATGGAATTCTCTGCCTGAAGAAGTGGTTTCATCAGAGTCCATACAGCAATTGGATAAATACATGCAAAAACAGGGATATAATTTCTAATTAGTGGGGTAATAGCTGCTTGATCCAAGGAGACATCTGACTGCTATTGGGGTGGGGTGGGGTGGGGTGTGGTGTGTGTGTGTGTCCCTCCAATCACGAGAGAGGTGTTTTTACTCACCTTCTTTTAGGGATCAACCGAATTTTGGTTTTACAGATATTCCAAAATGGGAAATCAATTGTTTTTGTGTTTTGTTTTGTTTTTTTAGAGGGGAAAATTAACCCCTTCAGGACGGGTGACGGACGAGGTCCGTCACACAGGGGAGACCCTTAACGACGGGTGACGGACCTCGTCCGTCACGCGGTAAAATTAACCCCGGATCGCCGCTATCGCGGCGATCGCGGGGTTAATGGTGCTCCCGGTATGCCTCTGCATTGGAGGCATACCGGGAGCACCCGGTCAAGCTGCCCAGCACATGTGCTCGCTCTGACCACAAGTCGGAGCGAGCACATGTGCTCTGTATACTCACCTACCGGCTCCCTGCACTTCCGGGTTCTGTGTGAAGTGCAGGGAGCCGGATCAGTGCTGATCCTGCCCCCTGCTGGAAAAAAAAATAAAGTTTATTTAAAGTCCCCCCCCCCTTACCCATTTTAATAAAAAATTAACCCCTTCCCTGCCAATTGATCACTGACTACAGTGATCAATTGGCAGGGATTACATTTTACTATGATCTGATTTTTTTTTTTAACCCCTGAGGGTTAATTCTTTTTTTTTTTAACCCTCAGGGGTTAAATTAATTAAATTAATTAATTAAATTATTTTTAAATTATATATTTAGATAGCTGGGGTAGGTGGAAGTTAGTGGGGAATTGGGGGATTTGGCGTTAGGCTAACTAGGGGTTAACGTTAAAAAAAAGTTTTAAAAGAAACTTTAAAAAGTTAAAAATTAAGCTTAAAAAAATGTTTTAATAACATTTAAGTAATAAAAACAAAAAAAACACACTTTACCTAGTCCAAATAAAAATTAACCCCTTCCCTGCCAGTCGATCACTGCCTACAGCGATCAAATAGAGATCACAGTATTATACTGTGATCTAATTTTTTTTAACCCCTGAGGATTAACTTTTATTTTTTTTTTTAACCCTCAGGGGTTCAATTTATTTAATTAATTAATTTAAATATTTTATAACTATATATTTTGCTAGCTGGGGTGGGTGGGAGTTATGGGAAAATGGGGAATTTACTGTTAGTGCTGCGTACTGCTAGTTAGGGGTTAACAGTAAAAAAAATAGCTTAGAAAAATGTTAAATCTGTAAAAAAGTTTTAAGAAAGTTTAGGAAAGTTTAAAAAAATTTATAAGCAAAACAAAAGTTTAAAAACTAGTTTTTAAAAGTAAAAAAGTTATAAAAAGTAAAAAAATACATTTTAAAAACGCTCATTACCACTACACCTGGAACAAACTAGAGAAAAAATTATCCCACGCCAAGGTTCAAAATATGCCTTTTGAATTACCCCAGGGTGTATTCTTTAATAAATAGTATGTGTTTGTGGGGAAGTCTCAATAACCAACCGTCTAAACTATTCCAAATTGGAACATGGACACAGCGTAAAACTTCAAAGTTAGAAAAAAACTGAATGGCTGCGTCTCAAATGCGCCCCTTCAACATCCACATATACCTGGCAAAGGTACATACGGGGGTATTGCTGTACTCAGCCGACATAGCTGAGCAACATATGAAGTATTATACAGTCATAGTACACATAAGGTTTGCAAAATATGCTGCGCAAACTCACTTTGTATGTCAAAAAGGCAGAAAAAATGCTTATTACCACTACACTTGGTACAAGCTAGCGGAAAAATGATCCCACACTAAGGTTCAAAATATGCCTTTTGAAATACCCTGGGATGTCTTCTTTAAGAAATGGTATGGCTTTATGGGGAATTTGGATTATATAGCCTGGTAAAATACTCTAAAATGGGACATAGGCACAGCATAAAAATTCAAAGTTTGAAAAAAACTGGAATGGCTGTGTCCCAAATGTGCCCCTCCGATGTCCACACATACCTGGCAAAGGTACATACGGGGGTATTGCTGTACTCAGCCGACATAGCTGAGCAACATATGAAGTATTATACAGTCGTAGCACACATAAGGTTTGCAAAATATACTGTGCAAACTCACTTTGTATGTCAAAAAGGCAGAAAAAATGCTTATTACCACTACACTTGGTACAAGCTAGCGGAAAAATGATCCCACGCTGAGGTTCAAAATATGCCTTTTTGAAATACCCTGGGATGTCTTCTTTAAGAAATGGTATGGCTTTATGGGGAATTTGGATTATATAGCCTGGTAAAATACTCTAAAATGGGACATAGGCACAGCATAAAAATTCAAAGTTTGAAAAAAACTGGAATGGCTGTGTCCCAAATGTGCCCCTCCGATGTCCACACATACCTGGCAAAGGTACATACGGGGGTATTGCTGTACTCAGCCGACATAGCTGAGCAACATATGAAGTATTATACAGTCGTAGCACACATAAGGTTTGCAAAATATACTGTGCAAACTCACTTTGTATGTCAAAAAGGCAGAAAAAATGCTTATTACCACTACACTTGGTACAAGCTAGCGGAAAAATGATCCCACGCTAAGGTTCAAAATATGCCTTTTGAAATACCCTGGGATGTCTTCTTTAAGAAATGGTATGGCTTTATGGGGAATTTGGATTATATAGCCTGGTAAAATACTCTAAAATGGGACATAGGCACAGCATAAAAATTCAAAGTTTGAAAAAAACTGGAATGGCTGTGTCCCAAATGTGCCCCTCCGATGTCCACACATACCTGGCAAAGGTACATACGGGGGTATTGCTGTACTCAGCCGACATAGCTGAGCAACATATGAAGTATTATACAGTCGTAGCACACATAAGGTTTGCAAAATATACTGTGCAAACTCACTTTGTATGTCAAAAAGGCAGAAAAAACGCTTATTACCACTACATCTGGTACAAGCTAGCGGAAAAATGATCCCACGCTAAGGTTCAAACTATACCTTTGAAACACCCTGGGGTGTCTACTTTAAGAAATGGTAGGCCTTTGTGGGGTAGATTGAATTTAAAACCTGCGAAGATGCTTGGAAATTGCACATAGGCCCAGCGTCAAAATTCAAAGTTTGGTAAAAACGGATATGGCTTGGTCTCCTATATGGCACTGTAGCTTCACAAAATAGTGACAAAGACATTCATTGGGGGTGTATTTTTACTCAAAAGACTTAGCTGAGCATAATTTGGGAGGTTTGAACTTAGTGGCACATATGAAATATACAAAACGCCCAGCAAAAATGCAATCCGTATGTAAAAAATGCACAAAATTTTTTTTTACCACATACTTTGTCATATATTGGTGAAAAAATGGGGGCATGTTAAGGCACAATATGCACCTTATAAGATACCCTGGAGTGTCTACTTTTACAAATGGTAGGCCTTTGTGGGGTTTTTTTGAACAGTCAAACTGTTATAATACCCCAAATGGAAGCTAAGGCTCATTAAATCCATCTCTCAAAATTCTACTGTGAATACTGTAAAGGACAGGTCTCCTATATGGCACTGTAGCTTCACGAAATAGTGCCAAAGACATTCATATGGGGTGTCATTTTACTCAGAAGACTTAGCTGAGCATAATTTGGGGGGTTTGAACTTAGTGGCACATATGAAATATACAAAACGCCCAGCAAAAATGCAATCCGTATGTAAAAAATGCACAAAATTTTTTTTTACCACATACTTTGGCATATATTGGTGAAAAAATGGGGGCATGTTAAGGCACAATATGCACCTTATAAGATACCCTGGAGTGTCTACTTTTACAAATGGTAGGCCTTTGTGGGGTTTTTTTGAACAGTCAAACTGTTATAATACCCCAAATGGAAGCTAAGGCTCATTAAATTCATCTCTCAAAATTCTACTGTGAATACTGAAAAGGACAGGTATCCTGTATGGCACTGTAACTTCACGAAATAGTGCAAAAGACATACAATGGGGGTGTCATTTTACTCAGCAGATGTAACTGAACACAAAATAAAACTTTGTACAGGAATAGCACACACCAACTTTACAAAATATACACGAGAATTTCTCTGTTATAAGTTTGTGTGCCAAAAACCAAAAAGAACACAATTTTACTCCAATATTTAGCAGAGGTTGGCGGTAATATGGCTACGTAGAAAGTGTCAAAACAACCTTAGGTAAATAGCCCGTGATGTCTACTTTATATAAATATATACTTTTGTGTGGCAATTTTGTTTTCTTTTATGGCTATTAAGCTTACAAGACAAACATACCAAATTCTAAAATCGCTCCACATTAAAATTTTATTTTACTCCTTGTGCTTTGTGACCTGTAACTACCAAAAAAAACTTAAAATCCCAGACACATTATATATTCTGTAAATCAGAACAAATAAATAAATTTATTTTTAATTACTTTCCTTAACCTGCACTAATTATGCACACATTATTATTGCAAAAACTGTAAAAAAAAACAATATTTTTCATTTTTTTTGCATTTTTCTGTATTTTTTTTATAATAAGTAAGCATTTATATATATATATATATATGTTATATCAAATTAAAGCCCTTTCTGTCCTTTAAAAACAGTATATAATATGTGTCGGTGCAATAAATGAGAGAGATGCAAATTGCAGTTGAACGCAAACAGCAAGAAAATGCAAAAATTGCTTGTGTCATTAAGCGTAAGTCAAGCTTCTGAAGCTGTGTCCTTAAGGGGTTAATGGAGGGCACTAAGGTACAGGGGAGGGAAGGGGGAAAAGGGGGAAAAACACTGGGGTAGAGGGGGGGGACCACTAAAAGAGAAGGGAGAGGAAAATTAAGGTGAATGGGGGGGCACTAAGAGACAGGCAAGGAGAGTTAAAAAAACAAAAATAAATAAATAAATAAATATATATATATATATATATATATATATATATATATATACACACACACACACACATATATATATATATACACATATACACACATATATACATATATACACACACACACACACACACACACACACACACACACACACTGCATTTACTAATCCAATACTCACTGCATCCACTACACACAAACATTCTTGAAAACACAAAACAAAATCTGACTGGGCTGTATATTTTGTGCATTTACCACTTAATAAAAAAAAAAAAAAATATTTGCAATAAAAAAAAAATTAAATAATAATCATGTTCAGTTAACAGTAGATTTGTGTAGAAATTTTCTTTTTTTCAAATGGTAAATCTACGGAATATCGTTAACCCCTTAAGGACTGGACTGTTTTTGCGATGTTGTACATTTGCAACCAGGAATATTTTTACACTTTTCTGGTGTTTGTGTTTAGCTGTTATTTTCCGCTCTCTCATTTACTGTTCCCATACAAATTATATATTGTTTTTTTCAGGACAAAAGGGGCTTTCTTTACATACCATTATTTATATAATCTCATGGATTTTAATTTAAAAAAAACAAAAAAATATGATGAAAAATTGAAAAAAAAATACATGTTTTTTGACTTTTACTTGAAAAATCTTTTACTCATCTACAAAAGCGAATGAAAAAAACAGCTAAATAGATTCAAAATTTTGTCCTGAGTTTAAAAATACCCAGTGTTTACATGCTTTTTTGCTTTTTTTGCAAGTTATAGGGCTATAGGTACAAGTAGGATATGGCGGTTTCAAAACAAAATTTTTTAAATGTATCAATAGTGACATTGTAACACTATTATCTGTCATAAATCTCTGGAAAACACTCCACATGTATATATTTTTTTTAAAGTAGACAACCCAGGGTATTCATCTAAGGATATTTTGACACTTTCTATGCAGCCATTTTACTACAAGTCTTTGCCAAACTTTGCATAGATAGTTGTTTTTTTTGTTTTTTTTCACATACATTGCAATTCAGGTATAAACTTACAGATCCTGTTATGTCTTGCTGCCAAACAACACGCCAATATGTGTTTAGCAACATCTCCTGAGTACAGTGATACCACCCATGCATAGGCTTGTCGGATTGTTTGGGGGCTAAAAGGCCACATTTGGCAGGTGCGCATATCCATTTTTCAACTTGGAATTTTGACATGTAGTCAACCTGCGCACATGTCCTATTTGGGACATTTGTAAGGCCGGCCAATGTATTTTACCCCCACCAAACCATATATTTTTGGAAAGTAGACACCCTAGGGTATTTCAAATGGTGGTTTTTTAACACTTTCCATGCACTAATTCTACCACCAGACATTGTCAAACATTTAGGTAGTCATTTTTTGTGTGTTTTTTTTCACACACATTGTACTTTAGGCATGAATTAACAAATCGTGTTATGTGTCACTGCCAAACAACACGCCAATATGTGTTCAGCAACATCTCCTGAGTACAGTGATACCACCCATGCATAGGCTTGTCGGATTGTTTGGGGGCTAAAAGGCCACATTTGGCAGGTGCGCATATCCATTTTTCAACTTGGAATTTTGACATGTAGTCAACCTGCGCACATGTCCTATTTGGGACATTTGTAAGGCCGGCCAATGTATTTTACCCCCACCAAACCATATATTTTTGGAAAGTAGACACCCTAGGGTATTTCAAATGGTGGTTTTTTAACACTTTCCATGCACTAATTCTACCACCAGACATTGTCAAACATTTAGGTAGTCATTTTTTGTGTGTTTTTTTCACACACATTGTACTTTAGGCATGAATTAACAAATCGTGTTATGTGTCACTGCCAAACAACACGCCAATATGTGTTCAGCAACATCTCCTGAGTACAGTGATACCACCCATGCATAGGCTTGTCGGATTGTTTGGGGGCTAAAAGGCCACATTTGGCAGGTGCGCATATCCATTTTTCAACTTGGAATTTTGACATGTAGTCAACCTGCGCACATGTCCTATTTGGGACATTTGTAAGGCCGGCCAATGTATTTTACCCCCACCAAACCATATATTTTTGGAAAGTAGACACCCTAGGGTATTTCAAATGGTGGTTTTTTAACACTTTCCATGCACTAATTCTACCACCAGACATTGTCAAACATTTAGGTAGTCATTTTTTGTGTGTTTTTTTTCACACACATTGTACTTTAGGCATGAATTAACAAATCGTGTTATGTGTCACTGCCAAACAACACGCCAATATGTGTTCAGCAACATCTCCTGAGTACAGTGATACCACCCATGCATAGGCTTGTCGGATTGTTTGGGGGCTAAAAGGCCACATTTGGCAGGTGCGCATATCCATTTTTCAACTTGGAATTTTGACATGTAGTAAACCAGCGCCCCTGTCCTATTTGGGCCAATGTATTTTACCCCCATCAAACCATATATTTTTGAAAAGTAGACAACTCAGGGTATTTTAAATGGTGGTAGTTTAATACTTTTCATGCAATAATTCTACCACCAGCCTTTGGCAAACTTTTGGGTAGTAATTTTCTTCATGTTTTTTTACACATACATTGTACTTTAGGCATGAATTAACAGATCCTGTTATGTATCACTGCCAAACAACACCCCAATATGTGTTCAGCAACATCTCCTGAGTACAGTGACATCACCCATGCATAGGTTTGCTGGGTTGTTTGGGGGCTAAAAGGCCACATTCAAGACTTGTACATATCAGTTTTTCAACTTGATATATAGGTATGCTTGGCCTATCTTCAGTTTGGCATATTTTTGCATCCCCCCGTTAATGTTAACATCATGAAAGTTTATATTTTTATAAAGTAGACATTCCAGAGTATTGTATATGAGGTGTTTTCACATCCTTCCCCCAACCATTGTGCTAAACAAATTTCAGAGAACGTGCATGGTGGTAATTTTTTAATTCTGCTTTTATGCACACGTCATCTGGTTTTGGCCAGCCAGTTATATGTTACTACCATAAAACTTTTTTAACCAAATGTGCAGGTATCAAATGCACCTTTAGCAGCATTCTCTAAACTAACTCCTGCAAAAAGAATCTAATTGGAGATTTGGGGGGAAGGAAACTGACTAACTAAAATTTGCTGTTTTCAAAAGAAAAAAAAACAGTGTCCTTTTCCTTTTTTATAACAGACCCAGCAACATTTCAGGGGATTTGTTTTTTTTTTGCAGTTGGCGGTATCTTAAAAATAAAATGTCTGGACTCCTTTGGCACCGTTGTTGGAACTTGACCATCTCCATAAATTATTGTGGAAATCAGCTTGAACTAAAATTGGAGAAAGGTGGTTCTTTCTGAATTCATTTTTTTTTTTTTTAAAGAGTAAAAATTAATTATGTGTTGCTACTTGCATCAGGTAGATAGCCACCTTTTTATGCCAGGCTTTTGTCTTTCTTAAGATAAGATATGGCTGCATCAGCTGATCAGCCAAATCAACACCCCCCATGTGCCTGTTATAAGCCCTGATGCACACCGGTTTTGTCTGTACCCTGCCTCGGACAGTGACGTCTGACATGCCCTCGTTATGGATGGTTGTTAGCATGTGAACATCCTTCCTGTCCTTAAATTTTATTGCAAGCACTTTAGCTTTGTGCAGACCTTTACATTCACTTTTTTTTTTTTTTTTTGGCCTCTATTAAAGGTCTGGGGAAATCCTTGGCATATCTTCTCACACTGCCACAGGCCAGTATCTAGAAACCCTAAAGAGTTTGAAACAAACAGACAATGCTATAAAAATTGTCCACATAAAGGTGGTAACCCTTATTGAACAAGGGGATCAGTAAGTCAAAAACAAGTTTCCCGCTTGTCCCCAGAGAGTCAGTACAGCCAGGAGGGTCCAGTTGACCATCTTTCCCCTCATATATACGAAAGGCAAATGTATAGCCACTTTCGCTCTCGCACAGTTTGTAGAATTTTACGCCATACCTAAAGCGCTTTGAGAGGATGTATTGTTTGAATCCTAATCTCCCTTTATATTTCATTAACGATTCATCAATAGATACATTTTTTTGAGGAGTATAAACTTCAGTAAATTTGTGCTGAAGATGGTCTACCAGTGGGTGTATTTTATGAAGCCTATCATATTGGGTGTGATCTCTGCGGTGACAGAGGGTATTGTCATTGAAATGTAAGTATCTCAGCAGCAGCTCAAATCTTGTTCTAGACATGGTTTGAGAGTACACTCGACTAGAACAGATTGGGTTGGTGCTCCAGTAAGAGCAAATTGATGGCTTCTTTATAATCCCCATGAGAATTGTAAGAGCCCAGAATTTTTAAGTTCAGCGACATCTGTGGGATGCCAAGCACACTCCTCCCTGACTGCATAGCTATCTGGATTGGTATCAATAAATTGGGTAGCATATAAATTAGTCTGGGGAGCAATCTCCTCCCACATGGTATCCCCTAAAAATAGCTCCATATATTGCATAGAGGAGAAGTCATCCACATTGACATTAATGCCTGTGTTGGCACTAAAAGGGGTGATTTGGGGCTCAGCTAACTGTGGAGAAACCTGTTCCTCCTCCACATTCGGCGTAGCAGAGAAAGCACAGCTTCTTTTTGCAGCCAGCTCACACACAGATGACATGTCAGAAAACTGACCTGGGTCAAAATCGGACGCAGTGTCAGTGGCGTCAGAGTCTGGCTAACACAGAGTTAAAAAACAGACTAAATGAGACTAAAACTTCTGTTAGCAGCAATCTGTAAACTAACTCCTGCAAAAAGAATCTAACTGGAGATTTGGGGGAAGGATACTGACTAACAGAAATTTGCTGCTTTCAAAATAAACAAAAAAAATAAATCAGGAACAAGTATTATAAAAATGTATTTTCTGTGTGGTAGACCTTAAAACATTCTCCAATGCACAGTCCAGGTTTTGTATGGCAATCGGGACAGTGAAAAGGGGTGTCTGTCCTTTTCCCTTTTTTATAACAGACCCGGCAACGTTTCTGGGGGTTTCTTTTTTTTGGTGTTGGCGGTATCTTAAAAATAAAATGTCTAGACGACTCTTGCACTGTCGTTGGAACTTGACCATCTCCATAAATTATTGTGGAAATCAGCTTGAGCTGAAATTGGAGATAGGTGGTTCTTCCTGGATTAATTTTTTTAAAAAGTAAAAATGAATTATGTGTTGCTACTTGCAACAGGTAGATAGCCACCTTTTTATACCAGGCTTTTGTCTTTCTTAAGATAAGATAAGGCTGCATCAGCTGATCAGCCAAATCAACACCCCCATGTGCCTGTTATAAGCCCTGATGCACACCGGTTTTGTCTGTACCCTGCCTCGGACAGTGACGTCTGACATGCCCTCGTTATGGATGGTTGTTAGCATGTGAACATCCTTCCTGTCCTTAAATTTTATTGCAAGCACTTTAGCTTTGTGCAGACCTTTACATTCACTTTTTTTTTTTTTTTTTGGCCTCTATTAAAGGTCTGGGAAAATCCTTGGCATTTCTTCTTACAGTGCCGCAGGCCAGTGTCTGTAAACTATAAAGAATTTTAAACAAGTGGACACTGCTGTAAAAATTGTCCACATAAAGGTGGTAACCCTTATTGAACAAAGGGTTCAGTAGGTCCCAAACAAGTTTCCCAGTTGTCCCCAGAGAGTCAGGACAGCCAGGAGGGTTCAGTTGAGCATCTTTCCCCTCGTATACACGGAAGGCAAATGTGTAGCCACTTTCGCTCTCGCAAAGTTTGTACACTTTAATGCCATACCTAGACCGCTTTGAGGGGATATATTGTTTGAACCCTAATCTCCCTTTGTATTTCATAAGGGATTCATCGATGGATAAAGTTTGTTGGGGAGTATAAACTTCAGAAAATCTGTTCTGAAGATGGTCTACCAGTGGGCGTATTTTATAAAGCCTATCATATTCGGGGTGATCTCTGGGGTGACAGAGCGTATTGTCGTTAAAATGTAAGTATCTGAGCAGCAGCTCATATCTTGGTCTAGGCATTGTTTGGGAGAATATAGGAGTCGAACAAATTGGGTTGGTGCTCCAGTAAGACCGGATTGATGGCTTTTTTATTATCCCCATGAGCATGGTAAGAGCCCAGAATGTTTTAAGTTCAGGGACATCTGTGGGATGCCAAGCATGCTCCCTGACTGTATAGCTACCTGGATTGGTCTCAATAAATTGGCTAGCGTATAAATTAGTCTGGGAAGCAATCTCCTCCCAGATGGTATCCCCTAAAAATAACTCCATATATTGTATAGGGGAGAAGTCAACCACATTCACATTAATGCCTGCGTTGGCACTAAAAGGGGGGATGTTGGGCTCAGCTAACTGTGGAGGTACCCAGTCCTCCTCCACATTCAGCGTAGCAGGGGAAGCACAGCTTCTTTTAGCAGCTGGCTCACTCACAGATGACATGTCACTAGACGTGCCGCTAAACTGACCTGGGTCAAAATCGGACGCAGTGTCAGTGGCGTCAGAGTCTGACGCCAAGAAGGCATATGCCTCCTCCAAGCTGTACATGCGCTGCATGTTTCACACCAACAGACTAAACTAACAAAATACTAAACACAATATTTTTTATTTTTTTTTTAAACACTAAAACAGACTAAAACAGACTAAAACAGTAATCCCTAAACTAACTCCTGTTAGAAGAATCTAATGGAGATTTGGGGGAAGGAAACTGACTGACTACGACAGGCTATGACAGACTATGACAGACTACGACAGACTACGACAGACTAAAACAGACTAAGACAGTCTAAGACAGTCTAAGACAGTCTAAGACAGTCTAAGACAGTCTAAGACAGTCTAAGACAGTCTAAGACACAGATTTTTTAAAATAAAGTTAACCCTTAAGGGCAAAAAAAAAAATACAGACAGTAAAAATGCACTGTCTGTAACAGATCTGGCAGGGAAGGGGTTAAAATAGGATTTTAATTAACTGAAGATACTTTTTATTTTTCACAGGAACAGCTGCTGCAACAAACTATCAGGATCTCTGTCTCTCTCCTCTCACAAAACGCTACAGAGAGGAGAGAGGCAGAGATCAGTGTCAAAGTGAGTGTTTGTAACACCCACTTTGACACCAGCCAATTGTGAGCGATCGCGGATCGCTCACATGCCGCAATTGGCTGTTACTATCTGCCTGGGATGCCGGGCAGATAGTAACAACGGGATTTCAGCGGAAGCGATCTCTGATCGCTCCCGCCGCCCGTTTTCCGTTAGGACGGTTCAGGACCGTCCTCGGTCGGCAACGCAAAAATGCCGAGGACGGTCCTGAACCGTCATGCGTCCTTAAGGGGTTAAGGGGTTAAGGCAAAAGAAATTCTCTAATGAGACAGAGAGGGTTTTTTTTTTTTTTTTAAAACCCTACATACTTATTAACTCTTAATAGGGAACACGTGGGATGGTTGGCAGCACTGTAACATGGCTGTGTAATACGAATGGTAAATACAAATACATAAAAATAAGTCCTGTGCTCAAAATCCCACTACTCCTGGGTGGCAGCAATGATGATATTATACTAAATTCCTGTGCATATTTATATAAATGGATGTTTTTAGTTCTACTCTAATGGCCATTAGATGTAAGCCCACCTGCCACGTCAAGGCAAACCTCTTAGGTTGGTCCTACACTAACAATTCACCTTGCTTGCTTCAGCTCAAGGAAAAAGAAAATCTCTAATGAGCCGCATAGGGGTATATTTTTTGTTTAGTGAATTCCCTTGATCTTGGTCTGACCTTAAATTTTGTGTATTTCTGTGTTCCCTGACTTTGACTAGTCTCTGATCACTCTTTGCTTGCATCTTACCAATGTTTCCCTTTGTATGCTAATCCTGGTCATTCTGAGAATTGGTAAAACATTTTTTTTTATTGAAGCAATTTGTCCTAGCAACTTTAGTAAACTTATATTATCTGGACAATTCATTTTATTGGCTTAATTAAGAGAACCAATGAGTTTATCTGGGGAATATCCATATGTCTTTTTTTTAACATTTTTGTGTAAATTGTAGGCTTTGAAAAATAGGTAGACTAGCAGTCTTTTTTTCAGTGTGGTGTGGGACTATTTAGCAGTCTGTTCGGGGAGCTTTTTTGCACCTTAATTTTTGGCACAGTACGGACACATGGGAACTGATATTTCCTCATTCAATGTCCTCTGTAAACAGTGGTACAATAATGCATGATTGAGATGTTAAAACAACTCTGTCACCAAATTGTAAGTTGTTACTTTGTGAAGTCTCCTTAGAAGCTCGTCATTGGGGTTACCATAAATCAGCCACTGTCTAAGTACTTCAGTGTACATTAAGATTCACTTAAGAATCTTCTGTGTCAGCAGAACCTCCCCCTTTTTTATTGCAATCTAGGCATTAATGCTAAAATTCCCAAAATAATTGAATTATTCTTAGTGAAATCAGTAACTCGATTGACTGAGTACATTTAAACATATCCGATCAGTGTTTTATAATGTTATCATGTGTTGATCAATAAGTTCTACTTCAGAACTATTTTATGGCAGTGCAACATTGGTTCACAGACTAGAGCTGGCACTGAAGATCATGATTGTGATGCACAGCTTTTTTTATACTAGAATTGTAAAATTTTGTGTTTCATGGTGTACAGATATGCTTTCTTGTTTACATTGTGTACATTTGTCTCACTGTAATGTTTAAAGTTATTTGTTTTTCTGTTTGAGTCCATCTATATTTTGGACTTACTCTCCTATTTTTTTTCTCTAAATCTTTTTTTCTGTGTTTTATATAACACTTTCATATGGGGGAAGTCCTAACTTAAGCGTGGCCATCACAGCTCATTGCTGTGCATGTGCATTAGGGCCCCCCTCCAGGAGCGGAGGCAGAGCCTGAACCAGCACCAAGGGACAGAAGAGGCTTTTGACCCCATTTGCATCATTGGGGGTGGGGGGAGAGGAGAACAAGGTAGGGGGCACTATAAGAAGCTATAGTGCTAGGAAAACAACTTTATTTTACTGGCACTATAATTTCCCTTTAAGCTAAAACTATTTTCTTTCCATTTTATATGATACTTAGTAAGCATAACTAAGTCTGCCCTGTTCTAAACATGTAGAAAATATATTGGGCTGGTCATGGCAGCAGACCTTATTCATTAGCATTCAGTATAAATCACCCTAAGATTTATTTAAAATCATGGGTTTTGTTAATTTTAGTTTTTTGAACTGGGGATGATCCTGCTGGCAGACTGCATATTCACCATTTTGTTACAATGTACTTTGTTCAAAGCGGAACTGTTACTGTCTGGGGACTTTGCATAATTTGCAAAGACTCTCGATGATGACATCACCGCTTGGTGTCCGGTGGCCAGTTGGACAGGCAATGGTAAGATTTACCTACATGGTAGGATTAGGGTTCACAGGGTTAGCTTGACTGCTAGGAATCACATTACCCCTTGAACAGTCTCTCTTAATCCTGGGTCACAGTTATCTGTTTTACATACACACGTAGTTCTCTAATAAACCTTTCGCTCCCCACCTCTTTCTTTCCCAGCTGCTTTCCCTTCTCCCTTTTTTTCTGTTGTGAGTGGTTGCCTGCAGTTGTAACAAACCTGCCCCTTGATGGTGGTCTACGATGGCGCTGGTGTTTCAACATGCACCAATACGGCTCTGGTCAAATAATGTCAGGAGACTTCTGGTTAGTCCAAGCCTTGGTTGCATTTCTTCAGGAAACACACTTCAAAGGCACCAATGCTCCCACACTTAGGAACAATCGCTACTTGTTAGGATGTTTTGCAAATGATACTGATGACAAACGTTCGGGATTGGCGATCTTGTCACACAAGCAGACCCACAAGGGAGGTATCTCTTCCTCAAGGTGACAATAGATGACCACACATACACATTTGCATGTCTCTGTGGTCCTAATCAGAGCCAACATGTCTTTTTGATGAGAATGCTGTCCCTTAACCTGCCCCTAGATTCGCACCAGAGCTCTTCTAGTGGAGTTAGCTCTGTTCCTCAATACTGTATCCAAGCAGCCCGAAAATCCATGTGGAGACATGGATTGGTGGACTGCTGTATGGTGCTTCACTCAGATGACAGGGATTTATCTTTCTATTTTACACAAGCAGTATAGCTGCATAGACTATATCTTAATAGCTCAAGAATACTTGCCCCTATTATTGCTGGAAGACATAGGAATCCAGGGGGGCTCAGACCACTCAATGAACACAGTTCTTATGCACTCTCCACTACACAAACCAAAAGAACATCAGTGGAAGCTAAATTAAAATTTACTGATAGAGGTAGAAGACATAGAGCTCACGAAACAAGAATTGACTGTATCGGAAGTGCACAAGTGCATCATTAGGGGATACTACATTAGGGCTTGCACACAGCCAGCACAAGAAGGACCACTCCAAACACATGACCGCCCTGATCAAACAGATAGCAGATCTAAAGTCTGCACACAAACTGTCGCTGGTGGACAGTACGTACCTACAACTGACTGAAGCATGTGGGCAACTACAAGACCTATTGTCCCAAAGCCTATTGCTCACACTGCGGAGATCCTCCAGGTATTTCTATGAACATTCTAATAAATATTGGAGACTCTTGGTGCGTTAGTTGAGGGAGTAGTAGTGGTCACACCATATTCATTAAATTCGAACCCAAAGACTGGGTGAAATGAGTGTCCCAGACGGGATCTTAATCACATTTCAGAACTATTACTCTGAATTATATGACCTGGCCCAATACCGTTGCGGTGTTGCCTCTCACCAGCATCTTTGCCTTATAGCCAATTTCCTAGACCAGAATGTTTCCCAAAAGTTAACACCGAAAGTGGCTGAAGAACTTGAACAGTCGCTGACTATTGAAGAGCAGCAAGCAGCCCTCAAACTTTCCAAGACACACCAAGCACCAGGTCTGGGCAGCTTACCCTTAATATATTTGCGCACATTTCATGAGATTCTGCACCCAAGGCTCCTAAAAGGGCTCAACTCTATTTACTCTGGGGGGCCGGTTCCCAATAGATTCCTTAGCATGCGTTAGTCACAGTTATCCCCAAGGGAGACCCGTCTAACTGCACTAGTTACCGGCCCATTTCGCTCCTCAATTCAGACTTAAAGCTGTTCACTAAGGCTCTGGCTCTGCGGATCTCGCCTGTCCTACTTGATCTGGTCCATGTGGAGCAGGTGGGATTTGTCCCAGGCAGGGAGGGTCAGGACAACACGGTCAGATCCCTTAATATCATCCATGTAGCCCAGTCCACCGGCAGAGAAATCATGCTCCTCTCCACCGACGCTGAAAAGGCATTTGAAAGGGTGAACTGGCTCTACCTTCCGGCCACTCTACAACATATGGGTCCACACATGAGTTTATGGGTGCAGTCCCTCTAAATGACACCAATGGCCTGCATCAGGATTAACTGCACACTCACAGCTCCATTTCCTGTTCAGATTGGTACACGACAGGGGTGTCTTCTGTCCCATCTCCTGTTTGCCCTCTCTCTGGAACTGTTTTTGTAGGTGGTCAGACAAGACGGGGGTATTACTGGGTTCACCCTGGGTCACAGGGAGCATTTCTTAGTGGTGTATGCTGATGACATGTTCTTCTTCCTTGAACAGCTGGTGGTTTCACTCCCCAATCTCTTGCACATGTTCGGGAGGTTTGATCTGATTTCTAATCTTAAACTCAACAAGTTAGAAGTACTTCATCTCTCAATTACCCCTGAGTCTTCAGCAAACTTGCGCTCACATTACACTTTCACTTGGTGTGACAGTAAACTCAGATACTTAGGCAACTGGCTCCCAAAAGACCTCACGCAGCTGTACCAGCTTAATTTTCTCCGGCTTCTCAGTGCCCTGCATAACCGATCTACAGCACTGGACATCGCAATATATATCCTGATTTGGCTGCATTAACATGGTCAAAATGAATGTTTTGCTACGACTCTTATATTTGTTTCAGACTGTGCCGGTAACTATCCCAAAAGCGTTCTTCAGATCCATTGCAACGGCGATTCAGCGGTTTGTATGGAATCTGTGACTCACTTGCAAATGGAGGACCCTACTAGAGCAGCCTAAATGCTAGGGCAGAGCAGGGCATCATTACATACTATCACGCTGCACATTTGCACAAACTGGTGGGTTAACATGCACACACCAATAAGAAGCAATGGGTAGAGATAGAGATCCTCTTATCTGAGGGTAAGATTCCTTCAATGCTGTGGCTGGGAAGCAAGATGCTATGCAATTTGTACACCGCCAATTCCATGATAGATGCTACTTTGGGGGTATGTTGCACACTACAATACACAGGACAATTGACAACCTCACCAAATCCACTTACCCCCATTATGAATAACCCTGATTTAGCCAGAGGCTTGGGACCTTGGAGCCTGCAGGGATTTCAAGCAACATATTGGGTATTTATGACAAATTCCCCTTTTCAAGTGAGTTTGCCACGAGTTCCTTTAGGGGCCTGTTTGCCAGCCTCCTACCCTGTGACTATGGTCAATGTGATCAACCTTAGTTAAAAACCACTGTTTGTGCCCTTTTGGACATACAACAGGGACAATTTGAACTTTCAAAACGGCACTTCAAACTCCCGAAACCATTCAAAGTGCCATTCGATGACGTGGTGGCCGCCATCTTAAGCTGCGAGTACAATGAGTGGTGTTTGGTTGTCGAGTTCATGGAACTCAAATCGGACAAGCGATGGCACAAACAATGCTAATCTCTTACCTTCCATGGAGGTTCGGCTAATTCGAACGGGAGTCGAATGGCATTCAGTAAGAATAAACTCTCAAACAAGAGACATACTCTGACTTTATCCACGAATGGCTACGTTCGGTATTTTGAACGTTATTTTGAATCCTCGTTATTTCAAATCCTGTTTTGGGCATGGGACTATGTGTGCGGTATGTCAAAATGTGACTTCCAGGAAATTCCTGAAGCCCTGAACTGATCTGGGTGATTTTTGGATATGTTGGGCAGCCAGATCAGAACTATCAGGGGATGTGACATTTGTGGGGATTTTGTAAAATGTGTGTTTTTTCTGCCTGGAGATAATTGGGTTAATGCAGTATCTAACTCTGAGAGGAGAGAGGAGGGATTGTATGTTTATTATGGGAGTTAATGCAGTATTAATTGGGTTAATGCAGTATCTAACTCTGAGAGGAGAGAGGAGGGATTGCATGTTTGTTATGTATGTTTGTTATTTAATCATTGTTCTTATTGGTCTGTGTCTTTGTGTTGGAGTCCCCAACAAGGTCCATGTGGGCGTACCCCTTGCA
>OW240913.1:227357078-227407455 GCA_933207985.1 Pelobates cultripes
GATTGAGCTGAAGTGGTCTGGGTGCCTATTGGGGTCCTTTATATTGGTTATTCACTGAATTAACAAGATAATTTGGGATTCACCAGTAAATATAGTCCAAAATCAGCATCTCAGATGTGTTAGCTTAGATGTGTTAGGGTTAGTGATGTCGCGAACACAAAATTTTCGGTTTGCAAACGCGAACTTCCGCAAATGTTCGCGAACCGGCGAACCGGGCGAACCGCCATAGACTTCAATGGGCAAGCGAATTTTAAAACACACAGGGACTCTTTCTGGCCACAATAGTGATGGAAAAGTTGTTTCAAGGGGACTAACACCTGGACTGTGGCATGCTGGAGGGGGATCCATGGCAAAACTCCCATGGAAAATTACACAGTTGATGCAGAGTCTGGTCTTAATCCATAAAGGGCATAAATCACCTAACATTCCTAAATCACAATGGATATGGATTGACACCTGACATATGACATATTGACACCTTAACATATGGATTCACACCTGTCCTCAGAGACCCTGATACACACTGACACAGAGCAGAATAGGGACTGTTCTCCCTACATAGGGTCACTTGGCAGATATGGATTGACACCTATCCTCAGGATCCCTGATACACACTGACACATAGCAGAATAGGGACTGTTCCCCCTTACATAGGGTCACTTGGCAGATATGGATTGACACCTATTCTCAGGATCCCTGATACACACTGACACAGAGCAGAATAGGGAATGTTCCCCCTACATAGGGTCACTTGGCAGATATGGATTGACACCTATCCTCAGGATCCCTGATACACACTGACACAGAGCAGAATAGGGACTGTTCCCCCTACATAGGGTCACTTGGCAGATATGGATTGACACCTATCCTCAGGATCCCTGATACACACTGACACAGAGCAGAATAGGGACTGTTCCCCCTACATAGGGTCACTTGGCAGATATGGATTGACACCTATCCTAAGGATCCCTGATACACACTGACACAGAGCAGAATAGGGAATATTCACTAAATGCCAAACATTGTTATACAGGGGAATATTCAGTAAATAAGGATAAGGGGGGACCTACTGTCCTCCCCCCCGGCCCCCACCCCTGCACGGTGGGTGGGGGCCATAAATCTCAATGGGGGGGGACCTACTGTCCTCCCGCCGCCCCCACCCGGTGGGTGGGGGCCATAATAAGGGGGGGACCTACTGTATGATGTTGTATCGATCAGGTAGTGTAAGGGTTACGCCCGCTTCACAGTGACAGACCAAACTCCCCGTTTAACGCACCGCAAACAACCGCAAACAGTCCATTTGCACAACTGCAAACTCCCCATTTGCACAAGGTTGGATACCAAGCTAGCCATGTCCCGTTCCTTGTCCTCACTGATGTCATTAAAGGTCTCTTCCTCCACCCAGCCACGTACAACACCAAGGGTCCCCGAAAGGTGACAACAAGCCCCCTGGGACGCCTGCTGTGTTTGGTCTTCCACCTCCTCAAAGCCGCCTTCCTCCTCTGACTCCTCTTCTTCAGACTCCTCTCTTTGCATTGCCTCTCTCTGCGTTATTATAAGGTGTGTTAAGTAGTATTATTCTTATCAGTTTAATCCCTGTTATGTGCCTTTTTTGTGGTTTGGTTTTTGAAACCACAGTGCAGCACCAGAGGCCCGAAAAATTAGGCATGTACACATGCCTGAAAAATTAGGTATTGTTGCAGAAGAATTGATGTTTGTTTCCCAGGCAGAAAGTGCCCTAAAACAGTGTTCCCCAACCCCCGGGCCGCCCGAGGAACTTTAATTTCACTGTGGCGGCCGAGGCGCAGAGCATTGCGCCCTCCCGAGCCCGCCCATTATGTGACAATAGCGAATGAAAATTCCCTATTGTTACACTGATCCTCCTCCTGGGTCCTCCCGCTTTCTGATTGGCCGTAAGGCAAACCCCACGCCATTGGCCGAACTCAATCTGGGCCTTCAGGGGAAAATGACAACTGTTTTCAAGATGTCAGACAAAGTAGCTGCATTTAAAGCCAAACTGGAGTTGTGGGGACGGCGCGTGAACAGAGGCATTTTGGACATGTTTCAGACATTAGCGGGGATTTTAGGCGAGACTGAGCTTGAACATTCACTCTGCCAGTTGGTGCACAATCACCTGTCTTTGCGTTTAAAAGAGTTTGAGCGCTACTTCCCAACCACAAAAGACCCACGAACTGGTAAGGAATGGATCCGCGACCCATTTGCCAACAAATCAGGCGAATCTAGCATGTCTATGCAAGAAGAAGAACAACTGCTGGAGATTGCAAATGACGGTGGCCTTAAAACTATGTTTGAGACAACAACTCTGCCGGTGTTCTGGATTAAAGTCATGGCGGAATACCCTGAGATTGCCACCACAGCACTTAAATCCCTATTGCCATTTCCGACAACCTATCTGTGTGAAGCGGGGTTTTCTGCAGTGACAGCAACCAAAACAAAACAGCGGAATAAACTGGACATAAGCAACACACTTCGGGTGTCATTGTCTCCTATTACCCCCAGATGGAACCGTCTTGTTGCGAAGAAACAAGCTCAGGGTTCTCATTGATTTGGCATTCTAGTGAGTTAAATAAAATAAATCACTTTATATTCATTTTTTGGTGTAGCTGTATTTTATTTTGAAGGCATGTTTTAAATACAATTAAATTAAAATTATTAAATCAAAACAAGCGGGCCACGGAAAAATTCGAACGTTTACCGGTCCGCGGCGATAAAAAGGTTGGGGAGCACTGCCCTAAAACATTGCGGCTTGAACCCTAGTTGGTGGCGGATAAGTCACGCAAGTCAGCCGGCATTCAGAGCTAAAATACAGCAGCGTGTGGACCATTTTTAGCCAAGGCAGCTCATCTCATCAGGCCTTTTTTAGTCGAATGTATCGCCCACTGTCAGTCCCGTCGGGATCCATCCCTCATTCATCTTAATAAAGGTGAGGTAATCTAGACTTTTTTGACCTAGGCGACTTCTCTTCTCAGTGACAATACCTCCTGCTGCACTGAAGGTCCTTTCTGACAGGACGCTTGAAGCGGGGCAGGCCAGAAGTTCTATTGCAAATTGGGATAGCTCAGGCCACAGGTTAAGCCTGCACACCCAGTAGTGAAGGGGTTCATCGCTCCTCAGAGTGTCGATATCTGCAGTTAAGGCGAGGTAGTCTGCTACCTGTCGGTCGAGTTGTTCTCTGAGGGTGGACCCCGAAGGGCTGTGGCGATGCATAGGACTTAAAAAGCTCCGCATGTCCTCCATCAACAACACGTCTGTAAAGCGTCCTGTCCTTGCCGGCGTGGTCGTGGGAGGAGGAGGATTACTTTCACCTCTTCCCCTGTTAGATTCCCGTTGTGCTGTGATATCACCCTTATACGCTGTGTAAAGCATACTTTTTAATTTATTTAGCAAATGCTGCATCCTTTCCGACTTGTTGTAATTTGGTAACATTTCAGCCACTTTCTGCTTATACCGGGGGTCTAGTAGCGTGGACACCCAGTACAGGTCGTTCTCCTTCAGCCTTTTTATACGAGGGTCCCTCAACAGGCACGCCAGCATGAAAGACCCCATTTGCACAAGGTTGGATGCCGAGCTACTCATTTCCGTTCCTCCTCCTCAGTGATCTCAATGAAGGTATGTTCTTCCCCCCAGCCACGTACAACACCACGGGTACCAGATAGGTGACAACGAGCACCCTGGGATGCCTGTTGTGGTTGGTCTTCCTCCTCCTCCTCAAAGCCACATTCCTCCTCTGACTACTCCTCTTATTCACAATCCTCTTCCAGCGTTGCCGCAGGTCCAGCAAGCGATGCTGATAAGGCTGGTGGTGATGGTGACCACAACTCTTCCTTTTCCTCTTCACGCTCATCTACGGCCTGATCCAGCACTCTTCGCAGGGCACGCTCCAGGAAGAAAACAAATGGTATGATGTCGCTGATGGTGCCTTCGGTGCGACTGACTAGGTTTGTCACCTCCTCAAAAGGACACATGAGCCTACAGGCATTGCGCATGAGCGTCCAGTAACGTGGCAAAAAAATTCCCAGCTTCCCAGAGGCTGTCCTAGCACCCCGGTCATACAAATATTCATTAACGGCTTTTTCTTGTTGGAGCAGGCGGTCGAACATTAGGAGTGTTGAATTCCAACGTGTCGGGCTGTAGCAAATCAAGCGCCTCACTGGCATGTTGTTTCGCCGATGGATATCGGCAAAGTGAGCCATGGCCGTGTAGGAACGCCTGAAATGGCCACACACCTTCCTGGCCTGCTTCAGGACGTCCTGTAAGCCTGTGTACTTATGCACAAAGCGTTGTACAATCAGATTACACACATGTGCCATGCACGGCACGTGTCAACTTGCCCAACTTCAATGCCGCCAACAAATTTGTTCCGTTGTCACAAACCACTTTGCCGATCTCCAGTTGCTGCGCAGTCAGCCACTTTTCCACCTGTGCGTTCAGGGCGGACAGGAGTGCTTGTCCGGTGTGACTCTCTGCTTTCAAGCAAGTCAAACCCAAGACGGCGTGACACTGCCGTATCCGGGATGTGGAATAGTACCTGGGGAGCTGGGGGGGTGCCGTTGATGTCCACATCAACGGCACCCCCCCAGCTCCCCAGGTACTATTCGCAGCAGCAGAAGAGGACTCAGCCGATGAGGTTATGGAAGAGGATGGAGTAGGAGGAGGTTGCAGCAGGCCTGCCTGCAAGTCGTGGCGGTGTCACCAACTCCTCTGCAGAGCCACGCATTCCATGCTTGGCAGCCGTCAGCAGGTTTACCCAATGCGCTGTGTAGGTGATATACCTGCCCTGACCATGCTTTGCAGACCAGGTATCAGTGGTCAGATGGACCCTTGCCCCAACACTGTGTGCCAGACATGCCATTACTTCCTTTTGCACAATCGAGTACAGGTTGGGGATTGCCTTTTGTGAAAAGAAATTTCGTCCGGGTACCTTCCACTGCAGTGTTCCAATAGCTACAAATGTTTTGAACGCCTCAGACTCCACCAGCTTGTATGGTAAAAGCTGGCGGGCTAATAGTACAGACAAGCCAGCTGTCAGACGCCGGGCAAGGGGTGACTTTCTGACATTGGCTTCTTACTCTCAAACATGTCCTTGACAGACACCTGACTGTGGGCAGATGAGCAGGAACTGCTCAAGGCGAGAGACGGAGTGGCGGTTGGTTGAGAGGGGGCAAGGAGGACAGCAGTGGTTGGCGTGGCTGAAGATGCTGGACCAGGAGGAGGATGGTGGCTTTGAGTTTGTGTGCTGCTTGTACTCATGTGTTGATCCCATAGGCGTTTGTGATGTGCGATCATGTGCCTACGCAAAGCAGTTGTATCTAGGTGGGTGTTGGACTTCCCACGACTCAGTTTCTTTTGGCACAGGTTGCAAATGGCATCGCTGTTGTCAGAGGCAGACACACAAAAAAAAATCCACACTGCTGAGCTCTGCAATGACGGCATTCTGGTGGTGCACACAGCATGCGTTGATTGGCGTGCTGTCGGGCTGACCCGGGTGCCGATGCATGCTGTCTGACTGTGCCACTAGCTCCTTGCGACGACCTCCCCCTGCTTCCAACTCGTCTCCTCCTCCTCTCTGTCTCCCCATCCGAACTTTCGCCCTGTTCTTCTTCTTGCCGAGCGGGCACCCACGTGACATCCATGGACGCATTGTCATCATCAACCGCTTCACTTGTATCTGACAACTCAGCAAAGGAAGCAGCAGTGGGTACAACATCATCATCATCACACCGTACATGTGTAATGCTGCCTGACTGAGACATATCCCTGTTATCTACATCCTTTGTCAATAATGGTTGCGCATCACTCATTTCTTCAAACGGATGTGTAAATAACTCCTCTGACATACCAAGTGAAGCGGCTGTGGTGCTAGTGTTGGTGGTGGCGGCAGGCGGGTGAGTTGTATCTTGAGAGGTGCCCGAAGCTAAGCTGGAGGAGAATGTTGCGTCAAGGTTCCGAGCGGAAGCTGTAGAAGATTGGGTGTCCTGTGTTAGCCAGTCAATATGTCCTCACTTTTCAAGTTCAGGTACCTGGCCTCTCCTGAAAACTGGGCATTAGCTACAGGGCAAGGGAATCACAGCACCACACGACCCGCGGCGGCCTCGCGGTGGCCTGCCTCTGCCTGTCATTTTTTTTCCGATTAGTGGTACTATGCGTTTTAAGCTACTGTGACACCAGATATGAGTGGCACTGTGAACTGTGAAGGTTGGCAGAGTACTGCGCTGTAGGGCTGACACACCCGCTTTGAGACAACTAACTGCTATTCAATCTGCAACAGTGAAAAAAGTTTTTTTGTTTTTTTAAATGCAAGCTACTGTGACACCAGATATGAGTGGCACTGTGAACTGGCAGAGGTTGGCAGAGTACACGCTGTAGGGCTGACACACCCGCTTGAAGACAACTAACTGCTATTCAATCTATAACAGTGAAAAAAGTTTTTAGTTTTTAAATGCACGCTATTGTGACACCAGATATAAGTGGCACTGTGAACTGGCAGAGGTTGGCAGAGTACACGCTGTAGGGCTGACACACCCGCTTTGAGACAACTAACTGCTATTCAATCTATAACAGTGAAAAACGTTTTTTGTTTTTAAATGCACGCTATTGTGACACCAGTGAGTGAGTGGTGGCACTAGGCAAGTGGGCACAGTATCGACTGTGAGCCTGACACAGAAGCTGGCAGACAACTAACTGCTATTCAATCTATTATAGTGAAAAAATATATTTTTTTAAAATGCAAGCTATTGTGACACCAGTGAGTGAGTGGTGGCACTGGGCAAGTGAGCACAGTATCGATTGTGAGCCTGACACAGAAGCTGGCAGACAACTGCAATTACATTACACAGAAAAAAAAAAAAACACGACGGCCCCTGCGGGGTGGCCTGCCTCTGCCTGTCATTTTTTTTTCGATTAGTGGTACTATGCGTGCAAGCTACTGTGACACCAGATATGAGTGGCACTGTGAACTGGCAGAGGTTGGCAGAGTACACGCTGTAGGGCTGACACACCAGCTTTGAGACAACTAACTGCTATTCAATCTATAACAGTGAAAAAAGTTTTTTGTTTTTAAATGCAAGCTACTGTGACACCAGATATGAGTGGCACTGTGAACTGGCAAAGGTTGGCAGAGTACACGTTGTAGGCCTGACACACAGACGCTTGGAGACAACTAACTGCTATTCAATCTATAACAGTGAAAAAGTTTTTTGGTTTTTAAATGCACGCTATTGTGACACCAGTGAGTGAGTGGTGGCACTGGGCAAGTGGGCACAGTATACGCTGCGAGCCTGACACACAGACGCTTGCAGACAACTAACTGCTATTCAATCTATTACAGTGAATTTTTTTTTTTTAAATGCAAGCTATTGTGACACCAGTGAGTGAGTGGTGGCACTGGGCAAGTGGGCACAGTATACGCTGCGAGCCTGACACACAGACGCTTGCAGACAACTAACTGTTATTCAATCTATTACAGTGAAAAAAATTTTTTTTTAAATGCAAGCTATTGTGACACCAATGAATGAGTGGTGGCACTGGGCAAGTGGGCACAGTATACGCTGCGAGCCTGACACACAGACGCTTGCAGACAACTAACTGCTATTCAATCTATTATAGTGAAAACTATTTTTTTTTTAAATGCAATCTGTTGTGACACCAGATAAGAGTGGCACTTTGAACTGGCAAAGGTTGGCAGAGTACACGTTGTAGGCCTGACACACAGACGCTTGGAGACAACTAACTGGTATTCAATCTATAACAGTGAAAAAAGTTTTTGGTTTTTAAATGCACGCTATTGTGACACCAGTGAGTGAGTGGTGGCACTGGGCAAGTGGGCACAGTATACGCTGCGAGCCTGACACACAGACGCTTGCAGACAACTAACTGCTATTCAATCTATTACAGTGAAATTTTTTTTTTTTTTAAATGCAAGCTATTGTGACACCAGTGAGTGAGTGGTGGCACTGGGCAAGTGGGCACAGTATACGCTGCGAGCCTGACACACAGACGCTTGGAGACAACTAACTACTATTCAATCTATAACAGTGAAAAAAGTTTTTTGGTTTTTAAATGCACGCTATTGTGACACCAGTGGGTGAATGGTGGCTGGGCAAGTGGGCACAGTATACACTGCGAGCCTGACACACAGACACTTGGAGACAACTAACTGCTATTCAATCTATTATAGTGAATTTTTTTTTTTTTTAAATGCAAGCTATTGTGACACCAGTGAGTGAGTGGTGGCACTGGGCACAGTATCCACTGTGAGCCTTACACACCCGCTTTAAGGACACTGACTGCTATTCAATCTATAACAGTGAAAAAAGTTTTTTGTTTTTAAATGCAAACTATTGTGACACCAGTGAGTGAGTGCTGGCACTGGCCACAGTATCCACTGTGAGCCTGACACACCCGCTTTAAGGACACTGACTGCTATTCAATCTATAACAGTGAAAAAAGTTTTTTGGTTTTAAATGCAAGCTATTGTGACACCAGTGAGTGAGTGGTGGCACTGGGCAAGTGGGCACAGTATCCACTGTGAGCCTGACACAGAAGCTGGCAGACAACTAACTGCTATTCAATCTATTATAGTGAAAACAATTTTTTTTTAAATGCAAGCTATTGTGACACCAGTGAGTGAGTGGTGGCACTGGGCAAGTGGGCACAGTATCCACTGTGAGCCTGACACAGAAGCTGGCAGGCAGGCAGGCAACTGCAATTACATTACACAAAAAAAAAAGCAGACTGATGTTATAGCCCTAAAAAGGGCTTTTTGGGGTGCTGTCCTTACAGCAGAGATCAGATGAGTCCTTCAGGACTGTAGTGGACACTGTATACACTAACCTAGCTATCCATTTCCCTATCAAATCAACAGCAGCTACACTTTCCCTCCTCTCACTAAGCATGCAGCTTGAGAATGAATCTTAAATGGATGCTGTCCAGCAGGTGGGAGGGTCTGCTAGGGAGGGTGTGCTGCTAATTGGCTGGAATGTGTCTGCTGACTGTGAGGTACAGGGTCAAAGTTTACTCAATGATGACGAATAGGGGGCGGATCGAACCGCGCATATGTTCGCACGCCGTGGCGAACGCGAACATGCTATGTTCGCCAGGAACTATTCGTCAGCGAACCGTTCGATGCATCACTAGTTAGGGTTATTCACTCAAATCCAACTGCTCCCCTGTCCCAAGTAGCCATAATTATCTAGGACCATCTGAAGACATCTGTAAACATAAATCTCAACATTGTGAATTATCACTGTAAAGTGCAAATTTATTCGTGTCTGGATTGCACAAGGCTGGCGCTGAATGGAGTCCGAAAAGAACCTAGCTGCTGAATTTCTCACTGTTTAAAGGGTTACTCTAACAACCATGATCACTTATGTGATTTGAAGTGGTCATGTGGGAGGCACTGGCGTTCATATAGCGGTCGCAGGGGTCGCAACTGCAACCAGGCCCATCAACCCAGGAGGCCGGCCACCCTGCAGACCCCTGCGACCGGGTGCCCACCATCATCATTTGTGTATGTGTCTGTGTCTATCTGTCAGTGTGTGTGTGTGTGTGTGTGTGTGTGTGTGTGTGCCTGTCTGTTTGTACATATGTATGTGTCTTTGTATGTATGTGTGTCTTGTGTGTGTCTGTATGTGTGTGTGTCTCTCTGTATGTGTCTGTGTCTATCTGTCTGTCTGTATGTATGTGTGTGTGTCTGTATGTATGTGTGCCTGTCTGTCTGTCTTGTCTGTATATATGTGTGCCTGTCTGTCTGTTTGTATGTATGTGTGTCTTGTCTGTATGTATGTGTGCCTGTCTGTCTGTTTGTATGTATGTGTCTATGTATGTATGTTTGTACATATGTATGTGTCTTTGTATGTATGTGTGTCTTGTGTGTGTGTGTGTGTCTGTCTGTCTGTATATGTGTGTCCGTCTGTATGTATGTGTGCCTGTCTGTCTGTTTGTATGTATGTCTTGTCTGTATGTATGTGTGCCTGTCTGTCTGTTTGTATGTATGTGTCTATGTATGTATGTTTGCCATGTGTGTGTGTATGTGTCTGTATGTATGTGTGCCTGTCTGTTTGTATGTATGTGTCTTTGTATGTATGTGTATGTATGTGTCTGTATGTATCTGTCTATCTGTGTGTGTCTCTGTATGTATATGTGTGTGTGTCTGTCGGGGGGAGTTAGAAGGGGGGAAGAGGGAGGGCAGGGAGGCCCATGGATCAGTTTTGCACCAGGGCCCCATGGGTTGTGTGTACGCCACTGTTGGTAGGAATATGGTTTTACATTGTTTCTACTTGCACTTGTGTGCCTGGTCTAGTTAAACACCCAGCACATGTGAGTGTTTGGCAGCCCATGTCAATCGTAAATTCTGTGTAAAATGTATGTCTGTCGTCAGTGCAACAGGGCACTGGAAAAAAACATAGCTTCTCCCTTGTAGGCAGGGCACCTGGGAGGGAAAGATTGGTTTGGACCTCAGAGGTTGTGTTTTCTGAGATATAGCAACAAAGGATGTATAACAAAAATAAAATCTCCAGTTTTAACAAATGAAAAATGTATGTACACACTACACTTAAAGAATATGTGATACATTTAGGGATATGGATAAACTTTCTCATTTATTTTCTTTCAAAGATACAGAAGCCAGAGAAAGAAATATCTGTATAAAGATATTCATAAGCTTTTCATAAGATTTTCATAAGCTGCAGAATAAAGGTTGTATTTTAACAACCTGTGACAGCAAAGAAAGCCTTGCTTTCAAGAACCGCACTTTGATTCCTTTTGTACCTCAACTAGTTTGTCAGTAGGTGGAATCCAGTAATTAATGTTCTCCTCCTCCTCATCAAGAATTATTTCCACTTTCTGTGTCTCATCTTCAAAAAGACATCCTGTAAGACTTAAGTTGGCAAAATGTATTAATTCAGTTTTGAGAGAACATGCCCCTCCATCTAGCACTTTGGGATCTGTCCTAATTTTCTGAAAAGTGCGAGGATCCAAATAGTGGGAATCCATGACCAATTACCAGATGTTACTAATTACATGATGTAAAGTCATGATTTTATTAAGGCCTCGGAGGCTCTTATTAGGCTTATCTCTTTCTTTTATTCCTCAGCAGCAAAGAAAGCTAAGGTATTTTTAATATAGAAAGAATTAACAAAATACCCTCACAGGGTTAAACCATTACATCACTATATCCTATCCAATAGGAACAGTCCACATAACATATAGTCCCATGTGACCCCCATCTCTTCCTCTTTCTTTGCTGCGGCCTCAGCTAAGTACCCCCATTTTAATTTCACTCTGACAGGTTTTTACTGCCTGTGTTTATATCTGTATATTTGATGTAATACTGTACTGTTCACTGAGTTCAATGTTTTAATTTAGAACTGTTTAATGTCTTACTGTTAATTGTTTTGTGCTGGCCCCTTCATGGGAGCCACATAGGGGTGAGCTGCTTCAGCCTGCCATCCTTCCGTTTTTCCTTTGCATTCCCGGTAGTTTATTACCCTAATCGCGCGCCGGTCGCGGCGGCCGGCTGCCCAGATGTGGGGCATCCTCCTGGGAACTGACCGTTCCGTCTGGGCCCGGTCCGCGGTCGGGTGACGCTCGCGCATGCGCAGTCGTGGCTGCGCACCGCTGCGGCCATATTGTGTGTTGCAAAACTTTGCTGTGCTTTTTTCCCGGCTGGCGCCGCCCGCTGAGGGGCAGGCGCGAGCTGACTGGGCCAGACAACTGTCTTTCAGCTTGCCAGTGCACCCCAGTGGCCATTCCTGAGGGAACACTCGGTAAGCTGACAGCTCAGTCTTTTGTTCTGTGCCTTGTCTGCAATTTGTTTACCTATCACTGCTGCGAGTGATTGAAGACTGTTACATTTGACAGCCAAATAACTGCCCACTGTTATTTTTTATTGTACTATACAGCCGGCTTAGTTCTCTCCTGTTAATACCATGCAGACACCTAAAGATCACCCTAACACTGCCCCCACTTTGGCAATGAGTGTCTCCAGGCATCCAATAACCACGGAGCCTGGACCCCAATCCAGCCAAGGAGATGAGTTAACCCCTATGGAACAACTAAACTCAGAGGAACTCATTCCCTTTTAGACTCTACTATGACCAGATGGGTCACCCGGGCTATTTACTCCGCTATGGGGATAATGTCTGACATTCTTTCCCACTCCATTACTAACATGCCCCTCCATCTAGCACTTTGGGATCTGTCCTTATTTTCTGAAAAGTGCGAGGATCCAAGTAGTGGGAATCCATGACCAATTGCTTATTTTCTGAAAATCCCTCTGTCATGCTTTGTATGATTTGGTCCAGAATTGGTCTAAACACACTAGCTCGAAAACATTGCATTTCATCTTCAGGTTGTTCATCATGTAAAGATTCTCCACATCACTTTCATCCATCATCTCATTTGTTTTAATTGCAAAGTGTTCAGCCTTGTGTTTTAGATAGTTGAAATAAATATTTTTCAGTTGCTCAACTGCACGTTCGACCATTTGCCATGCTACCTTTAAGTCAAGGCTACTGGTTTGTAGATATTTTGACACTGGCCTTATAACATCAAAAACCTGTAAAAATATGTTTGCTGTTAAAATAAGGCCTCAGAAGTGGTTTTCAATTCAAACAAGTTTCTCTGGGAAATTACATATAAAACTTGAAGGGTGTCTAAATAAAGAGAATGTTTCTCACCAAAAATCAAGTTAAGGGCCTTTTCTTTTGCCCACCATCATGTCTCTCCAATTCATTTATAACTTTAAAACTTGTTTCTGTCCATGTCTTCTATCCAGTTGGTCTTTCCAGATATTCATTCTTTTGTGGGAGTCTTCAAAAAAGGTTACCAAGCCATTTAGGAGACCAAAAAATATTTTGCTTCCAATACTTGACATAAATCTGAGACACACAGGTTAAGGATATGACTATAGCATTAAATATAAACCGCATCTGGCACCACCTTTGCGATCTGTGAATGTAGTCCCACATACGCACTCCTCATATTTGCTGCACCATCAAATGATTCACCGGCAATTTTTTGGAAATCTAAGTACATCAAAACAGGACATTAGAAGCTCATAAAATCCTTTTCCTGTAGCATCTTTAACAGGGAGAATCACCACAAGCTGTTCTTTAAGGCTTCATCTTGCTATTCTACAATTCCAACATCTTGTGTGGAGTCAACCTGTATACTGAATCGTTTCTCTCCAATTTCAGACACAATTAAGTTTTTCATGCTTTGAACTATTGCTGCAAATACTTTCTTTATTGTAATTTTGGACAAAACTGTCTCAAGAGATCCACGTCCAGTTGTCTGTTATCCTGATGTTTTTCTGTCTTTCAATCGTTGTTTTCTTTTTTCACTGTCCTGAACACATTTATCAAGGTGATTTTTAAGAGGAACATTATACTGTGATAGAATTAGGACAATTTCCAGAAAGTTCCCATGGTTTATTTCAATGTTATTTAAATTGTACAGCGATTTATTAGTGCCATGGGAACGAAATGCAATACCTGTTTTCCATGCAGTTTTACAATATCAAATATATGGTTTAATACTTTAATATTTTGAAGTATCTCCTTCTTTCTTCTGGAGACTTGAGCCTGATTTATTAATGTTTTAAATGCTTTTATTATTTTTCATGGTAAAATAAGCACTAGCAACATCACAATGACTTTTTGAAGATTCATGCTTATTTGCTGTCTGATAGCAATGTCAAAAATTAGAACAACTACTAGTGAACCAAGAAGAGGAATTAGAAAAGGCAATGCCTATGCTGCAAAAAACTGCTAACTTTCAATCCTTTATCTTACAACTCAGCCATGAATGCTTAATACGATCCCAATAAGACTTTTTTTGTGATATTAAAAGTCTGCTTCTGAAAAGGCAGATCTGCGCATTCAGTCCTGGTTGGCTGAAAAGGGTGTTTTTAAACAAAATATTTTTTTTCTGCAGGAGCAAGACTAAAAGATATTTCTGATGGATCACTTATAACACTTTCTGACATGTCTTCAGGTGTGATACATTCTAATTCAGGAAGGTCTTCAAAACCATCTGAGTCATTTATATGTGCTTGCTCTCTGCATTCTTTCACCAGCTCCTCCTCAATCACCTGTTCTTCTGCTTGAGGGCTGTGAAGAAACTACCCTGTTTATTCTAACTACCGAACACCGACCAGTGAATTAAGTGCTCTCTCTCATCTTGTCGCATGAACAGAGGCAGCGGGACTTGGTCGTCGAGTGTCTGGAACTAAATTCGGACACTCGACTTCCCGAACACCGGTCAAACTTCACAAACGCCAGCTTCTGTTCACCAAATGTGATGAACTGCCTGGCACTCTGACTGAGTACTTCCGCCAATCGATGCTCCTAGTGCTTTCCGAGGGCTCCAAGCACTCCACCAGACACCATAAGCACTGTAGACCCCATGAACCACTGCAGCTTGGTTGGTGTCTCACTGTCCTCCACCCACCCTAGACCTAAGACCAGGATCCAGCTCCCAGTGGGTAGACCTCTTCTCCTCCAAAGTGCGTAGTAGGAACAGCTCTTAGAAGAGCTAGTGATTATACTGAGGGGAGTATAGTGATTATAGCAATCCTCAGAGTGTAGTTCCCCAATCTCCCAAACACGAGCCAAGACTTCATGAAGAGGTAAAGCGGGTCTGTTTAATGCAAGCCAGCACTTACAATTTATACATACATTTAAACCCCCAACAGCCTCATTTACATACAATAGGTTACATAAAGTACTATAGTACAAGGAAGGGTGGGGTCAGACAGTAGCAAGGGCTGATAGGAGATTGAGGAGGGACTAAGTAGCCAGTTTAAACCGGTCTGGCAGTGTCCCTGGGACAATGCCCTGCTGGGGAAACAATAGGACAGGAAAAAGGGGAAGGAGGAGAGGCACAGACAAGCAATACATTACACATACTCCTCCTCTGTGTCTGAGAGATAATTATTATCTCCAGGTAAAGAAAAACACACAGTTTACAAACACCCGAAAAGTACCCCCAAGATCCATGGAAACCCCACAAGAGTCACATCCTCGGTCACATCCATAAGCCTGTGGCAAGAGGCTGGCAAGTACCATTGGCGAGGTTACTTTCGCCACAGTACCCTGTACGCCCTCTGATGTAATCGCTGTAGTGTGTGGTGGTACATTTGAAACATGCCACACCCATCTGTATATACACATTTGACAAATCTTTGAGACATATATGTCCCACGTCATTGCACACCACGCGATGATGTAATTGAAGTGAAGCAACTTTATTATGTAAAACAGGAAAAAAGAGTAAGTGCTAAATAACAAATGGGCAGCCCTCAAGGGAATCCCTCAAACACCCTTAAAGTATAACAAAAGAAGAAAAAATTTGAAATAATGGCTGCGCCAGAGAGACTTAATGTGAAATGATAATAACAAATAGTCCCAATAAAAAGAGTCTTATCTAAAATGCTCTTATTGGAGTCACAGAGTCTATAGGTGCTTGGTCAGGAACAAATGTCCTCGCTGTTCTCCTCCCTATAGATCCACTCATATGCAAGAGATAAGAACAAATAGAGAACCAAATAGTGCAATAAGTCTAATAATAAAATGAATAAAATATAAAAGGCTGGTATAAAACTCACATTTGCAAGAGCTATAACTCGCTCTAGTGTAAAAGGCGTACAGCGGTACAATCCCCGCTTATGGGATCTTCCTCCGTCAGTGGTATGTTCAACACTCAAATGAAAAGAGACAACTAATAGTGCTCACTGGATAAAATATTGGAAATAAAATATATAAAATGGTACTCACAAGGAAGGAGCAGACCAACTGCTCCTTGAAGATAGCGCTGGTGGTATGATCCCCACCTAGGATTACTTGGAGTCCAGGGTGATAAAAATGCCAGGTAAAAAACAATCTAAAGTGTATCAAAAGATAAATGGCACAAGTAAAAAGTGACCAAATAATCTTTAGTATATCAAAATACACAATAAAATACTTTATTGTGTATTTTGATATATTAAAGATTATTTGGTTGGTCTGCTCCTTCCTTGTACCATTTTATATATTTTATTTCCAGTATTTTATCCAGTGAGCACTATTGGTTGTCATAGAGTACATCATGCTGGCTGAAAATCAGTGGAAATGACATTTGCTGTGAACTACAATTCCTATGATGATCAAGCAGCCTAATGTCTCCTGTGACGCTTCATGGGATTTATAGTACACAGCATCATAAATAATAGTATATATTTAAGAAAGCTAGCCATTATCAGTGAAGTGTAGGATAAAAAATAACCTATCTTTTATCTATTGGACATGGATGAAATTTATTATTGCATACCTTACTTGTGTGCTAATAAAAAATAAGAGGGTACAGCGCTAATGTGTGAAAACTGTGTATATAAAAAGAAATTATACAAACACTTTAGGTGACATAATGTATAGCTTAATATCAAAAAATAAAAGCAGGGTCATAACCTTAAATTAAATGTTCCAGACTAATGCCCAAGTAAGCAGTATTGCATATTTGCTGTTACTTGGCAGTCTGGACACTATAGAGAGATAACACAGAATATAGAATACATGCAAAATATGGACAGCCCTATATAGCATAATATATAATAAATCAGAAACACACAATCTATACCAAAATCTATAAAAATATATAACAATTATTAGTAGGTCGAAAAGGGGCTTCAGATATATACTACTGCATATCAAATATTGCTATACAAATTCAGCGCCATAAACGCAGCCTGTAAAAAAATATATATCTAATAATTCACATAGGAAATGCTTACAAAATATCTAATAATAGTATTTAAATTATAAAATATAAATATAAACACACAATAAATGTAAAAAATAATGATAATAATAACCTCCAAACAAACATTATCAAAATAGTGTACCCGGTTAACAGAGGCTAAGGTGCATCAGAACCAATGTCTCAGACAAATAATCAAGCTAGCATGAACCGAGTAAACTTGCAGAAGCCAGACACAGAGAGATGGATGCAGGTTTTCAGGAAGTAAAAGGTCTTTATTAACATACCGATCGGGTCTCAGATGAACTAACGTTCCAAAACAGGTCTGAGGGCCGAACACATGGAGTACATGTTTTTTATAGAACTATAACTCCTCCCATTAATACATTGCAAGAAAAAGTATGTGAACCCTTGATATGGATTTCTGCACAAATTGGTCATAAAATGTGATCTGATTATCATCTAAGTCACAATAGACAATCACAGTCTGCTTAAACTAATAACACACAATGAATGAAATGTTGCCATGTTTTTATTGAACACACCATGTAAACATTCACAGTGCAGGTGTAAAAAGTATGTGAACCCTTGGATTGAATAACTGGTTGAACCTCCTTTGGCAGCAATAACTTCAACCAAATATTTCCTGTAGTTGCAGATCAGATGTGCACAACGGTCAGGAGTAATTCTTGACCATTTCTCTTTACAGAACTGTTTCAGTTCAGCAATAGTCTTGGGATGTCTGGTGTGAATCACTTTCTTGAGGTCATGCCACAGCATCTCAATCGGGTTGAGGTCAGGACTCTGACTGGGCCACTTCAGAAGGCGTATTTTCTTCTGTTTAAGCCATTCTGTTGTTGATTTACTTCTATGCTTTGGGTCATTGTCCTGTTGCAACACCCATCTTCTGTTGAGCTTCAGCTGGTAGACAGATGGCCTTAAGTTCTCCTGCAAAATGTCTTGATAAACTTGGGAATTCATTTTTCCTTAGATGATAGCAATCCGTCCAGGCCCTGACGCAGCAAAGCAGCCCCAAACCATGATGCCCCCACCACCATACTTCACAGTTGGGATGAGGTTTTGATGTTGGTGTGCTGTGCCTTTTTTCGCCACACATAGTGTTGTGTGTTTCTTCCAAACAACTCAACTTTGGTTTCATCTGTCCACAGAATATTTTGCCAGTACTGCTGTGGAACATCCAGGTGCTCTTGTGCAAACTGTAAACATGCAGCAATGTTTTGTTTGGACAGCAGTGGCTTCCTCTGTGGTATCCTCCCATGAAATCCATTCTTGTTTAGTGTTTTACGTATTGTAGATTCGCTAACAGGGATGTTAGCATTTGCCAGTGACTTTTGTAAGTCTTTAGCTGACACTCTAGGATTCTTCTTCACCTCATTGAGCAGTCTGCGCTGTGCTCTTGCAGTCATTTTTACAGGACGGCCACTCCTAGGGAGAGTAGCAGCAGTGCTGAACTTTCTCTATTTATAGACGATTTGTCTTACCGTGGACTGATGAACAGCAGTAGGCAATGTACTAAACTGCAGTCTCCTTTGTGAACAAGGTGCAATAATGCAAAGCCCAACACCCAGCTCGCAGCAACCAGGCTATAAGAGGGAAATGGCCAGTGATGGGCTCCATGCAGGCAAGCTGTGACCCAGGGATTAGGTGTAGTCCATGTATCGAGCATGTTTTGTATACTTTGATGGGATTACCATCCCATACACCGTCACCAGGGCTTGACAATTTTAATTGGAATCTAGAAGCCAGCTACAAAAGTTAGGAGTAAAGTTTTTCAAAGTCAAAAATACCATTCTAAAGGGACACTTTAGTCCACAGAACTACTACAACTTAATGTAGTTGTTTTGGAGTTTATATCATGTCTCTGCACGCTTTTCAATGTAAACACTGAATTTCAGAGAAAAGGCAGTGCTTACATTGCTGCCTAGTAACACCTGTGACAGTCACTCAGACGGCCCCTAGAGGTGCTTCCTGGGCCAGTGCTGCACAGTGTGATGCTGATTGGTGCAGCATTGTGTATTGGCGCATATGCAGAATAGCCTTCCATTGCTTTCCCCAAGGGTGGGCATTGGATTGGCTGAGATCAAGACTAATGATCACAGCCATGGAGATGGGAACCGCGACAGTGAGTCCGGAATGGTGTGGGAAAAAAGAGGAGAGTAAAAACAACTTTCCCATGTGATTGAAAGGGGGGGCAGTCACCTAAACAGACACACACACTCACTGACAGGCACACACACACTTGCTGATTTGACACACACTAACAAACACATACTCACTGACAGCAGGGCCGTCTTTACACCCTGTTCCAAATTATTATGCAAATCATATTTTTCTCATTTACCTAAGTAATTGATGTAAATAACAGTCAGCATAATTCTCATGTTATCAGCTATTAAGAGTACAATTCAAATTTTATTGAACAAACCTCCTAATGATAACAGTAAACATAAAAAACTTACAATGCACTGTTCCAAATTATTACGCACAGTAAGTTTCAAAACACTTTTTAGGTTGTAAAGAACTGAAATTGTCATTTGTTGCAGCATATTTACTGAAATCAAAAGCTATTTCAATCAAACTTATAACAACATTTTAACTTTTTAAAAATTTTAACAGGTCACGTTACATTTTAACATAGGACCCCTTATGCTATCTATTCATAGACTGTTATAATTTTGCTGACAAGCACCGGGCTGTCACATCCTGTTCCTAGCTGAGGATCATTCTGGCACTGGCTTCTGGTATCCAGTACTCTTTTTACAATTCTTGTTTAGTTTTTCTTGTTTTGTTTTAGTTTTCTATTCTATGTCTGGTTTTCTTTATGCTGGGTTTTTTGGGTTCATTCCTGTATTCCGTCCCTTGAATTCCCAGTCTCCAGGATTAATTTTAATGTTTGTTTTATGTTGCCACACCCGTTCCTTTTCCATGATTCCTTTTGTTCAGTCTGGACCTGCATCAGTGGTTTCAAGTCCTCTGCTCTTTCTTGCAGGTAAGTGCTATAGGTGTTTTATTATGGTTCTTTTAGCGAACATTAGGCAGAGTAGGACTTGCCGAATATGGGGTACATTGGCGTTGCGGCAGGCTTATGCAATGTATGATCATATTGTGATGGGATTTCAACATGGTTCAAAATTTAGTAGGCCTGAAATCTCCATGTGGCATATACAAGTACAGGTGTTTGTTGTATCTGTTAGTTAGTTACATGTAGCTAAGATACTGTCATCAATGTACTGAGCATGTGCATCAACTGTAGTCACATTCCTTTCTCCATTTTAGGTGATCCTGAATATCTTGTTCACTGATTGGTATAAGGGTATGTGTGAGTGGAGCTATGAATGGTAGGAGTTATTGTTAATAAATAGCCCGTGCAAACTATGCTCTAGGCTCATACCTTTTGAACACAAGTTTAGTGTGAGTCCCGATCGGTGTGTAAATAAAAGACCTGTTACTTCCTGAAGACTTGTGTCCATATCTCTATGTGTGGCTTCTGCGGTTTGTTCCTGTTATTCCTCCGGTAACATTTTTGGTGCATTGGGTCCAGGAACCTCATCGCACGGAAGCTGGTGCAGAGATTTTAAAACCATAATTGTCTAAACTGTACAATAGTTACTAACCGTACCATAACCACTGACTGTAGAGACGAAATTGTTGAAATGTTATGTGATCGGTTAGTTTATGTGGATTAATAGTGTGGAAATTGTATGGTTTGAATAATAGTTACATTGATTTGGTGGGTTTTTGCTTTAATTTCGTGTGTGCGACATCGTGATATTGTTGAGCATGTGAGGATCCTGTGCGTGTGTGTACGTGTATGTTTGGGCCTAGTAACCGTGCCACGTGGTGCTGTTGCTAAGGTAACTGGTGTGACTGTTGAAACTGTTTGTATATTTGTACTGCTTTGAATCAGACGCTCTGTTGAAATCATGGGTGCTTCTGATTCACAAACGGTCCTTTGTCTTGTATGTTTAAAAAAAAACAAAAAACTTTTCTAAGGAATATGCTGTTTGTGATTATGGTGTAACACTGTCCCCCAAAAGATTAAAATACTCTGTGTAGCAGAGGACGGCCTGTTCTGGTGACCAGTGTTCCTGTGGATCCTTGATCCAGATTTAATACAGCAGGTTTACATTGTTATAAATAATATGCTGGGGCTATACGAGTAGTTTCTGTATACAGATTGTTGAAACACTGCTAAATGGATCAAGCTGTGCTAAGAGGAACAATGGAGTCCATGGTAGCCAGAACATGTGTGTCCACTAAGGCCTTAATTCCACCTAGTTTGGACACCCCCCTTGCATCTGATTCCCAACCCCCTACTCTTCCTCCTAAGCTAAAACTAGTGTAGCCACTCCCCCTGCTCTATTGTCCCCGCCTACCCACATACCTGTCTCACATAATTAAAGTCTATCTGCTTCATTAGACTTTAGGAAGCACGCTAGGGCGACCTACTGGCTATCTTCGGGAGTTACATTGTGTGGCGGAACCAACCTCGTCACTGTCCACTGGAGAGGCCTGGTTGCTCGCCTGCTCCCTTTAGACTATGGTCCTGCATTTTAAACTTTTATTTTACTGGCAGAAATGTTTATTCGTGCCTTTCTGCGGACTGTTAAAGCCATGCTACCCCAGATAGCTATGCCATGGAGCCCAGCCGTATACTGAAAGACTGTATGAAAGACTTTGGCTCCATGGCGATTGAACTATATGTATGTGATCTGAGCACCATTCGGTAGTAATGTGCACTCAGATCTAAGCTATCTGGGGATATGTAGAATATCTATGTTTTATGGAATAAATGTAACTGTATATAATTTTATGTCTTTTATTGTATTGTTACTGCCATGTGGTTAATGGAGTCTTGCCTCTGTCCTGGGAGATAATTGGATTACTTCACAATTATCTCCAGGACAGAGAGGAGGGATTGTGATGTAAATGTGGGTGTGTTTTATGGTCCTCCCCCAATAATGAGACGACACATCACTTTGAGGGTTAAGCAGGAACTCACTTGTAATGGCCACACACTGGCTTTTATGCAAGTCCCCATGCAAGGGGACATCCCACAGGGTGGGACACAGTACAACCAATCGTTTACAGGAGAACCATAAAACACACCCACATTTACATTACAATCCCTCCTCTCTGTCCTGGAGATAATTGTGAAGTAATCCAATTATCTCCCAGGACAGAGGCAAGACTCCATTAATGGCAGTAACAATACAATAAAAGACATAAAATTACACTAGTTGGCGAGTTAACATGTCTGGGACATAAGGCGTATAATGCTGATACGAAAGATACTACTTGTTGGTCAGCTTCAAATGTCTCAGAACCTACTAATCCTTTTGCCAATTACACCAATTTGAAAGAGGTATGGTTTGACTTATCTGTTACATCCAATTGGAAAGCCCCAGTGAATTTTTTACTGGATCTGTGGTAGGAAAGCATACTCGGAGTTGCCAGAAGATTCGGAGGGAGCATATGTGCTAGGTATGCTCAAACCATCCTTCTTCTTGTTACCAATCGAAATGGGAGAGACCTTGGGAGTTAAGGTTTATGATGTAAATCATAAAAAGAAGCGAGCAACATTGAACGTAGGTAACTGGGAAGATGATGAGTGGTCTCCCCAACGTATTATTAATTATTATGGACCTGCTACCTGGGCTGAAGATGGTACTTATGGTTACTGAACCCCCATATATATATATATGCTTATAAGATTACAGGCGGTGGTTGAGATCATAACCAATGAGACAGCTAAGACCCTTAACCTTTTGGCGAAGCAAAAATCGCGCATGAGATCAGCCATTTACCAAAATAGACTGGCTCTTTATTATTTGCTGGCAGTAGAAGGAGGTGTGTGTGGAAAGTTTAACCTTAGTAATTGTTGTTTGCATATAGATGATGAGGGGCAGGTAGTGATTGACATTACCAGCAATATGGTTAAACTGGCGCATGTACCCAATCAGACTTGGACCGGGTATAATCCAAATAGTTGGTTTGGGAGTTGGTATGAGCAGCTTGGTGGGATTAAGGCATTGGTAGGAGGAGTGGTATTTATTATTTTCTTATGCCTCTTCCTGCCCTGTCTGATTCCATCAGTAGTTAGGTCTATACGTAGTGTTATTGAGAGCACTATAGAAAGGAAGACAGCTGCTCATGTAATGGCCATCTGGAAATATGAACCCCTAACCCAGAGAGAGACTATTAATAATCAGGTCGATGAGTGTTGAGAGGTAATAGAGTTAAGTTAGAATGCTTATAAGGTCTGTCCCGGCTCATGGTTACTTGAAAGGTGTTGGCAAATTATGATTAGTGATGCATCTGGAATAACTTTTGTATCAGAAGCATCAAAGGGGGGAATGTGATGGGATTTCAACATGGTTCAAAATTTAGTAGGCCTGAAATCTCCATGTGGCATATACAAGTACAGGTGTTTGCTGTATCAGTTAGTTACATGTAGCTAAGATACTGTTATCAATGTACTGAGCATGTGCATCAACTGTAGTCACATTCCTTTGTCCTTAAAAGGAGTCATACGGTCTGCCCATTTTAGGTGATCCTGAATATCCTGTTCATTGATTAGTCTAAGGGTATGTGTGAGTGAAGCTATGAATTGGAGGAGTTCTTGTTAATAAATAGCCTGTGCAAACTATGCTCTGGGCTCATACCTTTTGAACACAAGTTCAGTGTGAGACCCAATCGGTGTGTAAATAAAAGACCTGTTACTTCCTGAAGACTTGTGTCCATGTCTCTTCTGCGGTTTGTTCCTGTTATTCCTCTGGTAACAATATAATGTTACTAAATCCCCATAGTTTTCATATATAGTTTTTAGTTTTGTCTCCTCTTGTTTTGCCTATTATATCTTGTCTTGTTTTATTTTTATTTCCAGTCCATGTACAGTCCTGTCTTGTCCTGCCCATGTTATGTTAATGTTTCCCTTATGTATTGTGTACATGTTCTGGGTTTAGCTTTCTTTCCTTCTCTGGTTCTGGGTTCTCTTGGTTTTGTCTTGTTTTCATGTTTGGTGACTATCCTAGCCTTGCCTTGTTTCTGTACTGGATACATTCCTGCTGCAGAGCCTCCCTATTCAGCTCCTGGGAAGTGTGCTTATTTCCTAACTCCTAGTTCCTGGGATCCACATAAGCTGATTCAAAATGCTGGTGCTCACACCAGGGGGCGTGTGGTTACCCTGCACCAGACTGTGCTAATCCACTTCCACACTGAAGACTCCCATCTCATCATCAGGCACTCAGGGGTCACGGTCACCGGACCGCCACCCTGACACGGGCTTATTCTATTCTTAGTACTGGATTGCAAGCATTGGATATTATATATATATATATATATATATATATATATATGGCTTGGGGCTGTATGTATGGCAGAGGGGACTGTATAGCTGGCTGGGGGCTGTTTCAAATATGCTGTGGGGCTGTATATGTGATGGGGCTGTAAATATAAATATATAAATATATAAATATATGCTGGGGGCTGTATAAAATATACTGGGGGACTGTATATATGTATATGTACTTGTGGTTGTAAAAAATATGTTGATAGGGACTGTGTATGGGCTGGGGGGCTGTATAAAATATGTGGGGGGACTGTAAATATGCTGGGGGTTGTATATGTACTTGGGGTTGTAAAAAATATGTTGGTGGGGACTGTATATGTGCTGGGAGTTATATAAAATATATGGGGGCTGTATATAAAATATATGGGGGCTGTATAACATATGTTGGGGGGACTGTAAATTTTTATATAAGTATATGCTGGGGGGGGGCTGTGTAGGTGGCTGGGGGGGCTTTGTGGGAAGCTGGGGGTTTCGGAGGGGAGACTGTGTGGTTGGCTGTGGGGGCTGAGGGTTGCTATGTAGCTGGCAGGGTCACTGCACATACCTGTGTCCTGTGTACAACACGCGTTGGCTGCACACATGGGAGAGAGGTAGAGACTGCCAGCACAGTCACAGTGTAGAGACGACACACCACACGCAGGAGAGGAGCGGAGGAGCAAAGTGATTGCCAACGGGCAACCCGGTGGGAGCGCTCAGCGCTGAAAGCGATCATAAAATAATTATTGCAGGCAGCGGGCGCCCACACAGCCGTGGATTTGGGCGGCCCGGGGGGCAACTCCCGCGTCCCAGCACGCCCCTGCCCCAACATATGCAAACATGTACATGAATCAAATGATCAACCCTCCTAAAGAAAAAAGGGGGGGGGTATGATCACCTTCAAGCCACCCCAAAAAAATAGCGTCTCAAAAATAAAAATAATAGACAACTTTAATAGGAAAAAAGTACAAAGTAAAATAAATGGATATAAAGGGTCTAGTGTCTGAGGATTGTAACCAGACTCGCATAGATCAGTATATTTACATGTTATCGAACTCACTCATAAAAGAGTGGTAAATATATAAAGTGACTAATATCTTGTACTAGACCCCACAGGATAAACACTAATATATGGAAATCGAAAGGATAGAGAAGGTAAATAAGTGAGAGTGAAAAATAAAGTGGAAATAACCTAACAAAGGTAAAGTACAATAGCTTGAAAAGGTTATATCTAACCACCAGGTAACTCACTGGAATCTATCCCTATAACAGCAAATATTCAGAGCAAAAAGCAGCTCAAAAAACGGTGTGGCATCCTGGTATCCAAAAAATAATAATAAAAAATAGATGGATATAAAGGGTCTAGTGTCTAAAGAGTATAGCCAGGCTCACATAGATCAGTATATATACTTTGTAACAAACTCACTCATAGCAGAGCGGTAAATTAATAAAGTGACTAATATCTAGCACTAGATCCCACAAGGTAAACACTGATGTATGGAAATCGAAAGGATAGAGAAGGTAAATAAGTGAGAGTGAAAAATAAAGTGGAAATTACCTAACAAAAGTATGGTACAGCAGATTGAAAAGGTAATGTCTAACCACTAAGTAACTCACTAAACTCTATCACTATAACAAAGTATCAACAAAAGGTCAGTGTAACATCTTGGTATCCATAAAGAAAAAACCTCAAATAGGTCTGAGTAGAAACAAAGAGCAGCCCAACGCGCGTTTCGGCGGACTAACCGCCTTTTTCAAGGGCAATCAAAAAGTGATAAAATAAACCGCAGATACAGTTCCCCCCCCGCCACTATTTAAATGTCTTTCCATACCTCCTCCTTATTGTGATTGGTGGAATCGCCGTGCTCATTAGCAAACAAAAACGCGCATGTCAGAAGCAAGACATGCGCAAGTGCATCCAATATGTCTTGTTTACAAGGTTGCGCATGTCCGAAAAAAGTAACGGAGATGAGTGCGCATGTCCGCCCACCGGCGGACACGCATGCGCTGAAGATTCCTGTCTACCCGAGAAAACTCCTAGATCATGCGCATGTCCGCAGCCTAATTGCCGCGCAGGCGCAAAGTATCTGAGTACAAAGTGAACTAAATCTATACAGATTGCTCGGTAAAGGAAAATATATATCCATAATAGATAATAGCTAAAGCGATAGAATATGTGGAGGAATAAAAGAAATGTTATTCTGAGAGATAAGGTAAAGCGGAGGGCAAATTAGGAACAATAAATAAATCCACAAAGATGGTTGGACTTATCCAACCCAATCCATATTAGTTTTATATTTATAATCAAAGAGACTAGATAGCGAAATATAGAACATTCCACACCGGCTGGAAATGGTCAAAAGGTATGTATGTATAAAAAGAGATAAAGTAGTGAGATGTATAAACATCTATACATATATGTACTAAATTAGAGACACCAAAAGATGTAGTTAGCTCTATCTTAGTGTATCAAAATTATTTACATATTTACATATAGAGAGAGAGAACATGTCCAGATGTGTATATATATATATAGAGCCCTATACATATATAGTTTAGAAGCCCTTACATATAAATGAACTAGAAAAAGGCAATATATGAACTAGAAAAAGGCATTTAGATAAAGGGAGCAAAGGAAAATCCCTCATTCAAACCCAAAGGCTGAAGGGTCTTGAGTTCATATATCCATCTGGACTCCCTTTGTCTTAGAGTTTTGTCATAGTCTCCCCGTCTCGGGGTCCTTTTAACCAGTTCTAAACCGCAGAACCTAAGGTTACTGGGATCTCCCTGGTGGTGTTCTCTCAAATGTCTCGAGATAGGAGTCTCGAGGCGATTCCTGGGGGATCTAACATGCTCCAAAATCCTATCCTTGAATGCCCTGAAAGTCTTCCCTACATATTTTTGTCCACACGTACATGATAGTAGGTATACTATGCCCTTGGTGTTACAATTAAAAAAGCTGTTAATTTTAAAGGAACCCTGTCCCTTACTATCAGTCACAGTCTTGGAACCTTTCAGGATAAACTTACAGGCTACGCATCTACCGCAGCCATATGTGCCTGTCGGTGGGGTACCCAACCAAGAGGCACGTGGCTGTGATTTCATAGAAAAATGGCTGGGAACCAAAAAATCTCGGATATTCCGTCCACGTCTAGCTGTAATACTGACATGTGGAGTTAAGACATCGCGTAGATGTACATCATTCAAAAGGATAGGCCAGAATCTTTCAAGTGATTTCCGTACTTCTGGCCACCCCATATCAAACGTTGCAATCATGCGGATTGTACCACTCCCCTGATTATGGTTCTCCTTAGGGGTGTCACATAGTAATTCATTCCTCTCTGTTAGGAGTGCTCGTTTATAAGCCCTCTTTAAACAACGATTTGGATAACCCTTCTCTTTAAAGTATTGTCGAAGTTGTTTAGCTTGTATAATGAAATCCTGGGTGTCGCTACAGTTTCTCCGAAGACGGAGATATTGGCCAACTGGTATACCCTCTTTTAGAGGTCGGGGGTGGTGGCTAGTCCAGTGAAGAAGGGAGTTAGTTGCTGTGGGTTTTCTAAACAGCGTGGAATGAACTACACCCTCTTCACTGATAGTAATAGTGACATCGAGGAAATTAATCGAGCGTCCTCCAAATTCAGACGTGAAACGAAGATTTTCATTGTTTACGTTAAGGAGAGTTACCATATCTGAGAATTCAAGGGGGGTACCTTGCCAAACAATCAAAATGTCATCGATGTAACGACCCCACCATAAAACCTTAGGTAGGTATTCATTCAGCAAGTCTGAATTGCGTACCTGTTGTTCCCACCAACCCAGGTGGAGGTTTGCATATGAGGGGGCACAAGCCGTCCCCATAGCAGTACCCCTCACCTGGTGGTAGAACCGGTTATTGAAAAGGAAATAATTATGTGACAAAATAAATCTCAACAAACGTAAAAGGAAAGCTGTATATACATCATCCCGCGGGGTTCTTTGGTCAAGAAAAAAAGCCACATGATCGATCCCATTATCGTGAGGTATGGAGGAATACAAAGATTCAACATCCAAACTACATAATTGGGCATTAGAAGAGAATTTAAGGTTAGCCAGTCTATTTAGTGCCTGCTTGGTGTCTCTGATATAGGAGGGTAGGGTTTCCACAAGAGGTCTTAGGATTTTGTCAATGTAAAGACTACCGTTCTGTGTAAGGTTATCAACCCCAGAGACAATAGGTCGTCCAGGGGGCATCTCCAAATTTTTATGGACTTTTGGTAGGCAGTAGAAGGTTGCTATCTTAGGATGACGAGAGAAGATAAACTCAAACTCGTCACCAGATAGCAACCCCCCACTGCGACCCTCATCTAGGATCTCCTTATATGTAGATAGAAATTCATTAGTGGGATCCTGTTTAAGGATTCTATACGTCTCAATATCACTGAGTACTCTATCCGCCATTCCGAGATAATTATCCACATCCATCACTACAACATTCCCCCCCTTGTCGGCGGGTTTAATGATGATGTCAGCATCATCCTGTAAGGTCTTTAAGGCCCGTTGTTCCCGTCTGAGGAGATTATTACGTGAATGGATGCGGAGAGATTTAAGATTAATTTTCTCAATCTCAGTCCTGGCTGCTTCTAAGAATAACTCAATGTTCCTGTAACTTGCAAAGTTGGGTGTAAAACGACTCCTGGGTTTTAAACCCGTGCGGTTGGGTGTAATATTTGAGTCATTCTCATCCAACAGGGCAAGTAAATTAGTGAGACATTGAAGATCCCTGGGTCCAAGTCCAAGATCTTTAGCCTTTCTTTCATTCTGGACAGAGTGGAATTTATGTAGAGCTAGTTTTCTAACAAAAGAAGTGCCTCTTTTTCTATATTTTCCATTAGGTTTCAATACCTGAGGGTTCTGAGATTGGTTTCTTATAGAATTTCGTTACTATGGCTGGTTTTTTATCTAATAAAATTGAAAGTAGTGTTTGGTGTAAAGACGCAGAGAATGTGTTTTCCAATACCAAATTAGATACCAATACAATCACTCCCAATATTAACAAGTCCTTTAATAAACTTCATGGCTTATATAAGAAACAGATTCGTACATGTTGGGAAATTTCTTCCCTTGAGAACTATATGAGCAAAGAAATGATACCAAGGGGCCTTAGAGTGCGGAACATCCCTGCATCATACTCTGATAATATAGACCTAATGAAGGAATGGGAGACAGCGGCCTCCTCCTGCTCCAAAACATTCATGCAGATCATCTGCAAATTTGAACACGAACAATTGAAAATAGTGAATACAGATTTGGACGAAGAGCTAAAGGAAATTAAACAATTTCAAAATGATCCCAATTTTACTTTTCTCGAATCTAGATTGAAACAAAATCTAGATAAATACCAAGAGTCAGTAAAGTTTAGAAAACATGATAAGTTTCTTAGAGATTCCAATGATTATCAATCCGGAAATGTCTATAAATTTTTCAATCGTAGAATACGACGCACCTCTGATAATGGCCTGACCTCGGAATATGATTCCTCAGATACAGACTCTGGGAGTCAGACCTATAGTAATCCGGGGGAATCTCAGTCACAATCGACCTCTTCTCTAACCACCTCTAACCCTAAAGGGATCCTCAAAAAAGGGGTTAATTTTTTAGCCCCAGGTTATCAGGAGGAATTCCCGAGCTTACGGACGAGATACCAGACTCGCAATTCGCGGGGAGGGGTTGGGAGGAGGAGAAGGAGGTTTTAGCTGACACTCAGACTTCAGAACGGAAGTCCCAGATTATCAATCTATCCTCACGAATACTCACATTAGACCAAGAAGCTGTCCTGGGGAAGGGGTTATCTTTTGTACCCACACCATCTTTTGATAAGTTTGCTTGGACTAGGGATCTCCATCTTTTTGTTAGAAAACTAGCTCTACATAAATTCCACTCTGTCCAGAATGAAAGAAAGGCTAAAGATCTTGGACTTGGACCCAGGGATCTTCAATGTCTCACTAATTTACTTGCCCTGTTGGATGAGAATGACTCAAATATTACACCCAACCGCACGGGTTTAAAACCCAGGAGTCGTTTTACACCCAACTTTGCAAGTTACAGGAACATTGAGTTATTCTTAGAAGCAGCCAGGACTGAGATTGAGAAAATTAACCTTAAATCTCTCCGCATCCATTCACGTGATAATCTCCTCAGACGGGAACAACGGGCCTTAAAGACCTTACAGGATGATGCTGACATCATCATTAAACCCGCCGACAAGGGGGGGAATGTTGTAGTGATGGATGTGGATAATTATCTTGGAATGGCGGATAGAGTACTCAGTGATATTGAGACGTATAGAATCCTTAAACAGGATCCCACTAATGAATTTCTATCTACATATAAGGAGATCCTAGATGAGGGTCGCAGTGGGGGGTTGCTATCTGGTGACGAGTTTGAGTTTATCTTCTCTCGTCATCCTAAGATAGCAACCTTCTACTGCCTACCAAAAGTCCATAAAAATTTGGAGATGCCCCCTGGACGACCTATTGTCTCTGGGGTTGATAACCTTACACAGAACGGTAGTCTTTACATTGACAAAATCCTAAGACCTCTTGTGGAAACCCTACCCTCCTATATCAGAGACACCAAGCAGGCACTAAATAGACTGGCTAACCTTAAATTCTCTTCTAATGCCCAATTATGTAGTTTGGATGTTGAATCTTTGTATTCCTCCATACCTCACGATAATGGGATCGATCATGTGGCTTTTTTTCTTGACCAAAGAACCCCGCGGGATGATGTATATACAGCTTTCCTTTTACGTTTGTTGAGATTTATTTTGTCACATAATTATTTCCTTTTCAATAACCGGTTCTACCACCAGGTGAGGGGTACTGCTATGGGGACGGCTTGTGCCCCCTCATATGCAAACCTCCACCTGGGTTGGTGGGAACAACAGGTACGCAATTCAGACTTGCTGAATGAATACCTACCTAAGGTTTTATGGTGGGGTCGTTACATCGATGACATTTTGATTGTTTGGCAAGGTACCCCCCTTGAATTCTCAGATATGGTAACTCTCCTTAACGTAAACAATGAAAATCTTCGTTTCACGTCTGAATTTGGAGGACGCTCGATTAATTTCCTCGATGTCACTATTACTATCAGTGAAGAGGGTGTAGTTCATTCCACGCTGTTTAGAAAACCCACAGCAACTAACTCCCTTCTTCACTGGACTAGCCACCACCCCCGACCTCTAAAAGAGGGTATACCAGTTGGCCAATATCTCCGTCTTCGGAGAAACTGTAGCGACACCCAGGATTTCATTATACAAGCTAAACAACTTCGACAATACTTTAAAGAGAAGGGTTATCCAAATCGTTGTTTAAAGAGGGCTTATAAACGAGCACTCCTAACAGAGAGGAATGAATTACTATGTGACACCCCTAAGGAGAACCATAATCAGGGGAGTGGTACAATCCGCATGATTGCAACGTTTGATATGGGGTGGCCAGAAGTACGGAAATCACTTGAAAGATTCTGGCCTATCCTTTTGAATGATGTACATCTACGCGATGTCTTAACTCCACATGTCAGTATTACAGCTAGACGTGGACGGAATATCCGAGATTTTTTGGTTCCCAGCCATTTTTCTATGAAATCACAGCCACGTGCCTCTTGGTTGGGTACCCCACCGACAGGCACATATGGCTGCGGTAGATGCGTAGCCTGTAAGTTTATCCTGAAATGTTCCAAGACTGTGACTGATTGTAAGGGACAGGGTTCCTTTAAAATTAACAGCTTTTTTAATTGTAACACCAAGGGCATAGTATACCTACTATCATGTACGTGTGGACAAAAATATGTAGGGAAGACTTTCAGGGCATTCAAGGATAGGATTTTGGAGCATGTTAGATCCCCCAGGAATCGCCTCGAGACTCCTATCTCGAGACATTTGAGAGAACACCACCAGGGAGATCCCAGTAACCTTAGGTTCTGCGGTTTAGAACTGGTTAAAAGGACCCCGAGACGGGGAGACTATGACAAAACTCTAAGACAAAGGGAGTCCAGATGGATATATGAACTCAAGACCCTTCAGCCTTTGGGTTTGAATGAGGGATTTTCCTTTGCTCCCTTTATCTAAATGCCTTTTTCTAGTTCATATATTGCCTTTTTCTAGTTCATTTATATGTAAGGGCTTCTAAACTATATATGTATAGGGCTCTATATATATATATACACATCTGGACATGTTCTCTCTCTCTATATGTAAATATGTAAATAATTTTGATACACTAAGATAGAGCTAACTACATCTTTTGGTGTCTCTAATTTAGTACATATATGTATAGATGTTTATACATCTCACTACTTTATCTCTTTTTATACATACATACCTTTTGACCATTTCCAGCCGGTGTGGAATGTTCTATATTTCGCTATCTAGTCTCTTTGATTATAAATATAAAACTAATATGGATTGGGTTGGATAAGTCCAACCATCTTTGTGGATTTATTTATTGTTCCTAATTTGCCCTCCGCTTTACCTTATCTCTCAGAATAACATTTCTTTTATTCCTCCACATATTCTATCGCTTTAGCTATTATCTATTATGGATATATATTTTCCTTTACCGAGCAATCTGTATAGATTTAGTTCACTTTGTACTCAGATACTTTGCGATTAGGCTGCGGACATGCGCATGATCTAGGAGTTTTCTCGGGTAGACAGGAATCTTCAGCGCATGCGTGTCCGCCGGTGGGCGGACATGCGCACTCATCTCCGTTACTTTTTTCGGACATGCGCAACCTTGTAAACAAGACATATTGGATGCACTTGCGCATGTCTTGCTTCTGACATGCGCGTTTTTGTTTGCTAATTAGCACGGCGATTCCACCAATCACAATAAGGAGGAGGTATGGAAAGACATTTAAATAGTGGCGGGGGGGGAACTGTATCTGCGGTTTATTTTATCACTTTTTGATTGCCCTTGAAAAAGGCGGTTAGTCCGCCGAAACGCGCGTTGGGCTGCTCTTTGTTTCTACTCAGACCTATTTGAGGTTTTTTCTTTATGGATACCAAGATGTTACACTGACCTTCTGTTGATACTTTGTTATAGTGATAGAGTTTAGTGAGTTACTTAGTGGTTAGACATTACCTTTTCAATCTGCTGTACCATACCTTTGTTAGGTAATTTCCACTTTATTTTTCACTCTCACTTATTTACCTTCTCTATCCTTTCGATTTCCATACATCAGTGTTTACCTTGTGGGATCTAGTGCTAGATATTAGTCACTTTATTAATTTACCGCTCTGCTATGAGTGAGTTTGTTACAAAGTATATATACTGATCTATGTGAGCCTGGCTATACTCTTTAGACACTAGACCCTTTATATCCATCTATTTTTTATTATTATTTTTTGGATACCAGGATGCCACACCGTTTTTTGAGCTGCTTTTTGCTCTGAATATTTGCTGTTATAGGGATAGATTCCAGTGAGTTACCTGGTGGTTAGATATAACCTTTTCAAGCTATTGTACTTTACCTTTGTTAGGTTATTTCCACTTTATTTTTCACTCTCACTTATTTACCTTCTCTATCCTTTCGATTTCCATATATTAGTGTTTATCCTGTGGGGTCTAGTACAAGATATTAGTCACTTTATATATTTACCACTCTTTTATGAGTGAGTTCGATAACATGTAAATATACTGATCTATGCGAGTCTGGTTACAATCCTCAGACACTAGACCCTTTATATCCATTTATTTTACTTTGTACTTTTTTCCTATTAAAGTTGTCTATTATTTTTATTTTTGAGACGCTATTTTTTTGGGGTGGCTTGAAGGTGATCATACCCCCCCCTTTTTTCTTTAGGAGGGTTGATCATTTCCTTCATCTTTTCTCCCTCTATTGTGCTTTACGCTGGGTTATGCCCATTTTGCCACCCTTTTAACCCTCTTTGACTGGTACTTCCCATTAGTTTGGGAAGTGCCTCTTTTTCTATGTACATGAATCGTATGGAGGAACAAGTTATTTACACACTTCCCCTCTTTACAAAATGCCTTAATTGGAAACGATACATAGACATGATGTACAGTGAGCAGACAGAGCTACACAGCAAGACAGTAAATAATAATGATAATAATTATAATTATTATTATTTGCCAATCATTACATTGGCTTCTTCTACCCTTCAAGACCCAATTCAGACTACTAACATCTACCTACAAAGTCCACTCTTCACTATATTTTTTCTTTACTAACAAATACACACCTTCTTATTCCCTTTGCTCTGCGAGTGACCATAATTTTTTCATTTGCTTGTTCCTGCAAGTTGTCTTATTCCTCAGACCCTCCTCCTCTCTGATATTCTGTTTTACCTCTTCTGTGTCTTTGTCTTTACCCCTTTCTCAAAGACTATAACCCCTCCCCCATTCTTTTTACTTTTTTTTTTTTACACTTTTTTTTTTTTAAATTGTATTTTATTGGTTTTACAGCGAGTGGGCAAAACACCATACACAGTCGCATGTACAAAGATAGTAAACATAAGAGAAGTGCAAGTCGCAGCTTGCTTACAGAACATAAGTGTGTACGTTTACATAGCCTAACATAACCATAAGGTTGTAGTTCCAATATCTTGCAAACATGATATGTCATATACCTGCAAGTGGTTGCAGAGTAGTCATGCATGGATCTGTGTAGAGCATAAACTGAAAGGGAGCAGTAACAAAACGGGGATGGAACAGAGATGTGGAAAGGAAAAGGAAAAACGGAACAAAGGAACAAAGTACAATCCACTGAATGGCATACATCACAAGATTGTTTATCTTATAGGGTTCTAGAGGTCAGTATTTGTACCCAGTATGTAAGCTCATGTGGCTTGTTGGTTCGTCAACTGGGTCCAATTACACCATGTTTCTCTAAACTTGAGGGTTTGGGAGGGGGAGCCCAGAGACATTTTTTCGTAAATGTAGTATTGTTGCAATTTATCTTTTAATTGTGACATAGACGGACATATTGTACTTTTCCAATTTGTCGCTATGAGGTTTCTGGCTGCTAGAGAGGTTAGTGCTTCCATTTGGTGATAAGCTGATTTAACCTTGGTTTCGGGTAGCAGTAATATGCAGCTGGAAATGGATGGGGAGAAAGCTGAGAGCCCCAATTGCCTCAGAAGTGTTCTTACATCTTCCCAAAGAGGTGTGATGCCGGTGCAGGACCACCAAACGTGCATCATCGTGCCCTCCTCCACCCCACATCTCCAGCACAGAGGAGATACTGTCGGATATATTTTATGTAGCTTAGTTGGGGTAAGGTACCAACGGTAAAGTAGTTTTTTGTGGGCTTCTATGTGGGAATAGCATTTTGTCCATTTAGACAGGCCGTTCAAGGCACCCAACCAGGCCTCATCCGATAGGTCCGTACCCAAGTCCCCCTCCCATTGTTTTTTGCACAGCGGCGGTACATCTGGCTGCATTGCTAGCCATGTTCTATAGCAAATGGAGAGGGCTTTAGGTTTGTTCGGTGTGTCCCTACATCTAAGCATGATCAAAGAGGACATTAATGGGTTATTCGTGCTGGTAGGAGTTGGCGGGGGTAGAGCGTGGGAGGTCAGTATGCTTCTGACTTGTAAGTATTTGAAAGTGTCCTGGACTGGCACGTTCCATTTCCTTCGTAATTCTGTAAATGTTATTACTCTATAACGGTCCTCCAGGAAGTGCTCAAGTCTGTCTAAACCCACTCGTGTCCAGTGTGAAAGAGAAAGTGATTGAGTTATGTTTTTTAGTACCGTCAGGGGGGCCTTGGGATGCAGTTTATGCCTGTAGCCTATTTGGGCCATAAAGGTATCCCACATCATTATAGTCAGCCTAGTGGTAGGAAAAAATGGTGTGTGCATGTAACGGAGGTGTTTTGGAGTCCACAGATAGTCCGTTATGGAACTGTCTTGAAATTGGTCTCTCTCCATATCCACCCATTGTGTGTGGCCTCGGGGTGAGTGTGCTGCTATACCTGTTGCCAGGGCGGCAGCTTTGAAGTAGAGGTGAATGTTGGGAAGGCCCACCCCCTCTCTGTCAGGTGTGTTTTGTAGTAGCTTAAGTGGTAGCCTCGCTTTTTTGCCCCCCCAAACGAATGTGTTACAGGAGGATTGTAGTGCCTTAAATAGTGCAGAGGGTATCGGGAGAGGGAGCATGCGAAACACATAGAGGAGTTTTGGAAGGGTCATCATCTTGAACGTGTTAATCTTACCTAGCCAGGATAGTTGGGTTGATTTCCAACCTGCTAATTCTTTCGTGCATATCTGCAATAGAGGTGTGTAGTTATGTTTTATAACTCCTGCCATTGTAGGAGATATTTTAACCCCTAGATACGTTAAGGTGCTATTCCTCCAATCGAATTGGTAAGAGGATTTTATGTCATCTAAAACATCCTTAGGTATACCAACAGGTAGCGCCTGTGTTTTGTCTCGGTTTAATTTGTAATGGGAGACGTTCCCAAATTGTGTCAGCAGATCGAGAATATGGGGTAATGCTTGTCTTGGGTTTGAAAGGGATATTATGAAATTGTCCGCAAAGAGGGAAAGTCGGTATTCTTTTCCCTTAACGGGTATACCTCGTATATGTTCGTGATCCCTAATCTTTTGGGCCAAGGGTTCCAGGGAGAGGATATACAGCAGGGGGGAGAGTGGGCAGCCCTGTCTGCCACTAGTTATGTGAAACTTCGAGGAGAGGAAACCGCCGCAGGATACTTTGGCAGCTGGGGTAGTGTATAGTGCCATGATCTGGGATATGATGGGTTGAGGAAAGCCAAATTTGTGTAGAACCTTTTGCATATAAGCCCAGTTGAGCCTGTCAAAGGCCTTCTCTGCGTCGAGCGCTAAGAAGAGGCCTTGACCTTTGGTTCTCTCCAGCTCAGCTAAGAGATTCAACACCTTCCTGGAATTGTCTGAACCCTGCCTTCCTTTGATAAAGCCAGTTTGGTCATTGTGTATGAGCTTGGGCAGAAATTGGGCCAGTCTGTTACTGAGAATTTTAGCGTATATCTTTGCGTCACAGTTGAGTAGGGAGATGGGCCTAAAGTTTTTACACTCTCTCGGTGGCTTCCCCGGTTTAGGTAACGTCGAGATATGGGCTAACAACAATTCATCTGGTAGCGTCCCTTTTTGTATGCTGTGGTTGAAAAGGTTCAGTAAATGGAGGGCTAGAATTGCCTGGTATGTGCGGTAATAGGAATTAGGCAGTCCATCCGGCCCAAGCGCTTTCTGTGCCGGGAGGGATTCAATTGTGGAAGAAATTTCCTCAAGGTTAAAAGGGGTGAGGAGAGAGTTCGCGTCGTCTTTACTCAGAGATGGAAGCGTGAGGTTAGATAGGAACCTATCTATTTCCGTGATGGAGGGAGTGGTTACTTGTGGGTCTGTGTTGAGGTTGTACAGTTTACTGTAGTAGGTAGCAAACATGTTTGCTATGTGTTGTGGGTCTAGTATTTTTCCTCCCTTGGCATCCAGGAGGTGTGAGATTTTAGCGGCTTTAGAACGCGCTTTGAGCTGGGAAGCCAGTATGGCTCCTGCTCTGTTGCCCGAAGCAAAGAAGCCATGTTTCATACGTCTTAGCAGTATCGTCGACTTGGATAATTCCAGGTCACGCAGTTGGCCCTGCAATCGTAGGATAGTGGCATGATAAGAGGGGGTTGGGGTTAGTTTGTTTGAGTGCGTGGCCTCAGTGAGTTCCTTCAGGATGTTAGTGTAATTCTCGAGACGTTTCTTTTTGGCGTAACTAGCGTGTTTAATGAAGCAACCCCTAATTACTGCTTTGTGTGCTAACCAGATTTGGTCAGGGGTGGAACTTTGTTCCGTATTGTCTTGGAAGTAATGCTGTAGGTCTTGTTTAACCTGTTCCATCACACTCGGGTCCTTTAATAGCCAGTCATTTAAGCGCCAGCTGCCTCGGCCTTTAGTCGGGAATTGTTCTGTCAGGGACATAGTAACTGGGGCATGGTCAGACCAACTGATGAGCCCGATGTGGGTTTTTTCTATTTTGGGGAGCATCGCTGAGGGAACCAAAAACCGATCTATCCTGGAATAGCAATTGTGCGCTGCCGAGTGGCATGTAAAGTCTCTTTCGCTAGGGTGTTGTATTCGCCATGGATCTACATAGTCATGTGCTGTGAGGATGTGTCGAATGCGAGTGATTAAATTCCGCCTGGTTTTGATGGTCTGGTTCTGTAGGGGTTTCTGGTGTGAGGAATCTAGATAGTCATCTAACAGAAAATTGGTATCCCCACCCACTACCACCTCTCCAAAGGTATGTTTTGCACACAGCATCAAAACCAATTCCAAGAAATCAATTTGTTGATCATTGGGACTATACACATTAATAAACGTATATGGGTTGTTATTAACATAGCATTGTAGTACTATATATCTGCCTTTCTTGTCTCCAATTTTGCGGACTAAGGAGAAAGCTACATCTTTGCTTATTAAGATGGACACTCCTCTCTTTTTTTTTGCATAGCAAGCATGAAAATCTATGGGGTACGCTGTGGAAGTAAATTTTGGACGATGGCCCCATTTGAAATGCGTTTCTTGAAAGAGTGCCACATGGGCATCTAGGGATTTAGCCTCCTTCAGCGCTAGGCGCCTCTTGTGTGGAGAATTTAGCCCCTTGGCATTCAGGGAACATATATTAAGCACCATGGTGTATGGTCGGTGGTCTCATGTCGCAGGAGGGAGGAATGGGGTCATTAAGCCACCCATCTGTGAGTCTATGGGTCACCTCAAGGTCTGTGGGTGTTTTAAAGGGGCCAAAGGGCCAGCAGATATGTTGGTCAACCCAGCTTATACCTAGTACATAGGATATTTGTTTTGGCCTGATACCCAGGTCCCATGGATGGACAGGATGGAGAGGTGACGTTTGCATCCCTGGAATCGTTAGAATAAGCCATGATGGTATACCAAAATTGTAGTCATCAAAAAATGAACATAAAAGAGAGGAGAAAAACATAAGAAAAAACATGCAAATTATGTACATAAAACCGTTGGTCGAGCGAAGTCGACCGAGAGTTAGAAAACGGTTAAAGATGCGGCTCACAATTAAGCCACCTTGGGGGGTAAGTGACCAGCGATAGATTACTAGGTCTACGCACAGTAAGAGACCCGTATTGGATTCAATGCTCCGTACGGTGTTACATTTGCTAGTATCTAAACAAGGCATACAAGATTAGAATATATACAGGTTTTTTTTTTTCTGGTGGTTTTTCTTTGTTTTTGTTTTTTTTAGTTTTGTATTTTTTTAGTTATTTTTTTTTTTTTCGTATCAAACAGTAATGTGTCAGTATAACATAGATTAGGCACATCAAATTAGGATACTTATTGCCCCTCTGCAGAGGTCATGGAGATTCTTGCGACTGGCCACGCGGCACTTGAGTCCAGTCTCTATTCAATTTCACTGGCGATTTGGTAGGTTGTAGCGTGGGAGTCGTTGTGGTAGTGAAAGGAATGTCCCAGGCTCGCAACATCTTCCTTCCTTCTTCTGGAGATGCAATGCTGGAATCCGTTCCGTTGCGTTTGATTACAAGTCTGGTTGGGAAGCCCCACTTGTATTGGATATTTGCCTCTCGTAGTGCTGCAGTGATGGGGGCAAAGGCTTTCCTCTTCAGCATAGTCGATGCAGATAGATCTATAAATAGCTTTATTTGGTTAAAGCGCCCTGGCGGGGGTTCCTTCGTGCTGCGTGCATGACTCTTTCTTTAGTGGTAAAGTAGTGTATCTTAGTGATTACATCTCTGGGAGTTTGTGGGCCCAGATGTTTTGGTTTGGACAATCTGTGGGTCCGATCTAGGAGAAGCTCTCCTTCTGTTAACTCTGGCACATATGCTTTAAAAATGTCCTGTACATAGGATTGCAGCTCTTGAGGTGTTACCGATTCCGGAACCCCTCTCAGTCTGATATTATTACGCCGATCTCTATCTTCATGGTCGGCCACTTTGTCTTCTAGCCTTTTAAGCTTGTCCTGTAGCTCTGTATAGGCTTCTGCCAGAGTGTTATGGGCGTCTGTTATTTCGTCTGCCCTTTCTTCTAATTTTGCTGTCCTGTCCCCCACTTGTTGGATATCTGACCTGATGTCTGAAGCTATTTGCATGAGGTCTGTGTGGAAGGTGGATTTTAGGTCTGCAAGTAAGGATTTTAAAGTGGCTGTTGTGACTGGGGCAGAGGAGTCAGCCATGCTGTGAACAGGGTCTCTTACTTCCGAAACGGAGGCTGGTGAGCTCGGGCCGTCGGCGCCATCTTGTCCCGCCATCTCCTGCATGGTGGCCGAAGTAAGGTGCATTTGAAGCGTTTTCTGCTTCAGCTTTTTGCAGGTTTTCGCCGCCATCCGCGCCTATGGTGTAAGGCAAGTGTGTACCTGCAGTTTTTATTATTTTTGCGGTCGGGTGTACGCCGTGTCTGTGCTGTGAACACCGTACAGCGGAGGAGCTCGGCACTCACGCGTCCGTCCTCGTCTGCCGCTAGGACACGCCCCCACTTTTTTTTTTTTTTTACATTTAGAACTTGCCAAATATTTGCATCATCATCATATATTGGGAGAAAATGTATTCAATTCACAATAACCACAATTACCAATCTGTGCCATGGGGTGGCGTAATTGCTCTTGCAATCAGACTTCATATATGTTTATATATGTTTATATGTTTTATTTCCTGTGTTACGGGGATATCATACTTTGTGGAAAAAACATTAATAAAAAAAATTGAAAAAAAGGTCTAGCTATCAGGACCTGTCATAAAAGATGGTTTAAGGTAGCTGTTTCAAAGCAGTGAGTGCTCACTTCCTTTCAGTCCGGCCGGGAACAGGAACTGAATCCCCTGTACCGCGCGGTACCCGGCCGGACTGACAGGACGAAGAGGAGATCGGCCACCCACTCTGCACAGGGAAGGGGAGGTAAGAGAGGCAGTGCGGCAGCCGTCTGAGCGCTCTCTATAGAGCGCTCAGGCGGGTGCAGCATTAGAAGGGCCGGCGATGGGGGCGCAGGGCGCCCCCGGCAGCCATATACCCAGCGTATAAGACGACCCCCGACTTTGGAGAAGATTTTCCAGGGTTAAAAAGTCGTCTTATACGCCGGAAAATACGGTACTTTTTTACCCTATGCAGTGAAGTACGTTGACCAATACTGGTCCGATTCTCATGTGGGTCCCACACCTCCTATTTGACCATCACTGGTCTGCTATCTGGCAGCCACCTGGGTCCTCAACATCGGGTCCCCCACACATACACTTCACATGTGAAACCACTGGTAAGAACAGTTTTCTCTACTCTTTTTGGCTATTTTTTTTTTCTTTCAATTTTCGATTTTTATTCTGACATTTTCTTTTTTTGCTTTCACAAATTTTTAAAGGGACACTAGAGTCACCTGAACAACTTCAGCTTAATGAGGTTGTTCAGGTGAGTGCTACAGCTCCCTGCAGCATTTTTCTTGTAAGCACTGTATTTTCATAGGAAGCTTGTAACACCTCTAGTTGCAGTCAATCAGGCCACCAGAGGGACTTCCGAGTTCAAAAGCCCTAAAAGGGCTTCATTCACGTCTGACGTATTCACGCATGAGTGAATACTTCAGACGTGCTATCAGCACACAGAGCACTGTGAAAGCGCTTTGTGTCCTGAGGCTGTCAGCACCGCGTGGGAGATAAAAAAAAAAAACACACAGCTTCCTGGATCGTGCTGACAATGAAGATTGCAGAGACCCGAAGGCTAAAGATTACAGATGAAGATTTCAGAGACCCGAAGGCTGAAGATTGCAGAGATTGAAGACTGGAGACTGGAGACAGGTGGTGTCTGGAGAGAGGAGGCTGGAGACAGCAGGCAGAAACTTCAAATAGTGAGTACAATTATTTTCTAATAATAATAATATTGTACTGAATTGTGTTCATTATATTTATTTTCATGTTTATTTATTAGTTTAAAATTTTTTAAATTGTAGTTATTTATTTTCATTATAAAATGCTTTATATATATATATATATATATATATATATATATATAGTTTATTTTTTTTCTAATCTATTTTGATACTGTAATTTCTTTCCTACTTTAATGTTTAGTTAAATTAGTATGTAATTTTAGGGGCATATTCACTAAATGCTTTTTTTGTAACCTGAACAAAATATGCCATTTAATTTTTTTTTATGGTGATATGATTATGCTCATTATTTAATTGGGCTACAGTTATCACTATAACCACCATATGTTCACTATATGGATATATATGATATATGGCTGTAGAAAATATTGATCACTGTAAAAAAACTAAAAAAAAAACTAAAAAAAAATTGACAGTGTTATTGCCTTGTATGTTTAAATTAAATTTAAACCAAATAGAAAAAATACAGGAAGTCTTGGTTAAGCGTAAATAATGTATTGCATAATTTTTTTATGTTTGGATGTAAAAGACAACATTTGGGATTTGCTTCACTAATCGTTCTACAGTTATTCTACTAATAATTAATTGTATAGGCTAGTCGTGCTTTCAAAATCTGAACAATAAATATCCATTTGTGTTTTCATTTAGGTTTTTAATGAAGACTCTGATTCGTCTTTCAAGTTTGATTTGGTAAGTTTAATTATTATTATTATTTTTTTTAGTTATACAGGGACGGCCTTAGGCCATTAGGTGCCCTGTGTGAAAAGTCTTCATTGCGCTCCTCCCCTTTTCTCCCCCCAAGTTGCCTGTATACAGTCACACACAGGTACAGGCAGACAGTCACACAAACATTTACAAGCAGACAGTCAGACACACAGTTAAAGGGAAAACAATCATGAACAGTTACATGCACACAGTCGCACGCAGACAGTCGCACGCAGACAGTCACACACACAAAGGCACAGCTACAGCGACACACACAGGCAGTCACACACACAGAGGTAGGCAGACAGTCACACACGAATGCACAGCTACAGCGACACACACACAAAGGCACAGCTACAGCGACACACACAGGCAGTCACACACAAAGGCACAGCTACAGTGACACGCAAAGCTACAGTGACACACACAGTCACACACAGGCACAGGCAGACAGTCACACAAACATTTACAAGCAGACAGTCAGACACACACAGTTATGTGAACACAATCATGAACAGTTACAGGCAGACAGTCAGACACGCAAAGGTACACCGACACGCACAGCTACAGTCACACACATACAGTCACACACAGTCAGGCAGACAGTCACACACAGTCAGGCAGACAGTCATACACACAAAGGCACAACTACAGCGACACGCACAGCTACAGTGACACACACAGTTACAGTCACACACAGGCAGTCACACACACACACACACACACAGGCAGGCAGATACACACACTTCCTTCTTTTCATTCTTGCAGGAAGGGGGAGTGGAGGCAGTTGGTTGTTGGAGAAGTTGGGACTCCTTCCTGCTTCCCCTTTACTGTGCAGCAGTTACTGCTTCCCCTTTTCCGCACATCTCGCACACCCACTGGCGGATCCAGAGTCTTATCTAGGGAGGGGCACTCATTTTTTTATTATTTAAAGAAACAATCCAGGCACAATAACCACTACAGCTCTCTGTAGTGGTTATGGTGCCAGTAGTGCTGTGGCGCCCTCCCAGAGTAAATAGTCAAATGGTTTAAGAACAGTTTGACAATTTACCTGGGGTCTGCCAGGATAGGGGCTGTAGTAGGGGATAGAGCCTCTAGTAGTGTGTGTGTGTGAGAGTAGGCAGTGTGTCTGTGTGTGTATATGGGAGGCACTAAGTGTGTGAAGGATGCAGGGTGGGTATGGGAGACAGTGTGTGAGGGGTGCAGAGTGTGTGTGTGTGTGTATGGGAGGCAGTGCATGTGGGCCAGTGTGTGTATAGGGGTGCAGTGGGAGCACTGTGTGTAGGAGGGGCAGTGTGTGTTTGTGTGAGGGGTGTAGTGTGTGCATGAGAGTGCAGTGTGTATATGTGGGGTGCAGTGGAAGCACTGTGTGTATGGGCCCAGTGTGTGTATGAAGGTGTAGTGGGGGCAGTGTGTGTATTGGAGTACATTTGGGGAAGTGTGTGTATAGGGGTGCAGTGTGTGTGTGGGGGTGCAGTGCTTGTGTGGAGGTGCACTGTGTGTATGGGGGTGTAGTGTGTGTGTGGGGAGAAGTGTGTGAGGGTGTAATGTTTGGCGTTGGGGGAGCACACACAGTGTGTGTGGGGTGCAGTGTTTGTATGGGGAGCACTGTGTGTATGTGGGAGAAGTGTGTGTGTGTTGGGGGGTGCAGTGTGTATGGGGGGCTGTGGGGGCAGTGTGTATGGTGGGGCATGTGTGTGGGGGGCTGTGGGGGGTGGGGCAGTGTGTATGCGGGGAGGCTGTGGGGCAGTGTGTATGGTGGGGCAATGTATGGGGGCTGTGGGCAGTGTGTTTGGTGGGGCTGTGAGGGCAGTGTGCAAGGTGGGGCAGTGTGCAAGGTGGGGCAGTGTGTATGGGGGACTGTGGAGGCAGTGTGTTTGGTGGGGCAGTGTATGTGGTGGGCTGTGGGGGCAGTGTGTATGGTGGGGGCTGTGGGGGCAGTGTGTTTGGGGGGCTGTGGGGGCAGTGTAAAACAATTTTTTTTTTTAATTAATAAACTATTACTTATAATCCCCCCTCCCTTTCTACCTTCGCCCAGGGAGGGAGGATATCGCTTGTAATCCATGGTGGTCCGGTGGAATCCCTGGTGGTCCAGTGGTGAGAGTGAACTCTAGCCTGCACCTCCTGAGGCTAGAGATCACTCTCGCAAGAATGGAGCGTTGCCGAGGTAACCGCGGCAACGCTCCGTTCTCGCGAGAGGAGACCCAGCGGAGCTGCAGGCTAGAGCTCCTCCCGGGTCTCCTCCCTTCCTGCTGGCTGCCAAGTAATATGCCTGCAGACCGGTGAGGGAGATCTCTGATCTCCCCTGCGGTCCGTGAAGGCACTTAGCAGGGCCGGCGCTTGGACAGCACTGGCCCTGCAGGAGAGAGCATCGGATCTCGGGGGGGGGGAATTGCCCCGTTGCCCCCCCCCCCGTGGATCCACCACTGCGCACACCCCTAAGGCTGGCCCTGGTCTCACTTTTTCAGTGCTCTTTTTTTTTTCAGGGCTGGTGAGTGTGGGTTAGTGAGTGAGGTGTGGGCGGGTGACTGAGTAATTGTGAGTGTGGGCTGGCGAGTGAGTGTGGGTTAGTGAGTGAGTGATTGTGAGTGTAGGTGGGTGACTGAGTAATTGTGAGTGTGGGCTGGTGAGTGAGTGTGGGCTGGTGCGTGAGTGTGGGCAGGTGACTGAGTAATTGTGAGTGTGGGTGGGTGACTGAGTAATTGTGAGTGTGGGCTGGCGAGTGAGTGTGGGTTAGTGAGTGATTGTGAGTGTGGGCAGGTGATTGAGTAATTGTGAGTGTGGGCTGGCGAGTGAGTGTGGGTTAGTGAGTGTCAGGTTACCTTTGGTGTCTACCTCGGAGGAGGTTAGACACCTAGACGTCCATCCTCCCAGGGGGGCTGACTCACCCGATCCTTGCACTCCTCCCGGTCGTTTACACGCCGGCCGCGATAGCTCCGCCTCCTTTTATGACGTGGCGCTCAGTAGCCGACGTCATGACGGCAATCACGTTCCGACCCGTCAATCACGGCAACTAAGTGCCGAACAACGAATCAGGACTCGTTGGGGGCGGAGCCAACAGTTAAAGAGCCAAGGTATAAAAAAGGGTTCTGTGGAATGATTCATTGCCCTGTCGTGTTTCTAGCTAGTCTGGTCACTCAGTGCAATTACCTCTATTGTCTTTTGGTTCCTGACTCGGCTTGTATTTTGACCCTGCTTTCCTCTCTTGTCCTTTTGACTCGGCTTGTCTCTCGCTTACCTACTCTCTCGTTCCCTCGACCTCGGCTTGTCTCTGACCATTCTTTGCTTTCTCCTTACGTTAGTCCGGCCATTCTAAGGTCCGGTATACGTACCTATCTCCTGTTTGTATTCTGCGTGTTGGATCCCTGTCACGATCCTGACATTACGACAGGGCCAATGGATCCTGCAGGTACAAACTCTCAGGTCGGTTCTCCTGACTCTAGATTTGAGGCCATGGATCATAGAATGGACCAGATGGCTCTAGCTCTGCAAGCATTGCTATCTCGTCCTAGTAATCACTCAGAGGAGAGGCATACCCCATCTATCTCTCCTATAAGTACAGGCCTAGAGGTAGCCACAGTGGCTACTTCTTCCCGTGTTACGTCCCCGTCACGCTATGGCGGCGCTCCTGACACTTGTCGAGGCTTTTTAAACCAGATAGGTATCCATTTTGAGTTACAACCCCACGCCTACCCTACTGACAGGGCGAAGGTTGGATTTATAATTACCTTGCTCATTGACAAGGCACTTAGATGGGCTAACCCCCTGTGGGAAAATGATAACCCGTTAGTTTATAATTATAATGCTTTTGTCGCTGCATTTAGGAGAGCTTTTGACCCCCCCAGGAAGAAAGGCCAATGCAGCTAGACTACTGTTACGTCTTAGACAGTATAACCGAACCCTAGTGGATTATGCTTTAGAGTTCAGATCCTTGGCGGCAGAAGTCAAGTGGAATGAACAGGCTTATATGGACGTATTTATGAACGGGTTATCTGATGAGATTTTAGATGAGGTGGCCACAAGAGATCTTCCTGAAAATTTGGAGGATCTGATTTCATTTATTTCCCGAATAGATGAACGTATGAGACAGAGGCAGAATATTCGGGATAGAACCCGCAGATCCTCCATAAGACTAGCTCCCTCATTTCAGACTTCTGATTCTACTACTTTAGCTCTCCCAGAACCTATGCAAATAGGTAATACTCGACTCTCAGAAGAGGAAAGACAGTACAGGAGAAGGGAGGGTCTTTGTATGTATTGCGGAATTAGAGGTCACCTACGCCTAAATTGCCCTAACCGGCCGGGAAACGCTCGCACCTAAGTTTCTCAAGAGGACAGGCCTTGGGTGTTTCTATCTTGTCCTCTATATATGATTATAAAGATCATAGGCTTCTGATACCTGTTTCTTTAGCTTGGGAAAAGGGAGTACTTAATGCTATGGCTTTGATAGATTCCGGAGCAGCTGAAAGCTTTATTGACCAAGCCTTTGTCACTAACCATTCTATCCCATCTCAGCTAAGGGATACACCCTTGGCCGTTGAGGCCATAGATGGTAGACCATTATCTGAACCTGTTATTTTTCGTGAAACCATACCAATTAAGTTAACCACTGGTATCCTTCACGAGGAAAGAATATCCCTCATGCTGATCTCATCTCCTTCAGTTCCTATAGTCTTGGGGTATCCCTGGCTTAAGAAGCATAACCCTATCATTGACTGGGAACTGGGTGAGATAGTCTCCTGGGGTCAGGGTTGCCAGAGAGGATGTTTGCAGAAAGTCTCACCGATTTGCAGGGTTGACGCCCCGGTTAACTCTTCCCAACCTACAGATTTACAGATACCGTCGCAGTACCTGGATTTAAAGGCAGTCTTTGACAAAAAGAGGGCTGATACTTTACCTCCACATAGGTCTTTCGACTGTAAAATTAGACTCCTACCTGGTACTATGCCTCCGAGGGGTACGGTATATCCTTTATCCACTAAGGAAAACTTAGTCCTAGAGGAGTACATACGTGAAAACCTAGACAAAGGATTTATTAGGAGATCATCTTCTCTGGCCGGGGCCGGTTTCTTTTTTGTAGATAAAAAAGACGGCACTCTACGGCCTTGCATTGATTATCGGGGCTTGAATAAGATAACTGTTAGAAATGCTTATCCTATTCCTTTAATTACTGAGCTCTTTGATCGACTGAAAGGCTCCAAGATTTTTACCAAGTTAGATTTGAGGGGAGCTTATAACTTGGTGAGAATTCAGCAGGGAGACGAATGGAAAACAGCTTTCAATACCCGTTATGGCCACTATGAATACACGGTAATGCCCTTCGGGCTTTGCAATGCACCTGCAGTATTCCAGGACCTTATTAATGAGGTTCTTAGGGAATTTCAGCATGAATGCGTTATAGTATATTTGGATGATATACTAATACACTCTAGAGAGATTGAGACTCACCACAGACAAGTCAGAAGGGTACTGCGCAAACTGTTACAACATGGATTGTACTGCAAATTGGAAAAGTGTAGCTTCGACCAATCTCAGATAAACTTTCTTGGCTACGTTATTTCTGGAGACGGATTTAGGATGGACCCCATTAAACTCCAATCGATTTTAGATTGGCCATTGCCCAGGGGACTCAAGGCCATTCAGAGATTTATCGGATTCTCCAATTATTATAGGCGCTTCATTAAAGGTTACTCTTCTATTATTGCTCCTATTACTAATATGACTAGACAGGGTGCTGATACCAAGACTTGGTCTACAGAGGCTCTCTCTGCTTTCAAAACACTCAAAGAACATTTTGCCTCAGCACCGATATTAGTTCATCCTGACACATCTTTGCCTTTTCTACTCGAGGTTGACGCCTCGGAGACAGGTATAGGCGCTATCTTGTCCCAAAGGCTAGGTTTGGATAAACCGTTACATCCATGTGGGTTTTTTTCCAAGAAATTATCTGGGCCTGAAAGTAGATATGACATTGGTGATAGGGAACTGTTAGCGGTCATTATGGCTTTAAAGGAATGGAGACATTTGTTGGAGGGGACATTATACCCGGTTATTATTTTGACGGATCACAAGAATTTGTCCTACATAGGGGAGGCCAAGCGCTTGTCCGCCAGGCAAGCTCGTTGGTCCTTGTTTCTGACACATTTCAATTACGTGCTCACTTATAGACCTGGTTCTAAGAACTCTAAGGCAGATGCATTGTCCCGTCAACATGAACCTTCTACGGTGTCTGAAGCAGCTTTGTCTTCTATCGTTCCTAAGTGTAATATTATTGCCAACACTTGTGTCAGGATACACTCGCCGTTGCTTGCTGAGATCAAGAAAGTACAACATCTAGCTCCCAAACCTGTTCCTGGGGATCGATACTTCGTTCCTCCTGAGCTCCAAGTGGAACTGCTGCATTGCTTTCATGACAGTAAAATTGCTGGGCACCCCGGCATACGCAAGACGTGTTCCCTGATTTCTAAAGATTTCTGGTGGCCTTCCCTTCGTAAGGATATAAGGGATTTCGTCGGGGCATGTGCTGTCTGTATGAAGACTAAGCAACCTCACGCGCTCCCTTGTGGACTTTTGCACCCCTTAGAAATTCCCGAGAGACCATGGTCATGTTTGGCTATGGACTTCATTGTCGATTTGCCTGTTTCTAAAAAACATACTGTTATTCTCACGGTGATTGACAGGTTTACTAAAATGGCTCATTTCGTGCCCTTGCCTAAACTGCCCTCGTCTCCCGAATTAGCTGAGATTTTCGCGAGGGAGATTTTTCGCTTACATGGTATTCCCTCTGAAATTGTTTCTGATAGAGGTTCCCAATTTGTTTCCCGCTTTTGGAAGTCTTTCTGTTCTCACTTAGGCATCAAGTTGAATTTCTCATCTGCCTATCATCCCCAGTCCAACGGAGCTGCCGAACGCACCAACCAAAAGATTGAACAATATTTACGTTGTTTTGTTTCTGAACACCAGGACGATTGGGTTGGTCTGATTCCTTGGGCAGAGTTTGCACACAACAATCTCGTTTGTGATTCTACTCGTTCTAGCCCCCTTTTCTTGAATTATGGCTTTCATCCTTCCATTCTTCCGTCGGTTTCCCCTTCCCAAGGGGTTCCGTCAGTTGATGTTCATGTCGCCAATCTGAGAAAGTTGTGGGATCAGACTCGACGAATTCTTCTTCAGAATTCCATGGTGTTCAAACGACACGCTGACAAACGAAGACGGGTGGCTCCGGTTTTTGCCCCGGGTGATAGGGTGTGGTTGAGTACCAGAAACATCCGCTTGAAGGTTCCTTCCATGAAATTTGCCCCTCGTTACATAGGCCCTTACAAGGTTCTGTGTCGGATTAACCCGGTTGCGTATCGTCTTGCCCTTCCGCCTGCCCTGCGCATCCCTAACTCTTTTCATGTTTCCTTGTTGAAGCCTTTGGTTTGCAACAGATTTTCCTCCGCTGAGTCCTCCCCTCTCTCTGTCCAGGTTGAGGGTCAGGAGGAATATGAAATCAAATCCATTCTCGATTCTCGTATTTCTCGGGGGAGGTTGCAATATCTTGTTGACTGGAAGGGGTATGGTCCTGAAGAAAGGTCTTGGGTGGTCCATGAAAATGTGCATGCCCCCCGTCTCCTCCGGGCATTTCATGCTCGTTTTCCGTCTCGCCCCGGTTCCTTCCGCCCGGTGGGCGTTTCTGAGAGGGGGG
>OW240913.1:227415340-227446039 GCA_933207985.1 Pelobates cultripes
CGGACCCGTCTGAAACCTCCTCTGAGTCCGCATCAGAGTCGGACAAATCAGGTAGGGCTTTTGCCCTCTTCCGCACCGCTTTTGCCCGGTGGGGGGCTCTTTTACGTGGGAGCACCACGTCCTCAGTCTCAACAGGGCGCAACCTGTCCGTCATACTAGATTTGGAGGCAGTACTTATTAAATGATGCGATTTACTTGTGGCCGCTAGGGACCATCGGCTTGCTATCAGAGGCCATAGATGCCTGATGCCATGATAGCGGAGGAGATAGAGTGGGACAAGGTGTCCAACATCACTCCCATGGCATTGTAAATGGCCTGTGTAACAGACTTGCATCCAGGGGCAAGTGGAAACTCCTCTGAGTTCATGTGGTCCTAAGATGCCTCCTCTATGCCACCAGGGGCAGTATCTGCTGGGCTTAGTAGAGGTGTTAGGAGCAGTAGCCTGTCTGTCAGAAAGGGATTGCATAGCGCGGGTGGTCCAGGTAATGGCTTTTATGGCCGCGATTTGGCGGGCGGCTGGGGCTCGGTCTGAGACGGGGAGATATGAAGGGGGGGGACCTCGGAGCCCCGAAAGCGTCCCCCCAATGGTGGGGAAAAAAGAAAAAACGGGTTATAAACAACCCGACCGGCAGTGCAAGGGGGAGGCTTGCTCCAGGGGAGGGACAAGGACCCTGCACTGAACTATGAAGCACCACAGTACAAATACCTAATACAGGCAAATAATGTATTAGGGAAGAATAATAGTATTAACCAAAGGTAGTAATAACAACAGAAACACCAATAAAATAATATTAAGGGTAAAATAATACTAATAAAATAGTAAATTACAATACAATTCTTAAGAGCAGAAAAATTATGAGGTACTTCGCTGAGGCAGCAGCAAAGAAAGAGGAAGAGAGGAGGTCACGTGACAGGATATTACAGATGGACTGCTCCCATAGGCTGGAAGGTAATGATGATATAGCGTGTTAACCCTGTGGGGTATTTCTACAGTTTTTTCTATATCATAGATACCTTAACTTTCTTTGCTGCTGAGGAATAAAAGAAAGAGATAAGCCTAATAATGATACCGGAGAAACTGACGGAAGCAAAGCACAGAGAGATGGACACAGGTTTCTTCAGGAAGGAAGAGATTCTTTATTGGATCACCGATCGGGACTCAGAGGGACTAATGTCACCAAAAATACAGCAAGTTCTGAGTGCCGAACAATAGTGCAGGCTCCCTATATAGGCACATAACTCCTCCCATATTAAGCTCCACCCGCACATTCTCTTGACCAATCAATACAAATAAGAATTAACTTCCTGCTTGACCGCATGGCTTGTCCAGCACAATGGAGGAGGGGAATACTACATCCTGTATTCTTGCACATGCTCCGTACACTACTGATCGTATCTTGCCTCGTGCAACCAACTGATCGATACGTCAGCATATGCACGTACACATGCCACGTGGTAATCTCGGCCTACTAAATTTATTTTTACCGAGATTCCACCACATTCCCCCCTTTGATGCCTCTTGATATTTTACAATTACTTGAGGCATCACTTAACCTTGGTTTGCATACACCACAAGTTACCTTTGAACCAGACCAGACTTATCCTATGATGTGAATCTTCAACACTCGTCTTCCTGCATTGGTTCTCCCTGATCTAGAGCCTTATATTTATAAATTGCCATTATCTGTGCAGCAGCCTTCCTCTCTGCTATATTTTCTATCAGGCTTTGCACAGACCTAACTACTAAGGGTATAAGACACGGCAGGAGTAGACACAACATTAAAATCAGTAGGACTCCACCTACCACTGCCTTAAGCCCTCCAAACCACTCATACCAGCTACCAAACCAACTACTTGGATTGTATCCTTTCCATACCTGAGTAGGCACATGCGCTAGTTTAACCATATGGCTAGTAAGCTCAGCTATTGCTTGCCCTTCGTCATCTATTTGAAGACAGCAATTGCTCAGGTTAAACTTCCCACATACACCTCCCTCTACTGCCAAAAGATAATCAAAGGCTAATCTATTTTGGTAAACTGCTGTCCTCATCCTGGTATTATGCTTCGCTAGAAGATTGAGCGCTTGTGATGTCTCGTTAGTAATGATCTCAACCACCGCCTGTAACCTTATAATGCGGTTGAGCATATAAATAGGGGTTCTATAACCAAAGGTACCATCCTCTGCCCACGTGGCTGGCCCATAATAATCTATAATACGCTGGGCAGGCCATTCATTATCTTCCCAGGCACCTATCTCTATGGGTCCCCTTTTCTTCCTATGATTCACATCATACACTTTAACACCTAAAGTCTCACCTGTTTCAATAAGCAACAAGAAGAAGGATGGTTTCAACATACCCAACACACATGCCCCTTCCCAGTCCTGTGGTAACTCCGAATAGGCCTTCTTACCACAGATCCAGTACAAATTCGCTGGGGCTCTCCAGTTAGATGTGATGGATAGATCAAACCATACGTCCTTTAAATTGGCATATCTTGCAAGCGGGTTAGATGGTTCTGAGACATTTGAAGCCGACCACCAAGTTGTATTCTTTGTATCATCATCATAAGCTTTTTGCCCTAGACAAGTTAATTCTCCTACAGAAGTATTATACATCATTCCTTTCCTCGCTATGCAAACATAACCTATGATGGGGGTCTTCAATCTCCACTCAGATTTACCTCTAACACTCATATGATAGTCGGCTTGTGTAGATATTAATTGGTCAACTGCCTCAGAACCGGACATTACCTCCTTTGCTTCCCAAGGCCATTGGTCTCCCATGTTAGTACCTCCACACACATAGCAGTTGGTAACATTAAGACTACCGGCAATACTCTCGGCTAAATCAATGAACAAGTTTTAGCATTATGGGGGATCTTATTATCTATGCTCATCTCTTCATAAAAGGAATGGTATACTTGATGAGTTTGGGAGGTTACCGTATCAGTCTCCATCCCTATAAACAATATTGTCCCAGGGTCTAAACCCGTCCCATATATTTGAAACCCAAATAAATTACCATATTTATCTAAGAACTTGTCAGGGTTATTTATAAGTATATGGATTGGATTGCATTCCATAGACTTACAATATGGATCAGTAGGCAACTTAGTCACAATCATGTCCTTGTCTGCTGTCTGTCCCCAAGTCGCCCACCCCACACAAGACTAATATGGGCAGAAGTTATAATCTCTATTTGGGCATCTTGGACTTACATATTTATTTTTACTACTGGGACAAATATATTTATCGTTAGACCCATACGTCCTCTCCCATCTAAGATCCCACATACATTCCACGGCTTTCTACCACTTGATATTGCTTTACACGCATCAAATAGCAGAGCACCTGAAGAATATACGGATTCTAATACCGTCTTATTAATTAGGGTCCCCTGAGGATCTCCATTTCTGAGTCAACCAAATTGTACGGGGTTGATACTCAGGACTGAAGCACTTAGGTTCTCCTACTCCTAAATGACACACACTATATTCTATATTTAAGTATCTACATCTTGATACATCTCCTTTACACTCATATTGCGAATGCCAAATTAGGGTCTGGGATATATAGTTACCTGTTCTTGTAGTCTTAATGCATACCTCACAGCTAGGAGTGTTGGTACCTCTACCTTCCTGAATATAAAAATACACATAAATAAACATTATTAAGAATACATCTTTCGTTGTCATCCTCAGTCTTCGTCCGTGCGAAGGCACCTCAGCTTCCAGAATGTAAGGGCTGCAGGGAATGGAGTTCTGCTCGTCTTCACAGGGGTCCCCTCAAGACTTTACCTGACTTATACACTCGTTGGTGAGTGGACAGGCTTTATTATGGCCTTCTCACTCACTTACCAAGTCTCTGAAACAATAAAATTTGTAATCCACAAGGTTCCTCGTCACTCCGACTGAGTCGTGCGTTTTAACTGGATCTTGCAGGGATTCTCTGGATCTGCTGTAACTTGCCAAGAATCGGCTGCTGCTGGTTTAACCCTGGAGTGATGTATCCACGGAGTCACTTCGGCTACTTTTATCGCTGTAGGGGTAGACAAAAGAACAACATAAGGACCTCTCCACTTGGGCCCTAACGGCACATTATTCCACTCTTTAATCCACACTTGGTCGCCTGGGTGGTAACTATGAATTGGGGGATAAATATTTACAGGTAATCTATCTTGTACCCATTTCTGTACCTCCTCCATAGTCTTACCCAACTCTACAACCTGCTGCCGGGTAATTCCTTCTCCCAACTGACTCAAATCCCCCTTTAAGTTACCAAGCACGGGAGGTGGTCGCCCGTACATGATTTCAAAAGGAGAGAGGCCCATCCTTCTGGTAGGTGTACTACGGATTCGCAATAGAGCTATGGGCAAGAGAACGTTCCACTTAAGTTGGGTTTCCTGACACATTTTAGCCAACTGATTCTTAATAGTTTTATTCATTCTCTCTACCTTACCAGAACTCTGGGGTCTATATGCCGTATGAAGCCTCCACTTTATACCAAGCATATGAGTCAATTGTTGTAGGCACTGATGAACAAAAGCTGGACCATTGTCCGATCCTATAAAGCAGGGTAGTCCATATCGGGGTATTATTTCTCGTAGCAGGAATCTCACGACTTCTCCTGCTTTCTCTGTACGAGTAGGACATGCTTCTACCCAGCCTGAATAGGTGCACACCACTACCAGCAGGTATCGATGTCCACCCGATTTAGGCATCACTGTATAGTCAATTTGTAAATCGGACATGGGAAGTCCCCCCATAAACTGGACTCCTGGTGGCTTTACTGGTCCTTGTCTTGCATTATTTTTGGCACACGTTACACATCTACGTACAATGGCCTGAGTCAAGTTGGACAATCTTGGTATGTAGAAATGTTTTCTGAGAGATTCTTCTGTACTGTCTCTCCCAGAATGTGTCCCGTTATGATAGTTTTGGACAATTTCTACCGCTAGTGATGCTGGGATAACTATTCTTCCATCTTCTAACTGATACCATTTGTTCTCCAAATACTTTCCAGGTTCAGTCCTTAACCACTCCTCTTCTTGAGCTGTATAAATTGGAGTCCATTGAGACAGTGAGGTTGGTATAAGAGCAGCTATATGCCCCACATATTCCTGTCTTCCTGATTCAGCAGCACGCTTAGCTGCACTATCTGCCATCCGATTCCCTTTGGTTACATCACCATCTCCTCTCAGATGCGCCCGGCAATGTATAATACCGACTTCTTTCGGCTCCCACACTGCTTCCAATAGTTGTAGGATCTCAGCTGCGTATTTGATTTCTTTGCCTTCTGAATTCAATAGTCCTCTTTCTTTATACAAAGCTCCGTGGGCATGAGTGGTTAAATACGCATACTTGGAGTCCGTGTAGATGTTCACTCTTAAACCTTCAGCCAATTGTAACGCTCGTGTCAGTGCTATCAATTCTGCCTTTTGTGCTGATGTTCCTTTTGCTAGTGGCCGAGCTTCTATCACCTTGTCTATCGTTGTTACTGCATATCCTGCATAGTGGATCCCTTCTTTTACATAACTACTGCCGTCGGTGTAATATTGAACATCAGGGTTCTGGATGGGAAAATCACGAAGATCTGGTCTACTTGAAAATACTTCATCCATTACTTCCAAACAATCATGTTGACTTTCAGTAGGTTGTGGCAAAAGGGTAGCTGGATTTAAGGTATTTACAGTCTCTAAATGCACTCTTGGGTTTTCACACAACATTGCTTGATACTTGGTCATACGGCTGTTACTAAACCAATGATTTCCTTTGTAATCCAACAACGTCTGTACTGCATGTGGAACTCGTACATAAAGTTCTTGACCCAGAGTGAGTTTATCGGCTTCAGCTACTAGCAGGGCGGCTGCAGCTACAGCTCTTAGACAAGGTGGAAGTCCGCTGGCCACTGCATCCAGTTGCTTAGACATGTAGGCAACAGGTCTTTGCCATGATCCCAAGTACTGTGTCAATACTCCACAGCCATTCTTCTTTGCTCATGTACATACAGGTAGAATGGCCGTGTGTGGTCAGGTAGACCTAATGCTGGGGCACTCATCAAAGCCCTCTTCACATCTTCGAATGCCGTTTGCTGTTCTTGAGTCCATAAGAAGGGGTCGTGCTCTGTACCTTTGATAGCTGCATACAGAGGTTTTGCCAGTATCGCGTAGCTGGGAATCCATATCCTACAGAAGCCTGCTGCCCCCAAGAATTCTCGCACTTGTCTTCTATTCCTGGGTATCGGTATTTGGCACACAGCTTCTTTTCTCTCTGGCCCCATAATTCTTTGACCTTCAGAGATATGGAATCCCAGATATTTGACAGTTGGCAAACACAACTGAGCCTTCCTTCTAGACACCTTGTATCCTGCCTTCCAGAGAATGTGTAGTAGATCGTGCGTTGCTTGCTGACATACTTCCTTTGTAACTGCTGCTATCAACAAGTCATCTACATATTGTAATAATACACACTCTCCTGGGATAGACTCGAAATCTAGTAGATCTTGACTTAGAGCTGAACCAAATAGGGTAGGTGAATTTTTAAACCCCTGGGGCAATCTTGTCCAGGTCATTTGGCGTTTCGAGCCCGTTACAGCATTTTCCCATTGGAAAGCGAAGATACATTGGCTTTCTGCGGCAATTCGGAGGCAAAAGAAGGCATCTTTGAGATCTAAGACTGTAAAGTAAGTAGCCCCGCCCGGAATTAAAGCAAGCAGGTTATATGGATTGGGCGCGACTGGATGTATACTAACAACCGCATCATTGACTGCTCTCAAGTCCTGCACAGGTCGATACTCATCTGTACCGGGCTTTTGAACAGGCAGCAATGGGGTGTTCCAGGGGGAAGTACAGAATTTTAGGATACCATACCGTATGAACTTATCCAGATAAGATTGGATGTTCTTCTTAGCCTTCTGCGGAATATGATATTGTCTCAGGCTTACTGGATAAACCCCAAGTTTTGGTTCGATTTTAATAGGTGGAATATTGCGGGCCAGTCCTGGTGGGTTGTTCTCTGCCCAAACTCCTGGTATGTTAAATAAGGATTCATCACTCCTCGGGGTTTGGCTAGTCAACACTGTATAAAGTCGCCACTCTTCTTCCTTTGGTACGGACAATGTCATAATACCTGAGGGTCCATTAAACTTTAAGGATGTTGTTCCATTTGGTAGGAGCGTAATCTGCGCTTGTAATTTGGATAGCATATCACGTCCCAGCAATTGGACTGGACACTCAGGCATATAAAGGAATTGATGTTTTACTACGTGGCCTCCCAATGTACAGAGTCGACTTTTAAGAACCGGTTTTTCAGCACTTCTTCCAGTTGCTCCTATTACAGTAATAGTTCTTCCAGATGGAGGAGCAACTAGATTAGTCACCACCGAATGTTCAGCACCAGTGTCGATCATGAACGCACTCCTTTTTCCCCCTATTGATACATCGACCATAGGCTCCATTCGACCAAGGGGGATGGAGCCCGGTCGGTATCAATAGTCCTCCATGACCGTGTCAGCCAATCCCACAAAGTCCCTACCTTCTCTATCGCGGGACCTTTGCGCTGCTGGATAGTACCTATCTTCCCTTACACTTCCTCTGTTCCCATTACTCCCTCTATTACCATTACTCCCTCCGGGGCCTCCTCTACCTCTCGCTCTGCCTCTAAAGTTTCCATAACCTGCCCTGGGTAAGTCTCTCTCATACTGCTCTCTTTGCGGACACTCGTTCCTCCAATGCCCTTCTTCCTTGCAGTACGCGCACTGATTCCTACTCAAAGGCTCCCTATTCCATCTACCATCGCCTCTATCTGGGCCCCGTCTATCTACGCCTGCGATCGCTACCGCTAGCATATCTGCCTTTCTACGCATCTTGCGCTCTTCCTCTTTCTTACTTTCTGTTTCCCTATTCATATATACTTTGTTCGCTACCTCCATTAGTTGGGTGATAGACATACCTGCAAACCCTTCTAATTTCTGTAGCTTGCGCTTAATATCTCCGTAAGCTTGGCTGACAAAGGCGGAGTTTACCATTCGGGAATTATCAGCGTCTTCCGGATTAAAGGGGGTATACAAGCGGTATGCCTCCAATAATGGGTCATAAAAGACACTGGGCGCTTCATCACTTTTCTGAATCACCTCAACTGTCTTCGACATGTTAATAGCTTTCTTCCCTCCGGCTTTCATGCCAGCAATTATAGCATCTCTATAGGCTTTAAGTTGAGCCATATCTGCGCCATTTACATTCAGTCAGGATCGGTGTTAGGGTAATGTGTTGCGGCCCATGCTGCCGGATTGGCTTGATTTAAAGCACGGGCTCTCTCCTCTAGCGCCTTAATGGCCGCTTGGTTAATCCTTGTCCTTTCCTCATTATTGAACAATGTCATTAATAACTGCTGGCAATCAGCCCATGTCGGGTTATGTGTCTGAACTATCGAGGTGAACAGATCGGTCATAGCTTGTGGTTTCTCAGTGTACGAGGAATTGTGGGTCTTCCAATTCAAGAGATCGGTAGTCGTGAACGGGACATATACGAAGACTGGGTCAGCATGTGCCATTTGACCTGCGGCATCGATATAGGCTGACCCAGGATTCAGGCGAAGAGGCATCTGATAATGTTTTAATTGTTGGGTACCGGTCAGTTGTCGGGTTAGTATGGGGCTACGTGGAGGGGCGTCAGTTAAAGGTTCCGGTCGAGAGGTAATAGGGCATGAGGATGTGGGAACTTGATTTTGGGAAAAGTTAGTGAATAGTATACTCCGAGCCGAGCTAGAAGAAGCTTGACCGGAAGTTTGAAGTGGCGCCAAATCAGGATATTCAGATCTAATGGGGGTTGGTCCTGGTTCCGGAAGGGGAGTTTTAATACGAGGGGGGGTGGATTCTGTACTGGAGGAGGAAGCGGAAGTGGATGGGGGCAATAGGGGAAGGGGTGCAGAGCTTCCTGCATTCGCGTCACTTCCTCTTAAAGGAAAGTAAGGAGGCGGCAAAGGGATCTCGGACTCAGGGGGCGTGTCCAAAATGGGCCTAACACCAGTCCTAGTGGACAAACAAGTCCTGGCCACCATGAGGCGACATTGCTCCTCGTGGCATATCCGGATCCATTTTGGCGAGTCGTTTACGGCCTGCCTCCAACAATCAATGTATGGAAACTGTCCGTAAAGTTCAGGCCTACCTGATACAGCCACGTGTACACGCTGTACCAGGGTTGGATCCAAACTGCCACGCGGCGGCCATGCCGCAACCAAAGTAGGCCACTCCCTAGTGCACAAAGTGACCAAACGTACAGGAGACATTTTAACCCCAAAATCACATGTTTTGAATCCCTTTTTAAAATTCTTTACCATACAACCTAAGGGATCCGAAATCGTTGACTCTGACGCGCCCATACTTATCAATGGAGCGTCGTTGACAACGAATACTATGCACGCGTTCTTATTCAACAGTCACACCCGTTTCCTCTGGCAACAGCACCACGTGGTACAGTTACCGAGTGAAACGTACACAATAACACAATAATCACTCAGGGAATTCCCGTACACACACAGCTGTTACACCAGTCACTAAATAATCAATATTATGCCCTTTGGCGAAACTATACAGTCACCCACGCTATAATTCTCTATATATGAATTACCCGTCTATAACACACCCCAGTAACATCGTCTTTTACTAGTATCGATTACAGTACGGTTAGCATAAGTCAAAGCACAATTTAAGGTCACAATACAATTATTAGTGGTTACGGTGTTAAACATGCAATAGACGACAATGATTAGTACTTATATACAGTGTCAGTAAATATACAGGGTTATGGTACCGTGCACTATGATACAGCAACACACTATTAACACTCTCGCTAGACGGCTGAGCTCGCGCTATCTAACAAGATATACACTTTACTAACAATCTTTAACACATTTACAATCCCAACTAAACTATTGGCCAGTACCTTGAATGGACTACCTAAAACTATATACACCCGTTTTGGTTAGCCACACTGCCCAAGCACCACATATAGCGAACTAGAGGGCGGAATTTACAAAATTGCCCTTCTAGTCTATTTACTCTATCAAAAGTCTAGTGGGTTCCAAATTTACACGCCTTCCCACTTAGCCAAGATAGGTTGAGAGCTAGCGAACCGAATTTACACAGGCGCCGCTTAGTCTCCCGGTCCCTCCGACCTAGCGAACGTAATATACACCCTAGAACGCTAGTCTAGACAAGACACCGGTGTCCGGCTAGGGCTATTTACACAGGACCCCGCCTGACTAACCAGATCAAACGGTCTTACTAAAGAGCGTTCGATCGAGCGGTGCGCCTTCGCTCCTTCCCTCCGACAGAGGGGGCAGATTCCATACACAGATTTAAACCCCTTTTGGGCCTACCGCACAATCGGTATACCCCTAGTGGGTCTGCCGTCTAAAACAGCAGTTGTCTTACCTCCTCGTTCCTGAACCTGAGTTCACACTCATCGACGGGGACACCCCAGCACTTCTTACGTAGAGGCCGATGATCTCCTGGACAACAGACCAGTGGCGCCGAGACGAAGGGAGGTCCACGCAGAAGTTCAGGGGTGCAGCCGTAGAGAACGTGGGCAAAGATAGACCGTCTCACGCCTCTGCCTCTCAGCTACCGTTGAACGATGAGCTTCCCGGCCAATGCACCAAATGATACCGGAGAAACTGACGGAAGCAAAGCACAGAGAGATGGACACAGGTTTCTTCAGGAAGGAAGAGATTCTTTATTGGATCACCGATCGGGACTCAGAGGGACTAATGTCACCAAAAATACAGCAAGTTCTGAGCCCTGAACAATAGTGCAGGCTCCCTATATAGGCACATAACTCCTCCCATATTAAGCTCCACCCGCACATTCTCTTGACCAATCATTACAAATAAGAATTAACTTCCTGCTTGACCGCATGGCTTGTCCAGCACAATGGAGGAGGGGAATACTACATCCTGTATTCTTGCACATGCTCCGTACACTACTGATCGTATCTTGCCTCGTGCAACCAACTGATCGATACGTCAGCATATGCACGTACACATGCCACGTGGTAATCTCGGCCTACTAAATTTATTTTTACCGAGATTCCACCACAATAAGAGCCTCCATGTCCTTTAATAAAATTGATTAATATATTCTGCTTTTATAACTCTTCTTCTGCCCACCTTATGTCAGCACAGCACCAGGACATGTCCAGACCTGTACCAAGATTGGTGGACTGCCACAGCCAGGCAGCCGCTGGTGTTGGCCATTATTTCAGTTACTTATTAATGAAACCCTGGGACAGAGCCCTGGGAGACAAACTCCGTGATTCTCTCTCCCCAGCTCCTCTCTTTGAGTATATTATTGTGAGAGGGGTTGAATTTAGGGCAGCAACAACAATCAGCAGACCCTGCTGAATTGGAATAAAAAAAAAAAAAGAATCATTATGCATGCGGTAGGATAAGTAAGACAATGTTTAGCAGATATACCACTTGATTAAAAATATATGTAATAAAGATATCATTTAGGAAGGTAAAGCCTACATCATAAGCACTATAATTAGAGCACAGGATATAAATAATGTGTTATATAGATTTATCCTCTAGAATAAATACTGTTGAATTATATATAATTAGTAAGTATGGTCATGTCTATAGTACTTTAAGGCAGCAAGTGATATTACGGTGAATCTTCTTGTTTTTGCAAAGCATAATTTGCATATTTACTTTCGAAGTACATGATTTTGTGATTTTGAACATTTTAATCTAGCTGAATAAATAAAAAGCCTATGTTTATTTTAGATTACATAGTTACATAGGTTGAAAAGAGACATGCGTCCATTAAGTTCAGCCTTCCCCACATTTGTTTTTTTGCTGTTAATCCAAAAGAAGGCAAAAAAAACCAGTTTCAAGCGCTTCCAATTTTGCAACAAACTATTTAAAAATAATCCTTCTTGACCCCAGAATGGCAGTCAGATTTATTTTCCCTAATACACGCTTCATGCAATGTATCCATTCACTCCCTTGTTCTCGAACTCTCTATTTGGCTATTCAGTGCAGGATTATTTTTAAGGCTGGGTTTTCAATACTCTGTATCTCTTCACTACAAACATTCTAGACTGGCAGCACAGATATGAATGATTGGCTTTGAAATGATAGATACTGGGTCGAACTAGCAGGAAAGATAACACAGTGACATTGATCAAGTTTTGTTAGTCACAGGCTTAACTCGACACTACCAAAAAAACTGTAACCTGAAATATAATCTCAGTTTGACTCTGTGCTTCCTTCACCTTTCAGTAGAAGAGTGCATATTGCCACTTCCCTAGTCACTTCTTAGCATTAGAAGTATCTACAGAGTGTGGAGTACAGCTGTGAGCGTCCACCCTCCCTTCGCTCTTTGCTTCTGACCCAGAAAGACATTCAGAACAAAGCCCTTCATTGTACTCCCTCTCCCAGTCTAACTCCATGAGACTCTTGTCACCACTTCAAACCAGCAATGAGAACATTCAGAGCACAAATCACATGTAAAGTGTGTCTCGCACAGTCCTTCCTTTATAAGAACACTATTAGAACTAAGCTCACACTCTCACCATTCCAAGGCAGCTGTGTGGATTATAGTATCCAATATAGAAGCAAAACAAAAAAGGCTTCTGTCTTGTCACAAATCATGGCTTATATATATGTATATAGAAACACAAATTAGTTTTTTTACAACTATTGCATAAAATATAAACTCACATAGATATATATTAAAATGTTTTTTGTTGTTGTTTTTTTTTTATTAGACATTGGTTTGGTTTAGTTTTTAGTAAAATTCTGCTTTTCAAAGATTTGTCTACACAAGACAGGATTGGTTATACACAAGATGACATTCACCCCTAATATCTTATCATAGGCGTGCGCACGGGGTGTGCCGGGTGTGCCTGGGCACACCCTAATCCCCGTGGCACGCCTATGGTTTGAGTCCTGCAGGAACAGCGTTCCTGCAGGCACTCAGTGCCCCCTGTTTCACCTCTTGCCCCTGTCATGGGAGGGCAAGAGGTGATGATTCCACCCACCCTGCAGTTCAGCCGCGGCGAGGGAGCTCTCTGCTGTCTGCTCCCTCTCGCCGCGCGCTGATGCCGGGAGCCGGAATATGACGTCATATTCCAATATGACGTCATATTCCGGCTCCCAGCTGCAGCAGACAGCCCGCGCGGCGAGAGGGAGCAGACAGCAGAGAGCTCCCTCGCCGCAGCTGAACTGCGGAAAGGCGCCCGCCCCCACTGGACCCCAGGGAAAAGTCCACCAGCACTCCAGGTAGGTAAATTAAAATATAATAATTTGTGTGTGTGTGTGTCAGTGTGTCTGTGAGTGTGTGAGTATGTGTCAGTGTGTGTTTCTGTGAGTGTGTGAGTATGTGTCAGTGTGAGTGTGTGTCAGGTTACCTTTGGTATCTACCTCGGAGGAGGTTAGACACCTAGACGTCCATCCTCCCAGGGGGGCTGACTCACCCGATCCTTGCACTCCTCCCGGTCGTTTACACGCCGGCCGCGATAGCTCCGCCTCCTTTTATGACGCGGCGCTCAGTAGCCGACGTCATGACGGCAATCACGTTCCGACCCGTCAATCACGGCAACCAAGTGCCGAACAACCAATCAGGACCCGTTGGGGGCGGAGCCAACAGTTAAAGAGCCAAGGTATAAAAAAGGGTTCTGTGGAATGATTCATTGCCCTGTCGTGGTTCTAGCTAGTCTGGTCACTCAGTGCAATTACCTCTATTGTCTTTTGGTTCCTGACTCGGCTTGTATTTTGACCCTGCTTTCCTCTCTTGTCCTTTTGACTCGGCTTGTCTCTCGCTTACCTGATCTCTCGTTCCCTCGACCTCGGCTTGTCTCTGACCATTCTTTTGCTTTCTCCTTACGTTAGTCCGGCCATTCTAAGGTCCGGTATACGTACCTATCTCCTGTTTGTATTCTGCGTGTTGGATCCCTGTCACGATCCTGACATTACGACAGGGCCAATGGATCCTGCAGGTACAAACTCTCAGGTCGGTTCTCCTGACTCTAGATTTGAGGCCATGGATCATAGAATGGACCAGATGGCTCTAGCTCTGCAAGCATTGCTATCTCGTCCTAGTAATCACTCAGAGGAGATGCGTACCCCATCTATCTCTCCTATAAGTACAGGCCTAGAGGTAGCCACAGTGGCTACTTCTTCCCGTGTTACGTCCCCGTCACGCTATGGCGGCGCTCCTGACACTTGTCGAGGTTTTTTAAACCAGATAGGTATTCATTTTGAGTTACAACCCCACGCCTACCCTACTGACAGGGCGAAGGTTGGATTTATAATTACCTTGCTCATTGACAAGGCACTTAGATGGGCTAACCCCCTGTGGGAAAATGATAACCCGTTAGTTTATAATTATAATGCTTTTGTCGCTGCATTTAGGAGAGCTTTTGACCCCCCAGGAAGAAAGGCCAATGCAGCTAGACTACTGTTACGTCTTAGACAGTATAACCGAACCCTCGTGGATTATGCTTTAGAGTTCAGATCCTTGGCGGCAGAAGTCAAGTGGAATGAACAGGCTTATATGGACGTATTTATGAACGGGTTATCTGATGAGATTTTAGATGAGGTGGCCACAAGAGATCTTCCTGAAAATTTGGAGGATCTGATTTCATTTATTTCCCGAATAGATGAACGTATGAGACAGAGGCAGAATATTCGGGATAGAACCCGCAGATCCTCCATAAGACTAGCTCCCTCATTTCAGACTTCTGATTCTACTACTTTAGCTCTCCCAGAACCTATGCAAATAGGTAATACTCGACTCTCAGAAGAGGAAAGACAGTACAGGAGAAGGGAGGGTCTTTGTATGTATTGCGGAATTAGAGGTCACCTACGCCTAAATTGCCCTAACCGGCCGGGAAACGCTCGCACCTAAGTTTCTCAAGAGGACAGGCCTTGGGTGTTTCTATCTTGTCCTCTATATATGATTATAAAGATCATAGGCTTCTGATACCTGTTTCTTTAGCTTGGGAAAAGGGAGTACTTAATGCTATGGCTTTGATAGATTCCGGAGCAGCTGAAAGCTTTATTGACCAAGCCTTTGTCACTAACCATTCTATCCCATCTCAGCTAAGGGATACACCCTTGGCCGTTGAGGCCATAGATGGTAGACCATTATCTGAACCTGTTATTTTTCGTGAAACCATACCAATTAAGTTAACCACTGGTATCCTTCACGAGGAAAGAATATCCCTCATGCTGATCTCATCTCCTTCAGTTCCTATAGTCTTGGGGTATCCCTGGCTTAAGAAGCATAACCCTATCATTGACTGGGAACTGGGTGAGATAGTCTCCTGGGGTCAGGGTTGCCAGAGAGGATGTTTGCAGAAAGTCTCACCGATTTGCAGGGTTGACGCCCCGGTTAACTCTTCCCAACCTACAGATTTACAGATACCGTCGCAGTACCTGGATTTAAAGGCAGTCTTTGACAAAAAGAGGGCTGATACTTTACCTCCACATAGGTCTTTCGACTGTAAAATTAGACTCCTACCTGGTACTATGCCTCCGAGGGGTACGGTATATCCTTTATCCACTAAGGAAAACTTAGTCCTAGAGGAGTACATACGTGAAAACCTAGACAAAGGATTTATTAGGAGATCATCTTCTCCGGCCGGGGCCGGTTTCTTTTTTGTAGATAAAAAAGACGGCACTCTACGGCCTTGCATTGATTATCGGGGCTTGAATAAGATAACTGTTAGAAATGCTTATCCTATTCCTTTAATTACTGAGCTCTTTGATCGACTGAAAGGCTCCAAGATTTTTACCAAGTTAGATTTGAGGGGAGCTTATAACTTGGTGAGAATTCAGCAGGGAGACGAATGGAAAACAGCTTTCAATACCCGTTATGGCCACTATGAATACACGGTAATGCCCTTCGGGCTTTGCAATGCACCTGCAGTATTCCAGGACCTTATTAATGAGGTTCTTAGGGAATTTCAGCATGAATGCGTTATAGTATATTTGGATGATATACTAATACACTCTAGAGAGATTGAGACTCACCACAGACAAGTCAGAAGGGTACTGCGCAAACTGTTACAACATGGATTGTACTGCAAATTGGAAAAGTGTAGCTTCGACCAATCTCAGATAAACTTTCTTGGCTACGTTATTTCTGGAGACGGATTTAGGATGGACCCCATTAAACTCCAATCGATTTTAGATTGGCCATTGCCCAGGGGACTCAAGGCCATTCAGAGATTTATCGGATTCTCCAATTATTATAGGCGCTTCATTAAAGGTTACTCTTCTATTATTGCTCCTATTACCAATATGACTAGACAGGGTGCTGATACCAAGACTTGGTCTACAGAGGCTCTCTCTGCTTTCAAAACACTCAAAGAACATTTTGCCTCAGCACCGATATTAGTTCATCCTGACACATCTTTGCCTTTTCTACTCGAGGTAGACGCCTCGGAGACAGGTATAGGCGCTATCTTGTCCCAAAGGCTAGGTTTGGATAAACCGTTACATCCATGTGGGTTTTTTTCCAAGAAATTATCTGGGCCTGAAAGTAGATATGACATTGGTGATAGGGAACTGTTAGCGGTCATTATGGCTTTAAAGGAATGGAGACATTTGTTGGAGGGGACATTATACCCGGTTACTATTTTGACGGATCACAAGAATTTGTCCTACATAGGGGAGGCCAAGCGCTTGTCCGCCAGGCAAGCTCGTTGGTCCTTGTTTCTGACACATTTCAATTACGTGCTCACTTATAGACCTGGTTCTAAGAACTCTAAGGCAGATGCATTGTCCCGTCAACATGAACCTTCTACGGTGTCTGAAGCAGCTTTGTCTTCTATCGTTCCCAAGTGTAATATTATTGCCAACACATGTGTCAGGATACACTCGCCGTTGCTTGCTGAGATCAAGAAAGTACAACATCTAGCTCCCAAACCTGTTCCTGGGGATCGATACTTCGTTCCTCCTGAGCTCCAAGTGGAACTGCTGCATTGCTTTCATGACAGTAAAATTGCTGGGCACCCCGGCACACGCAAAACGTGTTCCCTGATTTCTAAAGATTTCTGGTGGCCTTCCCTTCGTAAGGATATAAGGGATTTCGTCAGGGCATGTGCTGTCTGTATGAAGACTAAGCAACCTCACGCGCTCCCTTGTGGACTTTTGCACCCCTTAGAAATTCCCGAGAGACCATGGTCGTGTTTGGCTATGGACTTCATTGTCGATTTGCCTGTTTCTAAAAAACATACTGTTATTCTCACGGTGATTGACAGGTTTACTAAAATGGCTCATTTCGTGCCCTTGCCTAAACTGCCCTCGTCTCCCGAATTAGCTGAGATATTCGCGAGGGAGATTTTTCGTTTACATGGTATTCCCTCTGAAATTGTTTCTGATAGAGGTTCCCAATTTGTTTCCCGCTTTTGGAAGTCTTTCTGTTCTCACTTAGGCATCAAGTTGAATTTCTCATCTGCCTATCATCCCCAGTCCAACGGAGCTGCCGAACGCACCAACCAAAAGATTGAACAATATTTGCGTTGTTTTGTTTCTGAACACCAGGACGATTGGGTTGGTCTGATTCCTTGGGCAGAGTTTGCACACAACAATCTCGTTTGTGATTCTACTCGTTCTAGCCCCTTTTTCTTGAATTATGGCTTTCATCCTTCCATTCTTCCGTCGGTTTCCCCTTCCCAAGGGGTTCCGTCGGTTGATGTTCATGTCGCCAATCTGAGAAAGTTGTGGGATCAGACTCGACGAATTCTTCTTCAGAATTCCATGGTGTTCAAACGACACGCTGACAAACGGAGACGGGTGGCTCCGGTTTTTGCCCCGGGTGATAGGGTGTGGTTGAGTACCAGAAACATCCGCTTGAAGGTTCCTTCCATGAAATTTGCCCCTCGTTACATAGGCCCTTACAAGGTTCTGTGTCGGATTAACCCGGTTGCGTATCGTCTTGCCCTTCCGCCTGCCCTGCGCATCCCTAACTCTTTTCATGTTTCTTTGTTGAAGCCTTTGGTTTGCAACAGATTTTCCTCCGCTGAGTCCTCCCCTCTCTCTGTCCAGGTTGAGGGTCAGGAGGAATATGAAATCAAATCCATTCTCGATTCTCGTATTTCTCGGGGGAGGTTGCAATATCTTGTTGACTGGAAGGGGTATGGGCCTGAAGAAAGGTCTTGGGTGGTCCATGAAAATGTGCATGCCCCTCGTCTCCTCCGGGCATTTCATGCTCGTTTTCCGTCTCGCCCCGGTTCCTTCCGCCCGGTGGGCGTTTCTGAGAGGGGGGGTACTGTCAGGTTACCTTTGGTGTCTACCTCGGAGGAGGTTAGACACCTAGACGTCCATCCTCCCAGGGGGGCTGACTCACCCGATCCTTGCACTCCTCCCGGTCGTTTACACGCCGGCCGCGATAGCTCCGCCTCCTTTTATGACGCGGCGCTCAGTAGCCGACGTCATGACGGCAATCACGTTCCGACCCGTCAATCACGGCAACCAAGTGCCGAACAACGAATCAGGACTCGTTGGGGGCGGAGCCAACAGTTAAAGAGCCAAGGTATAAAAAAGGGTTCTGTGGAATGATTCATTGCCCTGTCGTGGTTCTAGCTAGTCTGGTCACTCAGTGCAATTACCTCTATTGTCTTTTGGTTCCTGACTCGGCTTGTATTTTGACCCTGCTTTCCTCTCTTGTCCTTTTGACTCGGCTTGTCTCTCGCTTACCTGATCTCTCGTTCCCTCGACCTCGGCTTGTCTCTGACCATTCTTTTGCTTTCTCCTTACGTTAGTCCGGCCATTCTAAGGTCCGGTATACGTACCTATCTCCTGTTTGTATTCTGCGTGTTGGATCCCTGTCACGATCCTGACAGTGAGTGAGTGATTGTGAGTGTGGGCAGGTGAATGATTGTGAGTGGGGGTGACTGAGTGATTGTGAGTGTGGACTGGTGAGTGAGTGTGGGCTGGCGAGTGAGTTTGGGTTAGTGAGTGAGTGATTGTGAGTGGGGGTAACTGAGTAATTGTGAGTGTTGGCTGGCGAGTGAGTGTGGGTTGGTGACTGAGTGATTGTGAGTGTGGGCAGGTGACTAAGTGTGAGTGAGTGACTGTGGGTGGGTGGGTGACTGAGTGAGTGACTGTGGGTGGGTGACTAAAAAAAATTGAATTTTTATAAATGCATTATTTTCCGGTTACAAACTTATCAGATGTTAAATTTCTCATGCAATGAAACTGTTGTTTGCAATTCCATATTATATTATGTGGGAGTGAGAGAGTGGGAATGAGAGAGTGGGAATGAGAGAGTGGGAATGAGAGAGTGGGAATGAGAGAGTGGGAATGAGAGAGTGGGAATGAGAGAGTGGGAATGAGAGGGGGAATGAGAGAGTGGGAGTGAGAGAGTGGGACTGAGAGATAGATGGATATAGATGGAGATAGATAGTGAGAGAAATAGAAAGAAATAGATAGATAGAAATAGATAGATTGAAATAGATAGAGATAGATTGATAGAGATAGATATATTGAAATAGATAGATAGAAAGAAATCGATAGATAGATAGATATAAATAGATAGAAAGAAATAGGTAGAGATAGATAGATAGAAATAGATATAAATAGATAGAAAGAAATTTATAGATAGAGATAGATAGATAGATAGAAATAGATAGATAGAAATAGATAGATAGAAATAGATAGATAGAAAGCAATAGATAGAGATAGATAGATAGAAAGAAATGGAAAGAAAGAAATGGAAAGAAAGAAATGGAAAGAAAGAAATAGAGAGATAGAAATAGATAGAAAGAAATGTGAGTGTGGGTTAGTGAGTGATTGTGAGTGTGGGCAGAAAGAAAGTGTGTATGTTAAACAATATTTATTTAAAATGTGTGTGTTTTTATACTAACACTATAGAGATTTCTCTATATATTGTGTTTGCATACTTTTGGGTTAGGAGGGGGGCAGGCACACACAGCGAGCTGAGCTGTCAGTCAGCTCAGCTCGCGAACGCGTATACCGCGCATATGTGCGGTATAGCGCTGAGTGTCTTCATAGGGCGGCATTCAACGAGATTGGTGCAGCGATTATATTATAAAAAGGGCTTGAGAATAATTTTTAATAGGGGCAAGTTCATATAAAAGCAAGAAAGAAGGCTGGGGGACCTGTCTTTCTTGCTTTTATATGTAGACTATACTGATCCTTTAATTGGCATGTCTTTACTTGAAGTATTGTATAAGTACTTAGGGATAGCATTGCAAACTCTAATTTTTTGCTGCAGTATCCTCCTCTAAGTGTTAGTGTTATTACCATACTGTATTGTCTTTTTAAATACATTTTATTTGGCTGTTTTGTATCTGCAATACACTGTGTTCACTGTCCAAGTGCGTTTATCAATAAAGTTGTTTCTTATCATTATCTAGTTGGCTCAAGTACATAATAAAGTTGCTTCACTTCAATTACATCATCGCGTGGTGCGCAATGACGTGGGACATATATGTCCCAAAGATTTGCCAAGTGTGTATATACAGATGGGCGTGGCATGTTTAAAATGTACCACCACACACTACTGCGATTACATCAGAGGGCATATAACACCAAGAAAAATGGCGGACGCGTCCTTGGATCTGGTATAAGATTTGCTTGTTTTTATTCTGTAACCAGGGGGTTTTGAAGCAGGGTCGGACTGGGCCGAAAATTCAGCCCGGCAGTTAATGGCAGACCAGCCCACAGTGAGAGGCGGGGCCAAAAGTGTGTGTATGCGTATACAGAGTAGTGTGTGTATGGAGCGTGTGTGTGTGAATGCATGGGGGTGTGGTGTGTATAAGGGATATAGAGTGTGTAGTGTGTGTTTATAGGGGGTATAGAGTGTGGGAGTGCAGATAGTGTAGTGTATGTTTAGGGGGTATAAAGTTTGTGTACTGTGTGTATGTGAGTGAAGGGTGTGTAGTGTGTATAACAGTTATATAGTGTGTGTATTGTGTTTGTGTGTGTAAGCGGGGAGGGTGTAGTGTGTGTATTTAAAGGGGTATTGAGTGTGCATAGTGTATATGTAAGTGCAGGGGGTATATATAAGGGATATAGAGAGTGTGTTGTGTGTAAGTGCAGAGGGTGTGGTGTGTCAATAGGAGGAAGGATGGCAGGGGGTGTAGTGGGTTAATATGGAGTAATATGACGGTGTGTAGTGGGTTAATAGGGGCTATGATGGCAGGGGTTTTAGTGGGTTAATAGGGGTCTGATGGCAGGGGGTATAGTAAGTTAATAGGGGGTAAGATGCAGGGGGTGTAGTGGGTTAATAGGGGGTACGAAGGCAGGGGGTGTAGTGGGTTAACAGGGGGTGTGATGGCAGGGAGTGTAGTGGGCTAATAGGGGATAAGATGGCAGGAGTTGTAGTGGGCTAATAGGGGGTATGATGGCAAGGGGTGTAATAGGTTAGTAGGGGGTATGAAGGTAGGGGGTGTAGTGGATATGATGGCAGGGGGTGTAGTGGGTTAATAGGGGTAAGAAGGCAGGGTGTGTAGTGGGTTAATAGGGGGAAACATGGCAGGGGGTGTAGTGGGTTAATATGAGGGCATGGGTATGATGGCAGGGGGTGTAGTAGGTTAATAGGGGGTACGATTGCAGGGGTGTAGTGGGTTAACAGGGGGTGTGATGGCAGGGAGTGTAGTGGGCTAATAGGGGATAAGATGGCAGGAGTTGTAGTGGGCTAATAGGGGGTATGATGGCAAGGGGTGTAATAGGTTAGTAGGGGGTATGAAGGTAGGGGGTGTAGTGGATATGATGGCAGGGGGTGTAGTGGGTTAATAGGGGTAAGAAGGCAGGGTGTGTAGTGGGTTAATAGGGGGAAACATGGCAGGGGGTGTAGTGGGTTAATATGAGGGCATGGGTATGATGGCAGGGGGTGTAGTAGGTTAATAGGGGGTATGATTGCAAGGGGTGTAGTGGGTTAATAGGGGGTATGAAGGCAGGAGGTGTAGTGGGTTAATAGGGGTATCAATTAGTGGGTGTAGTGGGTTTATAGGGGGTCTGATGGCAGGGATGTAGTGGGTTAATAAAGAGTATGAAGCAGGGGGTGTAATAGGGGTAATATGGCTGCTTAATTAATTAAATAATATATATATATATATATATATATATATATATATATATATATATACATATATATTGCACTCCCCTCGAATAACTTGCTGAATTCAATGGGAGCATGCTGGTGTTCAAAATCCCTGGTGGTCCACTGGTCCGGTTACTTGGTTTGTACCTCCACAGGGTACAGACCATGCTTCTCCCTCTCGCGAGCGCCGGTATTAATGAGCATTGCCGCAGGTTTCCATGGCAACGCTCTGATAATATCAGAGCTTGCGAGAGGGAGACAGGTAGACTGCCCAGGACGCACAAATCTTACCTCCTGCCCATGAAGGGACAGTGGTCCTTCTTAGGGCCGGTGCTGCACTGCATGGGCCTGCAGGGGAGATCCTGTTATCTCCCCTGCTGGCCTCTGCCCATGGCTATCGCAGCCCACCAGGCATATGCCCGGTTTGCCCGATGGCCAGTCCGGGCCTGCTTTGAAAGGACATCATAGTCCCGACCGGGCCTTCCAGGTTGTCTCCGAATAAGTCCTTTCTTGGATTACAACCTAATTTCTCCTTCTACTTTGCATCCCAATAAGGATTAGATTTACAAGCATTACTAATTAAGATCTAATAAGAACTACAGCAAGGACATCCATAAAGGGAGTGGTGAGATCTAACCATAACTGTTAACTGTTTTTGTTGATAATTTTGTTTTTTAGTGAAAAATATTTACACTTTATTAAAACAGACAGTATAAGCTATCCATACCAATATCACCTCTATTAGGGCTGTACTAGCCTTTATACTTTACTAAAAAACCTTGATACTTTAGAGTTTATAGCCTATATATATTCTACCAATAAAAATACTTTTTTGCATTATATTTTGAGTGCTGTATTTTTTTTTTATTTCTATATTCAGAGGACCCCAAAGTGATTGCAGATGAAGGAAAACAGATCGGTTCAGTCACAAATCGATGGCATCCAGCAGATGTGTGGAATTCCAAATGTCCACTATATCGGACATGTCTGGGATATACTTCGCTTGCACCAACAAATTGTGATCCAGACAGAACTGCCAGAACTCTTTCGCTGGGTCTGCCAGTACCATCAATTTTGTGTCATCCAGACAATTTATTTAGCATACTGCTGATATGTTGTCCATGCATAGTATGATTGAGCAGTTGGTCGGAGCCCCTATGAGGCTGTGCAGGGCAAACAATCCTGCCAGGAGCTGGAGACATTTAATGTGAAGCTTCTTTGGGGGAGGGACAATGTTTCTTCTGTGGGGAAAAGACTGCAGCTTGAGCCACAATGGAGTGATACAGTGTGGCACCAAAGATCGCCTGGCCGTTCCACGTCTCTATGTGTTGGAGCTACCTGGAGAAATCTTCTATGGCTGCGCTGTTGAGCAGAATACAAATCTGAATAAGCGAGACCCAAGTGTAGGCGTTAAGCATTTAAGAGCTGAATGACCTGGTAGTGAAGGGGTCCTTGAAAACTGCTTGAATAGAGGAGATCGATTGTCCTGGTGAGTGATAACAGAGTGGGGCAAGAGTCAACTAATTTCCTTTTTAATATGCTTGATCTTGGAGCATGGTAGAAGACTCATCCTCAGAACTGAATCGAAGTTGTAGCCCAAGAACTCTGGGAAATGGAAGGTGTTAGGGCTTTTCTCAGTTGATCAGGAGGCCTAAGTTTTGAAACAGGGTCAATGTCAATGAAAGATGGTGGCAAAGCAGTTGGGAATCTTGAGCCATGATGAGCATGTTGTCTAGATAGATCATTAAATGAACTCCTCTGCTGGGTTTTGGCTGAAGAAAAACCAAAAGGGAGGCAAGTGAAATGCCCCATGGTCCTTTCCCACAGAAAGATAATGTCAGCATTCTTCAACAATAGGGACAGTGAGATATGCATGCTGCCATTTGCCATAGGAGACTCCTCTGGCTCATAGAGACTACCAAGGTCTGCCCCGGATGGGGATAAATAGTGATGCCTCTGTTGAGTTGCCTCTAGCTGTAGCGGAACTCCAAGGGGGCTGTTGGACAGACAGGCCCATTGTCTGCTGGCCATGCCAAAAACCTTTGGAGAGAACACTCGTTTCTTATTAGAATGTACTTTATCAAATACTGTGTAGGTACTGAGGAGGTACTTGAAGCCTTTTGCTTGTGGCCCAGGTTCAGAGATAACTAGATTCTCTAGCTTAGGTTTGATCTTAATCAATATCGCCAACTCTCTGTAGCCAAGGTTTTATTTTTATTACCTATCATACAATTCAAGCATTGGATCCAGTCTCTGATGGCATGTAGAGCAACTGAGGTTCCCTCTGCCAAGGCAGTTTTGACCATATCGAAAATTCTGGCATTTGTTTCCAGAATATCCAGGATCCTGACAGTGGCATAGGGAAAAATGCAGGCCTTTTTTGGCCTTCCACCCTGATTTTCTCAAGAATTGTGCATCAGGAGTGATGCAGGCCATGCCAGGGATGGTGGGGTGCGAGCATTTGCCCAGAGCTTATTTCTTGCAGTCTTTTCCAGGAGTTTTCTAATCCATGAAGTGCTGTTTCTGGCCATATGGCCGGTGGGATACCATTCTGCTGGCCTCAGATGCTGAAGGGTATCCGGGTCAAACAGCAGTTTCCCTTTTGGGTCAAGGAGAACAAAATCATCTGTAGTACCTTTAGGAGTAACCATAGGCAAAGTAAACTGACTGCTATCAGTAGAAGATTTCTCAAAACAATAAGAGTCTATATCATCTGAGTCATTAGACACCTCCTCTGATACCAACTACTGATACCAATAGGGCTTTTGCCCTCTTCCATGCTGATTTTGCCCGGCAGTTGGTTCTTCTCCGTTGTGTGGCCATCAAATCTATAATAACAGAAGGTACCTTTACGAATTTAGAGTTTTGATGTTTTTCCACATTGGGGGATTTCTTAGTTGATTTGCGGCCACAGGATACCATAGGCTTAGGCTCAGACGGATTGGGGTAAGCTCCAACAGGATGCTGGGTACACACGAAGGCGTGACTAATGAAGTGAGACAGGTTGTCTGGCATTGCTCCCATAGTTACATAGCTGAAAAAAACATCCATCAAGTTCTGCCTTTCTCACATCTGTTTTTGCTGTTGATCTAAAAGAAGGCAAAAAACCTAGTTTTGAAGCACTTTCCAATTTTGCAGCAAGCTAGGAAAAAATTCCTTCTTGACTCCAAAATGGAAGTCAGATCTATACATAAATGAAGACGCTGTTTCCCCAAATATTAAAAATTATATCTCTGCATATTATGTTTTTTGCAAGTATTCATCCAGTTGCTGTTTAAACATCTGTACAGGCAGATAATTCTACATCCTTATTGCTTTTACTATAAAAAAAAACTATTTATTTTGCCTTAGACTAAATCTACTTTCTTCCTCTTATATTTATGCAGAATTGTGATGTGGAAGTAAAGTGAAAGAAAAAAAATCACTTAGTGGATGCACTTCTCGAAGAGAGATAGGCCTTCAATCTCATATCTCATGTAAGGGCCTCTGATTTACTAACCTAAGGTTCCCTCACCACATCTCCCTCCTCATCTGACATGGCTCATCTTTGGTGCATGCTGGGTTCTCCAGCTCTTCCCTCCTTGTGGGAGATTATTATTTGAGAGGGGGTGGAGTTGCAATACATTACATATAATGGATAAAGAACAGCCTCCTAAAGAGGCAGGATTACTTTAGACTGTGGAGACAGGATTACCATTAAAGTGGGATAGGTGTGGGCCCCTCCCCTATGTAACTACATCTAACCATGTCCCCTGTGTTCAGTTATACTGTGCTTTGTGTGTGTACACTTCTCCATTGCATTCTATTGACTCCCTGGTATTTAACCCATTTCTGTCTGCCTGTCCTGACCTTTGACTTTCCCTGACTAAATTTAAGCTTATCTCTTTTTTGGTACTTCACGTTAGCTTATTTCTGCTACCTGGGATCCTTTGGTCAAGCCTCAAGAGAGCAACATATACTTGATTTATTAGGAGTGTTATTTTTTCATGCATACTCTATGCTGCTTATGTTACTTCTTGTCTTTAGATTTTCTGGCCATAAAAGTGTTTTATTGAAGATTTAGAAGGAGCCTACTTCATTGCCTTTGTTGGTGAGGTGTACACAATACTTGTTTTCCAAGTTAAAATTGTGTAGTGTCAATAAATTTGTCATTATGTGCTCCCTTTAAGTGCTCACATAATAATATAGATGCCAGTATGAACATTTTGGGTATTGTATGTACATACATATGAACTTTTTGTATGGATGTTTATGTAAATTTGTCCTGTCGTTGTAATATGGTAAAATGATAAAAAATATATTTAAATTAAAAAAAATTGTCATTATGTCTGAGACAAATGCAGTAACATTGAGTGCCCAGTAGATGGCAATGCATGTTAGCTTACATTTGATGCCAAATTAGAATACCTTTGGTTTGAGCATCCTTCGTTTAGTAACGTCAACTTTGTTTCAATGGTTTTCTTTTTGTTGTGTTATTTCTTAGAATTAAATATTTTTCACTTATCTTCAATGGAGTCTTATTAACCTTTCAGGCATACTCACTGCCTTCATAACTCATCCTGCGCCAGCCTTTCCCACTTCTAAGTTTTCTTGTAATTGTTCTATTTATAGTTAAATCCCCCCTCTTATAATATTGTAAAGCGCTACAGAATCTGTTGGCACTATATAAATGGAAATAATAATACTAATAGTACAGGCCACTTTGATGATGCTGACATTTAATAGATTCGGTACATCCTCAGGTCTCAAAATAGTTTTTTCTCACTTGTGCCATTACAGAGAGAACATATCTGAAGCATATCAGACCGGTCCCACCCGTACGGGCAGTCCAGATCCATCTCTGAGAATGGACAAAAGCGTAAAGTAAACTCAATAGCTTGCCCTTCAGTATATCCCTGCCCATGGTCTCAAAATAGTTTTTGCTCACTTGTGCCATTATAGAGAGAACATATCTGAAGCATATCAGTGCAGATCCGAAATTCCAGCAGGTTCTCAATGCACGAGAGATACAGCAACCCCAGACGATCGTTTCGGCCTTCCTTTGGGCCTCATCAGTGAGGTGTAGCTGATATCCCTCTAGGCATAGTGAGCACCTAGACCACGTCTGGATTACCCTTTTAACTTGGGGTGAGCCAAGTTAATTCATTAAAGCAAAAAAGAAAGAATGAGAATGAACAAAAGCTAAAGTAAACTCAATAGCTTGCCCTTCGGCACTGGCGTACACACAATCTATGGGGCCCCGGTGCAAAGCTCATCCCTCCCAGCGTCTGACATCATGAGAGTGGGCCCAGTCGCGCTGTTACCGGGCACACTCTGATAATGACATTCATTTCCATCAGTTGGCCCTAACCGCAGGAGTCACCCGATCGGCCCATTCACCTGCGGCTCCGGCAGTTATACCGCACGGCCAGGGCTGCAACACATGGCAGCGGGCACCTGGTCGCAGGGATCCGCAGGGTGGCCGGGCCACCGCGGTATGTACACCGCTGCCCTTCGGTACATCCTCACGTCTCAAAATAGTTTTTTCTCACTTGTGCCATTACAGAGAGAACATATCTGAAGCATATCAGACCGGTCCCACCCGTACAGGCAGTCCAGATTCAAAATGCCAGCAAGTTCCCTATGCACGAGAGATACAGCAACCCCAGGCGATCGTTTCAACCTTGTACGGTATCATCAGTGAGGTATAGCCAATATCCCTCTAGGCACCGTGAGCACGTCTGGATTAACCTTTTAATTTGGGATTAGCCTAGTTAATGCATTAAATCAAAAAAGAAAGAATAAGAACTCTGAGAACGGAAAAAACTTAAAGTAAACTCAATAGCTTGCCCTTAGGTACATCCCCGCCCAGGTCTCAAAATAGTTTTAATGGAGTGATGTCAGTTGTCCATACGCTTGGGTATGACAGGAAGGGAATTCTCATAGGAAAAAAAAGTGCATAGACATGTTTGCACTTTATACTGGCAAAGATCAAGTCATTTGCCAGATCCTCATTAATAACGGTGTCAAGACCAATCATGTGCACTGTGTGCATGTGTGTGTGTATAGTGGATGCAGTGTGTATATAGAGGATTCAGTGTAAACTGGATGAAGTGTGTGCATATGTGTATATAGTGGCTGCAGAGTGTGTGTATAGAGTGGATGCAAAGTATGTATAGTGGATGTAGTTTGTTTGTGTGTTTATAAAGTGGAAGCAGTGTGTGCAGTGGAGTGTGTATAGTGCATAGGCATGCGCACAGGGTGTGCCGGGGTGCACACCCTAATCCCCGCGGCACACCTATGGAGTGAGACCGGCAGAGGAGATCTCAGGATCCCCCCTATCGGATCATGCAGAGCCGGCGTTATCCAAGCGCCGGCTCTGCTCTAAGCCTCCCCTCACCGACCCACAGGCAGTGAGGGAGGCAGGAGAGGACCCGGGGAGCTATTGCCGGCAGCTCCACCGGGTTCCTCTCGCGAGATCTGAGCATTGCCGGGGCAACGCTCAGATCTCATGAGAGTGAACTCTAGCCCCAGAGGCTAGAGTTCACTCTCCACTGGACCACCAGGGAAGGATGGCAGCAGGAACAATGATCCCCCCTCCCAGGCATAAGGTAAGAAGGGAGGGGGGATATGAACTGATCTGCCCCCACCTCCAGTGGACCACCAGGGAAGGCAGCAAGGAAGGATCCCCCCTCCCTACATAAGGTAAGAAGGGATAAAGCATCATTCCAATTGTCCCTCAAAACAAGGACAGGAAGTGCCCGTAGCAAGTGTGTAAAAAAAATGATACAAATGCTTGCAGTTTATAGAATAAGATCCATGAACTTGTGGCAATAATGGCAACTGATAATGTTGATTTAGTCACTGTTACTGAGACATTTATAATGAGAACAATGACTGGGACATCGCAATACCAGGGTACTACTTATATAGAAATGACAGGGAAGGGGGAAGGGGGCCCTGTATATGAAGGATAGCATAAAATCTAGCCTAATAAAAGTTAGTGAGGCAAACATTTTGGGTTATGTTAGAATTTGGTAATCACACAGTAACTCGTGTAGGTGTGATTTATAGGGTTAGGGGTTAGGGGTAGGGTTAGGGAGTTGCCAGTCCCAAAGTGTTGAATTCCCGAATTGCTGAAGCCCCGAATTTCGGAAGTGCTGAACTGAACCAAAGTGCCGAAGTCCAGAATTACCGAATTACAGAAGTCTCGAATTTTGGAAGTGCCGAAGTCCCGAATTGCAGAAGTGCTGAACCCGATTTTTTTTTTTGTCCATGCACATCCCTTCTAACCTCAACATCTGAGGAATGGGATTTATGGGTAATTATTTCAGAGGACTTAAAGGTAGGCAGACAATGTGATAGAGCTGCAGAAAATGCTAGCAGAATGCTTGGTTGTATAAGGAGAGGTATTAGCAATAGAAAGAGGGAAGTGTGATGGGGCAAGTTGCACCCTGAGAACACGAATTATGTCAATTCTGTGCATAAATTACATCTGTCGTCAGTTCACTTTGCATGCTACTGACAGACATAACTGCTTCTCCCTTGCACCCACACTTAGGAAAGCTCTTCCACCTCCCAATTCCCTGCGTAGATATATTTTAAACACAGATACAGCAGCAATGGAAATACTAATTGAGAAAGCTGGATTGAACCGGTGAAACGCGTCTCGGACCTCAGACTATTTACAACATGGAAACGTTTCTATAGTGATGTTTATTATTTTTTATTATTCAAATAAATTGTATTTTACAACTTGGAATGTTGTCCTGTGGATCTACGCTGACAGACACAGCAAACCTTCTTGCCACAGCTCGCATTGATGTGCCATCCTGGATGAGCTGCACTACCTGAGCCACTTGTGTGGGTTGTAGACTCCGTCTCATGCTACCACTAGAGTGAAAGCAACGCCAGCATTCAAAAGTGACCAAAACATCAGCCAGGAAGCATAGGAACTGAGAAGTGGTCTGTGATCACCACCTGCAGAACAACTCCTTTATTGGGGGTGTCTTGTTAATTGCCTATAATTTCCACCTGTTGTCTATCCCATTTGCACAACAGCATGTGAAATTGATTGTCACTCTGTGTTGCTTCCTAAGTGGACAGTTTGATTTCACAGAAGTGTGATTGACTTGGAGTTACAGTGTGTTGTTTAAGTGTTCCCTTTATTTTTTTGAGCAGTGTATATTATATATTTTTGATGCTTTATTTTTTTTTTTTAAGCATTTTAAAAATTCATCCCGAAGTCTTAAATAAATTGAAAAGCTTATCCAACAATATTAAATTGAGGCCTCACTATGATTTTAAAATCACCAAGAGTTAGCTCATTTATTATTATTTCCCCTCCATTAGAAGAGTATATTCTTAATTTTATACATTGCACAGTTGTCTTTTATGTCTAATTATTTGTTTCATTTAATTTTGTTTCTACATGCTAAATCATTAACTCTTCACCGTTACTACAGTTACTAGATGATTTCTGTCTAGTACACTAAACATTTGCCTGCATATTGCGGTTTCCTATTTTTGTTTTTGATATGCAGATAGAAAGCGAGAGAGACAAAACAAAGTTGGCACCTACAAAATCTTCTAATACTGCTACTCTGTACAAATTAGTGAACGCTAACATTAAAACATGTCCA